>ONZH01011519.1:0-336630 GCA_900303285.1 Rhinella marina
ACCCAACAGCCCTTCTAAGGGCTACAAGACATTTTCTTTTGTCTCCTGGCTGGGCTGGCTGGCTGGCACTAGTAGTGCAGCTATCGCCATATATAACAATTTTTTTATTGTTATATCTCAGTGATACAAATCCATTTCATACAGCAGTGTGGAACCATTCTGTGTGTCACAGTTCATCTGTCCACTCACCACAAACCACAATCCGTATTTTCTGTCCAGGTGACACTTTCTGTACGTCACTTAATCAAATACGGTCTTTTGCTCTCACTTATACAGCTACATTACAAAAATCTCTGTGCGACATTTGTCTGGGTTGCAGTCAAAATAGCCACAGTCAGCAGGGGCTGAGTTAGCTCTTTGATAGTTTCTGCACGTCACGTTAAAAAAAAATATATATATAAAAAAAATATAAAAAAAATATATATATATAAAAAAATGTTTGTTGTTTTATCTCAGTGATACAAATCCATTTCACACAGCTGTGTGGAACTATTCTGTGTGTCACAGTTCAGCTGTTCAGTCACCACAATCCGTATTTTCTGTCCAGGTGACACATTCTGTACGTCACTTAATTAAAAAAGGTCTTTTGCTCTCACTGAGACAGCTACATTACAAAAATCTCTGTGCGACATTTGTCTGGATTGCAATTAAGCAGACCAAGTCTGCCTAATCTAATAGTTTCCGTGTAATTGCTCCAAACTGCACGGTACGTAATAACATACGTAATTTTGCTCTAACTTATCCACCTATATATTTTCTTGTTCAGATTGAACAAGTTTGTGGGTTTCAGTACAGCAGGCCCATTTATTATTTTTTTAATATAATACACTTATATACAGAAAATGTTGAACCCCAGGGATAAGGGTCGAGGACGAGGGCGTGGGCATTCAATTACTGCAGGGGGCAGAGGCCGTGGTCCTGGGACAGTACCTGCTGATGAGCGAGCAGGGGAACGCCGCAGAGCTACACTCCCTAGCTTCATGTCTCAACTTACAGGGACACGTGGTAGAGGACTGTTGAAACCACAACAGTGCGAACAGCTGATGTCGTGGATTGCGGACAATGCTTCAAGTAATTTGTCCACCAGTCAGTCTTCCACGCAGTCCACCCACGTTACCCAAGGGAGCACTCCTCTGGCTCCTCCACCTCAACCTCCTTCCCCCAGTCTGCCCCCTCCCAGGAAAATTTGGAATGCGATCCGGCATACTCTGAGGAACTGTTTTCTGGACCCTTCCCAGAGTCACAAACCACTTCTCAGGTTGCTGCTGACCTCGTTCCCGATGCCCAAGTTTTCCAACTGTCGCAGTCTGTAGGTGATGATGATGATGATGACAATGTTGACTTAGTGGAAGAAGTGTGTAAAGAGGTGTCGGACGATGAGGAGACACGGTTGTCAGACAGTGGTGAAGTTGTTGTCAGGGTAGGAAGTCCGAGGGGGGAGCAGACTGAGGAATCGGAGGATGACGAGGTGACTGACCCAAGCTGGGTTGATAAGCCGAGTGAAGACAGTGCTTCTGAAGCAGAAGCGAGTGCTGCACCAGAACAGGTTGGAAGAGGCAGTGGTGTGGCCAGAGGCAGAAGCAGGGCCAGAGCTGGTGCATCAGCAGCAACTGTTTCAATTAATGAAGTTCCCGTGGCGAGGCCTAGATGTTCGCAAGTCTGGAGGTTCTTTAAAGAAAGTGAGGATGACCGACGGACTGTGGTGTGCAACCTGTGCCACACCAGGATCAGCAGGGGTGCCACCACTACTAGCCTAACCACCACCAGCATGCGCAGGCATATGAGTGCTAAACACCCCACTCAATGGAACCAAGGCCGTTCACCTCCTGCGGGTCCCACCACTGCTCCTTCCCCTGTGTCACTTGCTGCCTCTGCTAGTCAACCCCCTGCCCAGGACCCCGGCACGAACGCCTCCCGCCGGAAAACCACACCTTCGCCTCCACGATCCTCCACAGCGTCCACCAATGTGTCCCAGCGCAGCGCTCAGCTGTCTTTACAGCAGACGCTGGAGCGCAAGAGGAAATACAGTTCCACCCACCCACATGCCCAAGCCCTCAACGTCCACATCTCCAAATTGCTGAGCCTGGAGATGCTGCCCTATAGGCTGGTAGAGACCGAGGCCTTTCGCAATCTCATGGCGGTGGCTGCCCCTCGGTATTCGGTCCCCAGCCGCCACTATTTTTCCCGATGTGCCGTCCCAGCCCTACACCAGCATGTGTCACAGAACATCATCCGTGCCCTGACCAACGCTGTTTCTGAGAAGGTCCACCTAACCACGGACACGTGGCAAGTGCTGCCGGGCAGGGACACTATATATCACTGACGGCACATTGGGTTAACTTGATGGAGGCTGGGACCGAGACCCTGGGGCCGCTCACATACTGCCCACACCGAGGATTGCGGGGCCTACCTCAGTCACGGTCTCTCAGACGTACTATGCCTCCTCCTCCGACCCCTCCTCCTCCTCCACCACCTCCTCTGAATTACCATCCGTGGGCACGGCGCCTTCAATCGGTAGCTCTAGGGGCAGCAGCAGTGCCGTGGGTAAGCGCCAGCAGGCGGTGCTCAAACTGCTGAGCTTAGGTGACAAAAGGCACACCGCCCAAGAGCTGTTACAGGGCATCACGGCGCAGACCGATCTGTGGCTGGCACCGCTGAACCTCAAGCCAGGCATGGTTGTGTGTGACAACGGGCGTAACCGGCTCTGCAACTCGGCAGACTGACACATGTGCCATGCCTGGCCCACGTGTTCAATCTAATAGTTCAGCGGTTCCTCAAGACATACCCCAATCTGTCTGATTTGCTCACCAAGGTGCGACGCATCTGTACGCATTTCCGCAAGTCGACCACATATGCTGCCACTCTCAGGGCAGCGCAGCGCCGCCTACAACTGCCCGCTCACCGACTGTTGTGCGACATGCCCACAAGATGGAATTCGACATTAAACATGTTATCCAGAGTTTACCAGCAGTGCACAGCGATTGTAGACTGCCAGATGTCAACTTCCACCAGAACTGGTAGTCAGGTCACTCAGATTCCTCAAGTCTACAATGAGGAGTGGACGTGGATGTCTGATATCTGCCAGGTGTTGACCAACTTTGAGGAGTCAACACAGATGGTCAGCGGCGATGCCGCCATTATCAGCCTCACCATCCCGCTGCTTTGCCTGTTGAAAAACTCACTGCTCAGCATGAAGTCGGAAGCTTTGCGGTTGTCACAAGAGACGGTGGAGGAAGATACGTCGCTTGATAGCCAGAGCACCCTCCGGTCTGTTTCTCAGCGCGTATCGGAGGAGGGGGATGAGGATGAGGAGGAAGAGGAGGAGAATGTCTGCAAGACAGTAGAGGGTACCAGTGTTCAGTCCTTCTTAACTCTTGAGTGTGTATGGGCTGAAGAGGAGGACTTGGAGGAGGAGGAGGAAATGGAGAGTCAGGCCAGTGAGGAGAGGGAATTCTTGCGTGTTGGGACTCTGGCGCACATGGCAGACTACGTGTTAGGCTGCCTATCCCGTGACCCTCGCGTTAGAAGCATTTTTTTCAAACACCGATTACTGGGTGTTCACTCTCCTGGACCCACGGTACAAGCAGAACCTTTCCACTCTCATCCCTGTAGAGGAAAGGAGTATGAGAGTGAATAGATATCAACAGGCCCTGGTGCACAAGCTGAAACAATCCTTCCCATCTGACGCCGATAGCGGCAGAGGGCACGGTTCTGTGGGCCAAGTAGCGGGGGAGAGGAGGCGAGCAGGCAGCTTGTCCAGCACTGGTAGGGGAACGCTCTCCAAGGCCTTTGCCAGTTTTATGTCACCCCAGCAAGACACTGTAACCTGTCCCCAGTCTAGGCAGAGTGGGGGAGCTGTACAGAAAGATGGTGAGGGAGTACCTAGCTGACCATACCAACGTCCGGACCGATCACTCTGCTCCATACAACTACTGGGTTTCAAAGCTGGACACGTGGCCTGAACTGGCGCTGTACGCCATGGAGGTGCTGGCCTGCCCTGCCGCTAGCGTGTTGTCAGAGCGGGTATTCAGTGCAGCTGGTGGCGTCATCACCGATAAGCGTACACGCCTGTCAACTGACAGCGCTGACAGGCTGACGCTTATTAAAATGAACAAAGCCTCGATTTCACCGGAATTCAAATCTCCTCCGGGGGAAAGCAGCTAAAGATTAACATTACTTATGTATCCAATTCCTCTTCTCTACTCCTCCTCCTGTCGTCTTTGCCTAACGCTGACCAAAAAAACGCAATTTTTTTTAGAGGTCCAACTGGCACTCTTTTACCACAATTTTTCAGGAGGGCCCCCTACAGGCCCTCGCTCGAAATAATTTTTCCGGAGGTCCACCTACAGGTCCTCTCTCCAAACAATTTTTCCGGAGGTCCACCTACAGGTCCTCTCTCCAAACAATTTTTCCGGAGGTCCACCTACAGGTCCTCTCTCCAAACAATTTTTCCGGAGGTCCACCTACAGGTCCTCTCTCATGTGCCTCGCCTTTCTTGGTCTGGGTGAGCACAATTGCCATGAGGTTAACCACCAGGCTGTTGCCTGAGAATCTGGGGTAATGGTGGGATTAGGCAGCCTCAGAGGCATCCATGCATGCTGCCCCTGCTGTTTCCTGTCCATTTCCGTGGTGTTTCCATCATTTTCTGATGTTTCCAGGTTTTCACCCAGCCTTCCCTAGGCAGAGCCTTGGTCCCCTGCAAAAATGCTCGAGTCTCCCATTGACTTCAATGGGGTTCGTTACTCGAAACGAGCACCCGAGCATCGGGAAAAGTTTGTCTCGAATAACGAGCACCCGAGCATTTTAGTGCTCGCTCATCTCTAAACCTAACACTAAATACTACCTGTTATAGTGCCATTCTGACCACCATTAAATCCAGGGAATGCAGGTACTAACATGCATGCCAAGCCCACTCTATACTGCTCCTGGTGCCAGACAGCTTCCAATGAATGCAGGGAGAGCAGGCTACAGCTTTATACTTACACTAGGGGCCTTTGCACACAACTGTATGCCCTCCGAGAAATATGGTCCATAAGTGGGCGATATGTTCCAGAGCGGCATTGATCGTGTGCAGGGGAGCGCACAGGTTACTGTGATACTGTGCACGTCGGGCCGCCCACAGGACTATTGTCCCACACTCATATGATCTTATGATCCAGCCTGATATGCCATGATGGCTGAGCAGCCTGACAGGAAAACTCTCCAATATGTAGTATGTGTAAATGCCAGAGCATATTGTGTAGTGAGTCTCCATCCCCTCCTCCCCTAGGCAGCTCTGCTGTGCAAAGTGCAGGATAAATAAGGTGATATTGTAATATTTCAATGTGATGATACAAATTACGGTATGTTTATCTAATCTTTTTATATAATAAATGGGAAAAGGTTTTTATTTTCAATTTTAATATTGATTTTTTTTTATATGTATTCTTTTTTTTTTTTTTTAACCTGCAATCGCTTGCATAATATACTGTAAGACAGCATGTTGTACTGCTGTGTATTGTATGGTTATCCTATTACATCAAGCCAAGAGTGCTAACATGCAACTTGGGTTGAAACTCCCGAGGAAACCTCAAGAAAAAAAGATCGCTGCTATTGTAAAGATGATCAGTCACTTCCTCTATGTCTAGGGCTCATGCACACGGACATTGGCCCTGATTTATCATACCATCACTCCAGAATTCTGGCATCAAAAAGTCGCAAAATAGGGCTTTTGCGACTTTTTTGCACTCCTGTGCACAAAATTTATGCGATTGTGCAAAATTTTGCAACTTTTTGCATGTGAACACCACTCACTCCAGTTTTGTAATATGGGTGGCAAAGTGGGTGTGGTTACCTATGTTAATGAGGTTCACTCCAGATTTATCATTGCGACTTTTTTAAAAAGTCGCAAAATAGTCGCAATCTCACTCCAGGAGGAGGTTGGAGTAGGAAAAGTGGAGTAGCTTCTCTAGACAGAAGTGTTAGGTTTAAGGAAAAGCCACATTTATCAAACAACCTGTGACATTTGATAAATGTGGCACAAAGTATTCCAACACAGACTGAAGCAAAACGGACTTCAAATATTCTCCTCATGATAAATTCCCCCCATTGTCTTTTTGCAGCCCGCAGATCTGCAAAATACAGATACCAGCTGTGTGCATCCCACCCTTTCCGTGGGCCTTATTGTAGAAATGCCTATTCTTGTCTACAAAACAATAATAGGACATGTTCTGTAATTTGGTGAATGGCCACACGGATCGTACATGGCCTCATAAAAAAGGATGGGTCTGCATATAATCTGCAAAAAATGTCAGGCGTAACCCTATATACGGTCGTGTGCGTGAGGCCTTAGATAAAATGGTGAGAGATCCTACATAAAAATATGAGCCATGAAATCAACCTAATGATACCTGGACACAAACTGCATGAAAAACTGCCACAAAAACTACAGCTTTTTCTGAAAACCACCCTAATTTGTGACATTTGACAAAATACAATGTTAGAAAGTTGCCATATGAAGGTGTTTGTCATTTATTTTCACTGTATTGACTTTACCTTATTATCTTTCCTGTTACATATACCGTTCTCATCTGGAAGTATGAACTCAGGTATCTGCGTGTGGTCATTGTTGCATTCAGTGATCACTTGACTGTCGGGATTATTTCCCTCTACCGTCTGTCCATCTCCGGCACACTGTACCTGCAGACTTTCCATGGTATAAATTGCTGCCAGCACAATAGAGTTTAGGTCACCACTGCCATCTTCAGGCATTTCAAGAAATGACAGGTCGTCTATTATATCTGGTAATTGTATCATACTGTCAAATTCACTTGATACGTTTAGTAGCTCATCAATTCTCTCAGTAAAGCTTTTGGACTGTGCCTCTTCACTTACAATGTCTTCTCCTCCATCTGTGTCCATTTTACTCACATCATGGTCTTTTTTTTGCAAATCTGCTCTTTCAATTTTATCAAATAATAACACTTCTTCTTTTGGACAGGAGACGCCCCTTGTTATCAAGGCAGACAGCAAAGAAGATTTATCTGCAGAGTTATCGTCCTGCACCAGACATAAAATCAGATTGAAAAACTTTATATTAGTGATCAGTGAAAGCCAGAGAAATCAGTCCCCAATTAATCACAAGGGGTATCACAAATTTCCCCCATAGTCTAAACCCCGGTGGTATCAGCAGGGATCCCTACCGGATACCACAAAAAAGAACTATAACTCTGTGTCCCACAGAACACACTCCAAAAAAGAAGGCGGTTAAAGAGGTGTTCTGGGAGTAATAGGGAGAGGATAGGTCATCAATTTCTGATCGGTGGGGATCGGCACCCCCACCAATCAGCTTTTTGAGGAGGCTGCAGCACTCCAGTTAGTGCTAGTTTTTTCCTCAGCCAGTGAGATCATGTTTATTAGTCACATGGTCTATGGGAAGCTCAGTCTCATTCAACTGAAAGGGCCTAGACTGCAATACCAAGCACAGCCACTATACAATGAACGGCGCTGTGCTTGGTAGGCTGTGATGAAGTAGCAACTCTCACCAGAGGTAAAGTCATCAATAGTCTACTCCCATAAACCCCTTTAAGGAGAATGAAACTTCCATCTACATTTATCTTAGTGTTGGAAAAATCAGGTAGCCAACATGACTTGAGAGATTTTCTACCGGTGACTACTATTTTATTTTTTTTTGTTGTTTTCTACAGATGTCTGTTAACAAATAAAACTCGATCCTGTAGTCATAGGGCCAGTTTCAGATGGCACGAATGAGGCAGCACTTTACTGTCTATACTATGGCTGCAATAACTGCATCCCAGCTATTCTACTGAACTAAGTTTAGCTCACCAGGTCACCAAAGGGTTCTATAGTTGTCTAATGTCAGCTCAACAGAAGGAACCCAGCCCCTAGCAATCTGTCAGTCTGATCATCCAACCATCTTCCATCTATCTCAGTGTTGTCTTGCTCAAACTTGCTCCTGTAGTGGTAAGGCCTGCCTGTTCTACTGAAGTAACATTGATTACCACAGTCTTTTATAGAGGCATAATTTCAGCACAGTAGGACCATGAGAACTGGCCATTGTAGACAGCACAACGCTCTATCGGGCTTGTAAAATCTAGAGAAATGTGTGTAGCCTTAAAATGCAAACAATTTATTTATTTATAATGAGCTTTGTATGATGAACTGCCTTATGATGTGATAATAGGCCACAGCCTATAAATACACTTGATTGCATTAAGTGAGAGGCGCTCCACTGTGACAACACACAACAACGTACAGCCTATAAATGCACTCAATTGTATTATGTGAAAGGTGCTCCACTGTGACAACACAACCCAAAGTACAGCCTATAAATACACTCCATTGTATTATGTGAGAGACGCTCCACTGTGACAACACAACCCAAAGTACAGCCTATAAATACACTCCATTGTATTATGTGAGAGGCGCTCCCACTGTGACAACACACCACAGAGTACAGCCTGTGACAACACACCACAAAGTACAGCCTATAAATACACTCTATTGTATTATGTGAGAGGTGCTCCACTGTGACAACACATCACAAAGTACAGCCTATAAATACACTCGATTATATTCTGTGAGAGGCGCTCCACTGTGACAACACACCACAGAGTACAGCCTATAAATACACTCGATTGTATTATGTGACAGGCGCTCCACTGTGACAACACACCACAAAGTACAGCCTATAAATACACTCAATTGTATTATGTGAAAGGTGCTCCACTGTGACAACACATCACAAAGTACAGCCTATAAATACACTCGATTATATTCTGTGAGAGGCGCTCCACTGTGACAACACACCACAGAATACAGCCTATAAATACACTCGATTGTATTATGTGACAGGCGCTCCACTGTGACAACACACCACAAAGTACAGCCTATAAATACGCTTGATTGCATTAACCACAAAGTACAGCCTATAAATTCACTCGATTGTATTATGTGACAGGCGCTCCACTGTGACAACACACCACAAAGTACAGCCTATAAATACGCTTGATTGCATTAACCACAAAGTACAGCCTATAAATTCACTCGATTGTATTATGTGAGAGGTGCTCCACTGTGACAACACACCACAAAGTACAACCTATAAATACACTCAATTGTATCATGTGAGAGTTGCTCCACTGTGACAACACACCAGCCTATCAATACAAATGAGTCTTGCACTAATTCACCATGCACTTTTATATTACATTTTTAATATGATGTGCTAAGTTTAAACCTGATGGTCACAGCACTCATCTGTTAAAGTTATACACCACAGAGTACAACCTATAAATACACTCGATTGTATTATTTGAGAGGTGCTCCACTGTGACAAAACACCACAAAGTACAGCCTATAAATACACTCAATTGTATTATGTGAGAGGTGCTCCACTGTGACAAAACACCACAAAGTACAGCCTATAAATACACTCAATTGTATTATGTGAGAGTTGCTCCACTGTGACAACACACCAGCCTATCAATACAAATGAGTCTTGCACTAATTCACCATGCACTTTTATATTACATTTTTAATATGATGTGCTAAGTTTAAACCTGATGGTCACAGCACTCATCTGTTAAAGTTATACACCACAGAGTACAACCTATAAATACACTCGATTGTATTATTTGAGAGGTGCTCCACTGTGACAACACACCAAAAAGTACAGCCTATAAATATTCTCGATTGTATTATGTGAGAGGTGCTCCACTGTGACAAAACAACACAAAGTACAGCCTATAAATACACTCAGTTGTATTATGTGAGAGGTGCTCCACTGTGACAACACACCACAGAACACAGCCTATAAATACACTCAAATTGTATTAAGTGAGAGGTGCTCCACTGTGACAACATACCACAAAGTACAGCTTATAAATTTCACTTGATTGCATTATTTGAGAGACGCTCCACTGTGACAACACACCACAAAGAACAGCCTATAAATACACTTGATTGTATTACAGTATGTGAGAGACGCTCCACTGTGACAACACACCACAAAGTACAGCCTATAAATACACTCGATTATATTATGTGAGAGGCGCTCCACTGTGACAACACGCCACAGAGTACAGCCTATAAATACACTCAATTGTATAATGTGAGAGACGCTCCACTGTGACAACACACCACAAAGTACAGCCTATAAATACACTTGACTATATTATCTGAGAGGCGCTCCACTCTGACAACACACAACAGAGTACAACCTATAAATACACTCGATTGTATTATGTGAGAGGCGCTCCACTGTGACAACACACCACCGAGTACAGCCTATAAATACACTGGATTGTATTATGTGAGAGGCACTCCCCTGAGACAACCCACCACAAAGTACAGTCTATAAATACACTCGATTGTATTATGTGAGAGGTGCTCCACTGTGACAACACACCAGCCTATCAATACAAATGAGTCTTGCACTAATTCACCATGCGCTCTTATGTTACATTTTTAATATGATGTGCTTAGTTTAAACCTGATGGTCACAGCACTCATCGGTTAAATTTATAAAAAATATGTCATAGCCTATCGTGCCTATCAGGAGCTCACTAACAGTCTTGGTGCGGTTTTTTGTAGTGTGTTCGAGAATTGCAAGTTGACGTGCATTAATGGTTTTATGAGTTTCACCTGTGTTAGCTGTGGAACCATGGCTAGTGCTAAAAACACACACATTTCTTTGCTGCATGGTTCTAAGCCACGCAGCAAGAATGGGACCATGATGACAATGAATACACCAGAGACACATGGCAAATTGGTTGCAGAAATATACATAGCATGTGGCCAATGGGTTAATTTACTCCACTCACTCAATCTTGCACTGATCTTCCACTGAAACTCCATAAATCACACCCCCAACCAGTGCACACACACCAACTAACACACTTCATGCCACCAAACACTTGAAGACACACTCTGTTTGGAAGCAAACACACAGTAACACCAGACGTGATTATGAATGTTGACAAAAAACTGCTCTAGCCAGGGGCACTGCCATAGATTCACCTAATTTATTAATTTACAGAAAGGTAGGTGGTATCTAAGACCAGGGTAAAAAGCCGGTCTTATTACATGACCCCCAATAAGTTGCACTAGTTTCACTTCAGTGATTGATACGTAATACAATGGGCCTCAGTTACAAAAACTAGTAGAGGTAAAAACTGCACGGGGAATAGGCTGATCCAGAGTGCTCTGGGAAAGTTATAATGGCTTGTTTTTTTATGGAGAGCAGTCATCAAAGGAAATAAAATGGCCGCCGACCTATTAGTACACACAAAACCTGTCCTAATCACACAGGAGGACAAGTTACTTCAGAGCAGTGAGGTAAAGAGCTGCCTCATCCTCCTCTCTGCTCTGCTTGTCAGGGATTATGATCCTGAATACAGATGAAAGATCTTCAGCTGAATCTCTGTAGGAATAGAGTTCATGAGGAGACATGAAGTACAGAGAGAAGGTGAGGTGTGGCTAATGAGCAGCAGCACTTGTATGCAGTCTCCATTACCACAGTCTGTCCTGTCCATCCTCTCTTTACAGAGATTCAGCTGAAGATCATATCAGCTGTATTCAGGATCATAATTCCTGACAGGAAGAGCAGAGAGGAGGATGAGGCAGCTCTTTGGTTCAGTGTTCTGAAGTAACTTGTCCTGTGTGATTATACAGGTTTTGTGTGTAGGATGGCAGACAATTTCTTTCCTTGATGATTTCTCTCTAAACAAAAATAGCCATTATAACTAATAATATACACTTAAATATATACTTACAGATATATACTTTTATGAATTCCTGAAGAACCCCATTAAATACCAAATATTTGTCCTTCTGTAGCGTCAACACGTATGATAAGACCATCCTATATAGATAGGTAATCCATTGTCAATTTACTCTGCTGTGAGGGGAATATGTTATCTGAAGGGTAAGCCTCATGAAAATAGTTTGTGTAGAATTGAGATAACATTATGACAGCATGACTATTCTCCTGATATGCCTACATAAAGAAGAGCCCTCAGAAGAGTGTTGCACTTATCATTGTGATGATTGACTCACTTGAATAGTATCTGAGCTACAGTACCCAGGCAGAGCCACTACACAGTGCATGAAGCCCTCCTCTTCTGGCTCTATCACTGTATGGCTTCCAGTGTCAACAGCTGTCATAATTAGCTGATTGGTGGGGTGGGGGTGGGGGCCTGATTGTTGGAACCCTACTGATATGTTATTTCATGACCTATTTTGAGGCATTTAAAGGGGTTGTGCAGCCAGTAAGTATTGATGACCTATCTTCAGGATAGCAAATCAGTCCAGTTTGAAAAAAACTCTTAGAAGTCTATGTAAATAAAATACTACTGGTCATCTATTGGCCTCCAGAGATGCAACAGTGACCTCGGTAGTACTGACACATCATTGCCACAGCCAGTGATTAGCTGCAGAAATCACAAGCTCCTGGCAACAATTCATCTCTGGAGGCCAGTAGTATATGAAGCCTGGCGTGGGACACAGGAAGTATTGGAACATGATCGGCAAGTTGGAACTTCTTTTCTTACTCTACAGCATTCTAAGAATCTTGCTTTCTTGGATGGATGGACAACCTCTAAACTAACAGACTAGATAAAATAACTAGAATAATACCAAACGGTAAATAAAGACCATGGTACTGACCTGAAGTTCAGCAGAATCAAATAATTGCTGCGCGTCTTCACATAAACCTGTAAAAATAGTAAATCCATGCTTCCGTGAGAAGATGTGAGCATCAGAAGACAGAGACAGGGGATAAGGTCTAAGTAAAGATGTATAATAATGTTAGTAAATGAATATTGCCTTATCTACCCCTTAGAGCAGCACAACCTGTGGGCCGATAGGGCTTAACTGACCCCTGAACACTATATATAAAGTGCCCCCTCTGCTTTTTTCAGGCTGTCCAACATTTGCTTTCTTTTTCAGGTCTTTTCTGGACTCTATATTACAGGGATATCTCAGTACTATTTACCTGCTATAATCTTCACTATTATTACGTTCATTTTGCAGGTTTTGGCTGGGGTTCTGCTAAAAAGTAAGTAGCTTCAATGTTAATTTCCTCTTAACCCCTTAGATACATGAGATTTTTTTCATTTTCCTTCCCCATCTTTTATATTTCCATTCACAGAGCCGTATGAGAGCTTATTTTTTCCAGGACAAGTTGTACTTGCCACCATTTAATATGGCATACAATATAGTGGAAAGAAAAATGCCAGATTGGGTAGAATTGGATAAAACGCAATTCCGTTACGTCATTCCCCGTATTGGAAAAATATTTTTATATTTTAATAGTATGGGCGTTTTTGGAAGCGGTGATGCCCATGTTTATAATTTTGTTATTTATTTCTTTTTTATTCTATAGAAAGGGGGTGATTTAAATATAGTTTAATATAGAGATAGTTCTCCTGAAAGACCAACACTCCAGAGAGAACTTTAAAGTGAAGAATACTGCTTCCAGAAAGAATCAGTTCAACAAGACAGCAGAGTAATCAGGGAAATACAGCTTTACAGACACTGCTGCAAGGTGAGGGACAACAACTTAAGACACCATCACCTGCATAAAGTATTTCTAGGCCAGACTAACACCAAGCATGTATTACATCTATATCCACAAGTGCCATCCAACCTACCACCATACATCCTCATCTGGTGCCAAGGAAGCGTTTCAGTGTGGACTTTTTTCTTTAAACTACCTTTTCAGTGCATCAATCCCCAGCGAGCCTGAGGGAGTACACTGTGACAACATTTCTTCAAGGACATTCCCATCCTCTGCAGCAGCTCCTCAGCGCCGTTACAGCTATGTGAGAGTTTTTCTCAAGTATAACATGAGTGTGATAAACCATCAAGTTATAAACATGGCAAAGTGATTACAAAGTGATATATAAGTAGAGATAATTTAAGTGTCCATTAATAAAAGCTATATAGAGAAAAATATTACATTACTACCATACCGTACTCTTCAGTGTACATGAATACAGAGCTGTAATGTGTAATCCCAAATCTAGAGATAATTAGTGCTCAGGTATTGCAAAATTACCTATAAACAAGATTAACATACCTAATGCAGTCACGGTGTCATGGCATTCTGACCATACTGCGCCTGTCTAAGCTTCTCTGTGAAAGCAAGTTGAGTTTGGAGCCCTGCCCCCACACTATACATAGCACGAGACACAGCAAGTCCCACTGTCAAAGAGGACATGGCCCGCGTGTGCGCTGTGGTGAGATACAGTGACCATTTTGCATTGTGGTATAACAGAAGATCTTAAAGGGTTTCTGTCACCAATTTTTAGCATATTAAGCAGGATGACATTTCAAATGTGTAAATGTCCCCTGATGCTAAATATGTATTTTACTTTATTGCCAGTGGACCCGTTTTTGTGTAATTGA
Organism: Rhinella marina; assembly: GCA_900303285.1. NCBI lineage: Eukaryota > Metazoa > Chordata > Amphibia > Anura > Bufonidae > Rhinella > Rhinella marina. The sequence continues at coordinate 14,410 of ONZH01011519.1, forward strand.
ACCTTTTATAATATGTTAATTAGCCTCCTAGGAGCAGGGGGTCGGGCGGTACCCCTGCACCTAGAGGCTCCGTTTCCTCACCTCGCAAAACGCCTCCTTTTGCTTGATTGACAGGGCCGGCATCTGCTGCCGGCCCTGTCCAATCCAAATCCCGCGCCTGCGCCGTGCGTCCTTCATTCGGCGCAGGCGCAGTGAGTGTAGAAGGCTGCCAGGCTCCCGGCTTCTTCACTGTGCCTGCGCCGACTACGTCACAGTCCACCTGGAAGAGAAGGCAGCGCAGGCGCAGTGAGAAGGCCGGGAGCCTGCTACAATGAAGGACGCACGGCGCAGGCGCGGGATTTGGATCAGACAGGGCCGGCAGCAGATGGAGCGAGCTGCCTGTCCCTGTCAATCAAGCAAAAGGAGGCGTTTTGCGAGGTGAGGAAACGGAGCCTCTAGGTGCAGGGGTACCGCCCCCCCTGTGCTCCTAGGAGGCTAATTAACATATTATAAAAGGTTCAATTACACAAAAACCGGGCCACTGGCAATAAAGTAAAATACATATTTAACATCAGAGGACATTTACACATTTGAAATGTCATCCTATGCTAAAAATTGGTGACAGAAGCCCTTTAAGATGTATAATATACCACAAAGGTATGTTTAAACAAATGAATTATACATTGTCACTCCCCATTCAATAGTAAACAGGTCACATGAATGTTGATTATACCTAACGCCATATAAGTGTGCAGTAGAATGTATTGCTCCAATAACACCGTACATGTCACATCTGGACAGATATATTTTCCACCCCTGTGAGACACATCCCGGTGTGTCTCATCCAGTTGGTTCAGGTGCCCCAAAGACTCCACCAGAGAGAGAAGTATACATTCCATCTAAAAAATAGAACTAAAAGGAAAAAGGGGGAGATCTATCAGTGCATCAAAATCTCAATTCATAGGAGGGCTACCAAGAATATTAATATTAAAGGGGCTGTCCGGGCTTTTACTATTGATGACCTATCCTCAGAATAGGTAATCAAATATCAGAACAGCGGGGGTCTGACACCCGGCACCCCCGCCAATAAGCTGTAGAGTAGACACTGCACACGTGCATCTCCCATCTTTCTTACTGTCTGCTGCTGCTGTCTATGGTCTTTGCCATAGACAGCAGCAGCGGACAGGAAGAGAGAAGGGAAGCGGCACGTGCGCACTGCAGTCATCTCCTCATACAGCTACCGATCTGAGGATAGGACATCAACAGTAAAAGCCCAGACAACCCCTTTAACCCTTAGACTCCCAACGCCTTACATGTATGGTGCTGGGATGGTCTTTAATTTAAATATGGCACAGTGGGCGCCATAGCCGCCAAGTTCGAGACAGTAGAGGCCTGCGGCTAATGTCTGTGACCAGCAATAATGCAGATCGCAGGCATTTAATCCTTTAGATGCCAAGCGTGACCACGGCATCTTAATGACCAGCAACCAGCGTATTAGAGCTGCAGTTCCTATGGAGGCCTGCAGGTGGCAGGCCAACATAGGATAACCGCATATGAAGGTTATACTGTAGTTCTATAAGCTAAAGAAAACTACTGAATATTGTAGCCTCCTAGAAGGGCGAAAAAAAAGTTAAAAAAAAAAAAAAAGTTTTATATATATATATATATATATATATATATATATATATATATATATATATATATATATATTTAAATCAGCATTAATCAGCTGTGGGCATCACCACATCCAAAAATACCAGTACTATTAATATATAAAAATGTTTATCCCATACAGTGTAACAGAAAAAAAATATCTAAATGTTTCATTGCTTCACTTACCCAAAAGATTGCAATAAATTGTGATCAGAAAGTCACACACGCTCCAAAATGGTATCAATAATAACTACAGATCGTCATGCAAAAAAATGAGCCCCTAGTCATCTCTGCAGACATAGCTAGGAAAAAAACTTATGGGGGTCAGCATATGGCAATGTAAAAAAAGGTTTTTATTATTTTTTCAATATTAAAACAAAAAAAAAACCTATATAAATATGTGGTATCGTTGTACTGCCCCAGAGAATAAAGGGCATAGGTCAGTTCTGCCACATAGGGAACACCGTAGGGACAAACATAAAACTGTGGCGGTATTGTTTTTCTTTTCCAATTCCACTCGATTTGGAATTTTCCAAGAAAGGTTTCTCCCTGGCTGTGACGCTCTCCACTGCGACTGGACAGCGCTACAGCCAAGGAGACGCCCATTGAGAATCCCTGGTGTCTCCTCCTCCCTGTTCCGATGCTATGCGCTTGCATAGCGCACGCCGGAACTTTACAGGGGCACAGCGGGCGAACGGAGCGGCGCCCTGCAAAAGTAGTAAGTCCTCTGACCCCAGTCCCACATGCCCTCCATAACGGGCTACATTGTTAACAAAGTCTGGACCCATGAAAGGTCCTCTTTAAACAAACTGTACCTGCACTACACTCCCAACATTGCAAGTATAGATCACAGGTGCAGTGTATTTGAACATAGAAGCAATCACACGGAGGTGATTTACCAGGTCACATAACCATCTGCAGCCATTTTATGGCACAAAAGACTTGGCAAACAAGGGGACACACCTTATGAAATATAGGAAATGGTGCACAATATCAAAATAGGTTATATTAGTATATGTCATATAAACATCTTATAAATACATTGTCCAACAGTAACCGGAAAGGGGCCAACCCCTTTAAATATTTTAAGCTTGTTTATCGATAATTACTGCTCAGATGTTGCATTATCTCTGTATTTAGGATTTCACATGATGAATTACACAATTGCACTGAAATCATGTTGTAAACGGAAGATGGCTAAGGGTGTTGTCCTGGTGTTTCCCTGGGATTCACCCTTTAACCCCTAATACAGGGATCTGGACTTTGCTGCAGGGAAGTAACCAGGAGTAGTTGACAGCTGACCTATGGGTGTCAGATACAGCAGTGCAAAGGACCAAGTGACCTGAACATAGTGCAAGTTAAGGGCAGGTTGAGTACATGCATATTCCACATAGCAATTTCAAGGCCGGGGTAGGCTGAGTATGTGCATAGTCCAGGGAACAGTTCCAAGGTTGATGCAGGCAGCAAGAAGCACAATCGGTAGTCAGACAAGAGATCACACCTTTGCTTTTCACAACCAGTTTGTGAGATAGAACAGTCTTAAAAGGATAGGGGGGCATGGCCAGCGGCACATGGGCACACCCCTATTCAACTATTCCTTCCCCCCAGGCTCCGCTAAGAAGAGCTGATGATTGGTGGAAGAATAGGCCAATCCAAACATGCACCAAGTGCAGGTGCTGTGTAAACATAATGCAAAGAAAAAAATGGGGGTTAGTCAGCACATCCCAATGCACAGGTGCACGTCACCAAGGCTAAACGCACAAAAGCAAAAACAACACAACAGCAAACACAAATAATAAAGTAAATACAATATGTTTCGTTATAAATGTGAGATTCTTTTAAAATACATTTTATACAAAATTATTTGTGCCTGTCCGCCAATGACAGGGCAGAGTGTTTGCAGAGTCCTGTTGCATTGTGTTTGTTTTTTCTGCTGGGCAAGCATAACATTGATGGGGGTGTTCTGTAGCAGTGGGCGTAATAGACTGGGGTTGACAGGGTGGAACCACAAAGAATGGCTTTATACTACAGTACTGCTGATGAAGTTACGGTGAGGAGGACTAAGGGAGCCGACAGGGGCGGATTGGCAATGTACCCCACCGGGACACTTCCCGGTGGGCCGATTGCCTAAAGTATGCTGTGGGCCGGTGTCAGCAGGGCGAGCAGCGGCCGCCGCCCTCACTACAATACACATTACAATACACATTGCGGCCACCAGCAGCCCTGCTATTTCATTATCATAACAATGTCATGATAATGAGATCGTAGCAGGGCAGCTGCTGGCCGCAATGTGTATTGTATTGCAATGTGTATTGTACAGAGGGCGGCGGCCGCCGCTGGCCCTCCTGTGATCTTCTTATCATTCCCTATTGTGCAGCCCCTGCCTCTCATAATGTACTCACCCCTGTACCTCCTGCTGTCAGGTCCTTTAACACCCGACAGCAGGAGAGAGCTCACTATCCTCTTCAGATGGAAAGGACCTGTGGCTCCTCCCACTCCCAGCGTCAGCGCGACTGACGCTGTGTCATCACCCCTATCCCTCCTGCTCCAGGACACAGGCCAGAAGAGGCTGCTCCAGGTCTGCACACAAAGGTAAGTTTTTTTGTTTGTTTGTTTTTTGCCAGCCATTAACAATAAGGGGTCAGGGCACATTTAAGTGTCCACTGTACATTACTGGGGCAGGGAGGGACATTACTGGGGGCAGGGGGGCATTACTGGGGACAGAAGGGAAATTACTGGGGACTCTATAGTAACATTACTGGGAGCAGAGGGGAAATTACTGGGGGCTCTATAGTGACATAACTGGGAGCAGGGGGCATTAATGGGGATGCTATAGTGACATTACTGGGGGAAGGGGGCATTACTGGGGCTTGTATTGTATAGTGACATTACTGGAAGCAGGACGGCATTACTGGGGGCTTTATAGTGACATTACTGGGGTGGGGGTGGGTGGTATTACTGGGGCAGAGGGGCATTACTGGGAGAGCTATAAGGACATTACTGGGGCCAGGGTGCATTACTGGGGGCTCTATATTGACATTACTGGGGGTGGGAGCATTACTATGGCCGCTATAGGAATATTACTGGGGTGGGGGGCATTACTGGAGGGCAAGGGGAGGACATGATATAATGCTCCCTCTATGGTATTTCTGGCCCCGCCTCTCTCAATCTTGGCCCGCCCACAATTTGGGGCCACTTTTTTTTTTTTTCCAGGGCCACTTTTAATTCCCAATCCGCCCCTGGGAGCCGACGACCTTACATCTCCGGGTGTATACACAAAAGTGGGAAAACGCATCATGTGGTCAAGGTGGAGAACAGGGAAAAGCAAGTACATTACACATTTATTGTTGGCACTACATTAAAGCAAATGAAAGCAGGTTTTAGGTCTTGGATAGCCCCTTAAAATTGCTTCTGGAATCATTTATGCTAAGGTCTCTACCATTATTCAGCTCAAAGGGATGCTTCATTGTTAATATTAATCAGCTGCTTGACTTTCAGTTCTCCCTGGTGACAACTCTTTGGATAATACGTATCAGTGACATTGTTCTTCTGATGCATTGTCTCTCCATCACAGCTGACGAGCACTTCCTTTGTCAGTAGAACAAAATTGTAAGGTGGTTTCTTGGGCCATTCCTAATTCTTTCTTTACGCAGGATAAGACTTTGTAAAGATCTTCAGAAGAGACTTCCTTTGGCAGTCAATTTAAGATCTCTGTAAGAGGTCCCTCCCTAGGTGATTTTACTTGCTATATCCCAACAGGTAGTGCTTCTGTACAATGTTCCCTCCCTATGATATCAGTCAGTCTGCTAATAAAGATTTAACATGAACAGGGGATGGAGTTTGGGGCACCTTATATACAGTGTTTATGTGTCAATTAAAAGATCCATCGGCTCTATCAGCTCTCAGGGTGTAGAATTCCCCACAAGTTGTGCTGCCGATGGGACTAAGGGAAAACAGATTTACATTCTAAATCTAATGGTTCTACATATGTCAGCTCAGCAGTTGAGAAATATTCTTTTATAACCCTCAAGATACAGACACAACTGCATACATGTTCTCAGTACCATACCTGGTAGTTGGGAGTGTCAACTACATCAAGATTCTCTGCTTCTCCTTGAGTCAATATCTTGGCAAAGCCGCCAACATGCAACAAACAGCTCTTGAACTACAGGACTAGAATTTACATGTCTGCTTGCCTTCCTTCCTGTAAACCTTTTAGGTACCTAAGACCAAATTACCCATCACTGAACAAGGGAATTGTAACAAATGGCAATATATAATATACTTCTCCTTCCTGCTGGCTCCACTTCTGGCTTTGGCTTAAAAAAAAAAAAAACTGCATCAAAAACCTGCATGTGTGTTTCCAGTGTTGAAAAAGTTTTGTCAGCATAAGCAATCCTATACTGCCAGGCAGAGTTGATCAGGCTGATTAAAACGATACCTTTCTTTTGTGTGCATGCTAAACAGCTGCAGAGATATCTGCATTTGTATTCATATGCCTATGATATTGGATATTGTATCACTTATGATCTGTGTATTATGGTGCATAATAAAAAATATTTATTATCTTTCTAAATGAATGACGGTAAATTAAAGAATCATACCAGTGTGATCCTCAGGAGACTGGCAGGGACAGCTGTCTCTAAGAGGTGGAACTCTTGACTTTGAATTTCTTTCCCAGTTCCTAAAATAATTATAAATGATTATGCATTTCCAGCATGTATTCGAGATTAACATACATTCTGAAACTTGTTTCCTGTGAATATTAATACTGTGCTTTCAGATGCAGTAATAGCAATGAAGACCCAAAGCATATTTTTCCATTTTTATGTCCATTTCTAGAGAATTTCCCCAGAATAGATGTCTGTATAGTATTTAAAGAAGAACTCCCGACAAAAATTTTATTCCATGTCCTGCTAGAAATGTACATGATATAATCTGTAGTGAATGTCATTTTCTTACCAGTGTCTGTATTTTTGACTTCTATCATCCTGAAGTTTCCTATCCGTGTCATGTGACCAGCAATTAGACCCACCAACTCACACAGAGACTTATGTGTGGACAGGAAGTCTAATTCTCTATGTATTCCTATGAGACTGAACGTGAGGCTCCCATAGGAATGAATAGAGCAGTTACTGGCTTCCTGTCCTGGGTCAGTTGGAGGTCAGGGAGTTGGTCACATGACCCAGCTACAATAAGAAGAGAGGTTTTTACTCACAGAAACAGTCACTGATAAGAAGATGACATTCACTACAGATTATATCATGCACCTTTCTAACAGGTCAGAGAATAAAAATTTTTGCAGGAGTTCTTCTTTAAGAAAAATTCCTTGGGCACTCCATCAATATGAGTTTATTGTAGAGGACCCCATTAGTGACATACAAGATTGTGATGAGACCCTTTTAAATAAAAAAAACTGTTCTCCAAACTATGCATCACATTTAACAGGAACACATTTCCAAACCTGCTAGATTTCCTGCAAACCCAATCACTTGTCCCCGGCAACACAGGCTGCACAACACTGCAATCTTTAGCCATGTGATGTCAAACTCACCATATGGCCTCATATGGCCCTAAGCTATACGGAACTGTAATTTATTTTGTAGAAATTTCTGATTTATTACATCTGCTCCAGTAAATCGTAAGGCTGCATTTAGATAGCATGATTATAGGGAAGGCAGCTTTCCCTCCCAATAATTGTCTGCTCCTCAGTGGAGGTAATGAGCTGCATTTACATGTAACAATCACTTCCACCTCATACAGATTGTTTTTAGGCAACAGATCACTAATTACACAGCACAATCTGCTGCCAAGAAACCATAATTTACTGTGTTGCACAAGAGATCATTTCACTGATGAATGAGCTCATTCTGTAACAGGGAGCTGGTGGCGCAATCTCCCTCCCTGCAGCGCCGCCGGCATCCCGCTGTGGAGGAGGAGAGAGGAGACGGCGATGTACGCAGCCGGCGCCCTTGTCTCCATAAGTACACAGGGGCGGAGAGGAGCCGGCAGTGCGCGATTCCTCAGCGCGGCCGGCGTCCCCCATTCCCTAGGCAACGAGCAGGAGTGAGCGCCGACATGGATGAGTCGGCGCTCAGCTGTTTGACTGCGTCTGACGCGGGTCACGTGACACTGGCCACATCACGTAACTCATCACTCTGACCTATTGAAACAGGCAACCTGCTAGCCACAGGTTGCCTGTGATTGGCTTTACCTGTTTGGATTTGCCACACTAGCTCTTGTCTATATTTATCATCTGGATTTTTGACCTCAGTTTGTAACTCGACTTTGACCTTGCTTGACCCTCTTGTGATTTGTGCTACCTCTCGGTTTTGACTTTTGGCTTCCCCTGGTTCTGGTTTACACTCTGATTTGGATTTGGACCCTCTCTCGGTTTTGGACCCGGCTTGGTTAACGTTATGCTTCCGTCTTCTGTTTTTTGTTTGTCTCCCATTGTTCCCTTCCCTTTAAGGCCCTGCACTTATTCTAAGTTAGGTACCGCCGTCCAGTTGTGCACCGTCATTTAGGACGGACCGTGCAAGTAGGTAGGGACCGTGGTGGAGGCCGAGCACAGGGATGCACTGTTCCCTACTATTCGTGACACATTCATCGTATATTTACACAGGCATGAAATCAGCAACGAGCATTCGTAGTAACATTCGCTTCCGATAAAAGGCCCGGAAATAAGTAATAAGTAAGTAATGATATTCTAAAGTAAAAACATCTAATAGTAACAAGCTCAACCACAAAGCAGTAGACTAAACAAACTCACAAAGTGAAGCTGCCAAGTTCTGAAGCACATGGTATGTAAAAATCACCAGTCCTCAGTTTCATCACTCACTACAGTGCCAAATCTGTACAAGAGCTGTATGTCAGGGTTGGGATAAACAGACAACAGAGGAACGTGTGCCCTGAGCTTACCCAACCCTCTGTCCCTGCCTATTGCCTCACCCACGCTAAACCGTGGGGCGACAACCACGAAGACTGCGATATATACTGAATAAGGTGCAGGGGAAGGGAAAACAAACAGAGACAAACAAAACACAGAAGAGGAGTCAACAAGCCGCGTCAGGAAACCAGAGATAACGCCAGTACAAAATCGGAAGACGGTAGAGTAGTCAGATACGAGCCAAGGGTCAAATAAGCAGTCAGGATACACAATACAACGCAAGCAGGAATAGCAAGGATTTGCAAAAACCAGCCAGGAGCAGAGAGGAAGGTAGGTATATATGCAGGAAGATATCCCACCCCCAGGTTCTGAATGGACAAGATTCAGAGGAGCCACTCAGCCAGCACCTGAGTATTAACCCTAAGTAGACAAACCAAACATGAAGCTGGGCGTTGGCTCTAAAACAACCCACAGTGTGAACCTGGTTCAAGGCAAGGCGTAGGCACTAAACAGAAACACACAAAAACTCAGAAAACCAAGCAAAACATAGAACCTAAGTTCTCTGATGACCAGACCTGACACTGTATGTCAGGAGCCTTACAATATAGGTTGGCATCATAGAGCTGCTGCGCACAAGCCTCTGATCACAATGCATCAGCCGAAGTGGTGTAAAGCACATTTGGGCAGATTTTCTAATACTGTGTATGCATTTCAGCATACCTACTGGAGAGCATAGAGCCTACTGTAAAATTTGTTGGAGAAAAGATAATAAAATTATACTGTTTTTCATGGCTTGGGCTAGACTCTGTATTTCCAGTAAATAGGTAATGCTAATGCAACATCATACCAAGACATTTTGGACAACTATATGCTTCCTAGATTGTAGTAACAATTCCTGTTCCAGCATATCTGTGCCTCTGTGCACAAAGCAAAGTCCATACAAACATATGGTTTGGCAAGTCTGGTGTGGAGGAACTCAAGTGGCTGCATAAAGCCTCGACCTTACCCACATCACACACCTTCAGGATGACTTGCAACACTGCAGATGGAAAAGGAGGCCCTCGTGTATATTAACGCTGTGATGAATTTAGTGCAGCGTGTTCCAGTGAAGCACTCTCCCCCTAGTGGCCGTCCTTCTGGTCTCCTCAGTGACGCTGGCACAGGGATTTGATCCTTGTGGCTTATTCAACTCCTTCAGTTCTCCGATCTGCACTGTGCAGCATTTGCTAATTACAAAATATAGGCCTAGCTATATAACCCTGCTTTCCCAGGATTGCACTGTGACTATTGGCTTGGCTTTGCTCCTCACCACTTCTTCTGGATTTAACCTTGACTTACCGATTGCTACCATGTTTCCCCAAAAATAAGACCTACCCCGATAATAAGCCCTAGTGCTATTTTGCCCTGTTTTTGGAGTAGGCTTAAAATATAAGCCCTACTCCAAAAATAAGCCCTAGGTACATTGAGGATACACTGAGAATAGGGTTACGGTCCCGGCGGGGTGATTTTAATGGCCAGTCAGGGCCTCTCTGCTGGTGATGCTACCTACGCAGCACTGTGCAGTTAGTTACCTATATACACACCTATACCCATACCCTATCCGGCGCTGCAAGACGTCTCCCTTGTGATGATCCCGCGAGACGTGACCTCAGCACCGGGTCTCGCGGGATCACGCTGGTTGACGGGATGACACAGCACACGCCGGATGACAGGATTGGGAGAGAAGAAGTCCGGAGCAGAGTGTAGGTAAGCTTATTTTTTGTCTGTGTGTGCACAGGGGCCCGGGTGCACAAAAAAATGACATACCAGTATATATTCAGAGGGGCCAAAAATGACATATATATTCAGTGGGGGCAAAAATAAGACCTACCCCAATAATAAGCCCTAACCTTTTTTCCGGAGGAAAAAAAGAAATAAGACACTGTCTTATTTTCGGGGAAACACGGTAGTAACTTGACCCTTGGACTTGTTTATTGGATTTACCTCTATTTTACTCTTGTGCTTGTAGTTCTTCTCTGTTCCTGACTCGGAAAGCTGAACACTCAATTATTACTGCAAGTTTCTTTACCATCCTATTATTTCTATTACCATTTTGCTGCTCTTTCAGTCGGCAACTATTCTGTAGTTGTAACAGCAGCCAAGTCCATTCTGCTTTGTGATGGCCTCTGGTGAAAACCTATTAGAGCCCTCAAAATCTAACCAGAATAGCCTGTCCAAAATGTGACTTCTGAAGCCTTTGTAGTGAATGGGTACGTTACAAACACCCATGGCTTTAAATAAGATGCCGTACAGGCTGACATAGGTATAATGGTCAGGTGCTAACATTTCTCCATAAAATGTACAGATACAGCATATATCTTCTAGGCATAATTATACAGACAACAGTATAATACCTTAATAAGGACTGAGAAGCCTCCTCCTGTGATAATGTGTCATGAACCTAGTAAAAAAAATTAAAATGAGTGGAGAAATGCTGAAAGGTAAATGGTCACATTATATAAACCATACACACGACTAAGGCTACTTTCACACCTGAGTTTACTATGGATCCGGCGGGTGAAGGGGGGCCGTAGTGATAATACAACCTTGTGGATCCACAATGAACGGATCCGGTTGTACAGATGTAGCAGCGCTTCTCCTCTTTCACTCCTTTCACTCGCAGTAAAAGTACGCTATTCGAACGCATTAGCATACACATTCACACGCTACATCTGTATTATCTTTAAACATCGCTGGAACGGATCCGTCATGATCTCCATTGAAAGTCAATGGAGGACGGATCCGTTTACTGAGTCTGTTATACTGAACGGATCCGTCCCCATTGACTTGCATTGGGGGTCATGATGGATCCGTCTTGGTGCGGATGCCCAGGACGGAGAGCAAACCGCAGCATGTTGAGGTTTATTCTCCGGTCTGAAGACGGAACGGAATGCTTTCAGGAGCATTCTGTTGTCTTCAGTTCAGTTTTGTCCCCATTGACAATGAATGGGGACAAAACGGAAACGGTTTTATTCCGGTATTGAGCCCCTATGACGGAACTCAATACCGGAATTATAAAACACTAGTGTGAAAGCAGCCTAAGCTAGGAATCCTGTACCTGTCTTGTTGCAGCTTCCATTCTTTCCATATACGCCACTGGGAAAGGGTTTAGAAATCAAATGTATTTCTGGAGACTGTTCGCCTAGAAACGTAAGAAGTAAGTTGTGTTTACTTTCAAGTCTTGCTAAAGCAGTGGATAGCCTGTAATACACACTGCAATTATAAGGCTGGGGCTACACGGCGATCTAGGTCATGACACCCATTTCATGATTGTAGAGATTGCTGAGTGGCAGTGCAGCCATTGAACAGGATGGGGTCACACCATTACTTGCAAGTTGCTGTGAGAGCATCGCCAAAATCACCATAAAGTCCAGCAGAGTGGGATTCTTTAGATTCTGAGGTTTCAGTTGCAGCAACTTACAAATGATGCTACAATCTGATTCTGTTCAATGGCTGAACTGCTATACTGTCATTGTAGGTCACACAACAGGTATCACGGCCAAGATCAACCTGTATCCCAGCCTAAGGAGTGGACACTATAATATGTTTAATGACTAATAATATGATATGTTATGAACTGCTACACAGTGTTTGTAGGTCACACAACAGGTATCACAGCCAAGATCTGGGCTCATGTACACGCCCGTTGCTCAGCTGTGCCCGTACTGCAGCCCGTAAACAGTGGGTCCGCAATATGCAGGCACCAGCCGTATTCACCCAGCATCACGGATGCGGACCCATTCAAGTGCAATCTGGAAGGTCAGTGTGGAACAGAGGCAGGGAACCCCACGGAAAAACTACGGAGTGCTCTCCATGTTCTATTTTTTGTGGTGTGGACGGACGGAGGACCCATTCAAGTTGAATGGATCTGGATCCGTCTGCGGCAGCCGCACGGATGGTGCCCATTTTTTGGGGACCGCAACGGCCAAGTGAATGAGCCCTCAACTTGTATCCCCAGCCTGAGGAGTGGACACTATGATATGTTTAATGACTAATAATATGATTCTACAGTCCATCAAAAAAACGTAAAATTTGTGAATGTCCTTCTGTCATATGTACAGGAGATATACACGCAAGCACAGCTTTTGTAAAAGGATAGTCCACTTTTCAATACAGGGAATCCCTGAAAAAAAAAAAGACCCTTGCAATACATTTCCTTACAATGGGTGTCAATGGATTGTAAAAGCAACTGTACAGCACAGACAGGAGAACATCGGGGCCATATGTTTGGCATGGATGTCTGGAGAGTCTCCAGGTGCCTATTACAAACCTGCATTATAAATGTCATGTCATCAAAGGAAACACCTTGATACTGTAAATCAGCCAGACATTCAGTAATACAAAATGTCACAGGATATAGTATGTTACTTACCAATGTTTTTATTTTTAGGACATAAACTAACAGCAGACGTGGGAGAGATATCCTCATTTATTAACATCCTATAAAATTCAAAAAAAAAACAATCAGCGATGCATCTTATAACATCAGATATTACATGGTCATTACCTTTAGTGAATCTTCACCTTTCATTCAGGCTCGATAAGCTGGCAGCCACATCTAAATTCTAGCATTTTGGAAGGATTGTCTGCGGCTACCTGGAAACTGTCCTCACGGCATATACTACCCTGTTTCCCCGAAAATAAGACCTATCCCGATAATAAGCCCTAGTGCTATTTTGCCCTGTTTTTGGAGTAGGCTTAAAATATAAGCCCTACTCCAAAAATAAGCCCTAGGTACATTGAGGATACACTGAGAATAGGGTTACGGTCCCGGCGGGGTGATTTTAATGGCCAGTCAGGGCCTCTCTGCTGGTGACGCTACCTCCGCAACGCTGCGCAGTTACTTACCAATATACACACCTATACCCATACCCTATCCGGCGATGCAAGACGTCTCCCTTGTGATGATCCCGCGAGACGTGACCTCAGCACCGGGTCTCGCGGGATCACGCTGGTTGACGGGATGACACTGCACACGCCGGATGACAGGATTGGGAGAGAAGAAGAAGTCCTTATTTTGTGTGTGCACAGGGGCCCGGGGGGCAAAAAAGGACATACCAGTATATATTCATAGGGGCCAAAAATGACATATATGTTCAGTGGGGGCAAAAATAAGACCTACCCCAATAATAAGCCCTAACCCTTTTTCCGGAGAAAAAAAAGAAATAAGATACTGTCTTATTTTCAGGGAAACACGGTATGATGGCATTTAAAAACAAGGCTAGATGCTGAGGAAAGGTTGAACTAGCTTTGTATCTCTATAGCTTGCATAGCACAGTACGACCTGCTAGTCATTAGTCAACTGTACATTAGCACGAAATAGGGGACAGATGGAAAGAAGTATGACTGCAGGACTGGACTACAGTGGTTGTTTGTAGTCGATAACCAGTTCTATCTGTGCGTTTGGATTACTCATATTATTGAGCTTGGCTTGCTCTCTGCCTCATGTTTTTGGTACTGTGTCTCCAGCATGGTTCTGATCTCGGCTTGGCTATTTGACTACCCTCTGTCTCTCGATTTGGTACTGTACTCCTGGTTCCAAACCATTCCTGTACGACTCTGCTTTTATGTGGTTTTGTCTCTGTGTTTTGTCTGTCTTGCACTATAGTAGGGTCGGGAAGACCAGTTGCGGACTTTCCATCTAGGGCTTACACTGCAAGTAGGCAGGGAAAGCAGTGGGGAATTCCAGTTAGGGCTCACTGTACGTGCCTTCCCGACTACAGTAACACAGATAGACAGACAGATTATGTAAATATAGATTTAGTAAATGTAAATCAGTTCCTTTGGTATTCGTCATCATCAGGAAGTGCTCACCCACATTTCTCTTCATGATACTAATTGTTGATATGTATGAAATGGCAGTAAAAGACATTAGTCCACATAGGAGGAAGCATGACATAAAAGATGGGCATCAATTTAATTGTCTTTTCATGGCAAATACAGTCAGTTTTATTTTTCGGCTTTGAAGCTGGAGGTATACTTTAACACAAAATAATTCTGGAGGATCTTTTCTTAGAACTCCTTTGCTATTTCTCCTGGAAACATAAATTAGACCTGGGTTACACTGTGACTTTTTACACTGTGACTTTTTTAAGGGCCGCAAACACAGACAAAAATAGGTTGTGTGCATGGGCCCTTAGGCTGTTTTTCTTCTTCACGTCAGCAGTATGACACTATTGAAATATACATTATACAATATATCCTTCTGTAGCAGTCAACACAAAGAGATAAAACTTCTATACAGAAGGTAATCTGCTACGAGGGGAAGATGTTATCTGCTACTATAATAGTAGCTGTAGAACTGAGGATAACAATATGACTGCTCTATTTTCTCTTCATAGGCCTAGATAAAGATGCCCACAGAAGAGCACTGCATTCATCGGTGTAATGTGTGTGATCAATTCAAGTAACTCATCCTTTTCCTTCTCTGGCCTCAGTGAATGGACTGACTGAGAAAATCAAACAAGGCTATCTGCAGTGCTAAAAGTTCAACAAAGGAGGACGTTAAAGGAAAGGAAGCAGAATACATGGAATGACTTCTAACCGCCTGTTTTTTTTACAACAGAAATACACAAAATACACATGATATAAAATATTGATAGTAGTGTCCCTTTAACCCCTTAACGCACAATGTCATACATGTACAGTATGACATTATGTATCCGAAATTGTATGGAGTGGGCTGCTGTGGTGAGGCTGCATACATGGCGGGTGTCGGCTGTATAATACAGCATGCACCTGTTTGCAATGACGGGTAACAGTGATCATGCCAAATCCCGTCATTTAACCCCTCAGGTGCCGCGTTCAACAGCGATTGCGGCATCTGTGAGGTAAAGCAGAGTGATGGGGCTCCATCTGCCATCCGATCGGAGCCCCCGCAGTGAAATTGCAGGGCTCCATTCAGTTACCATGACGACCTGGTGCCTGCTGAGGCGTCAAAATCCCATAAACCCTAATAGATCTCTATTAGGGTGAATGGGATCAAAAGATCCCAGGATCTAGACCCCCTAAGGGGGCTAAAAGTTATTAAGTAAAAAGTTAAAATAAAAAAAAAATTAAAGTTTAAATGACCCCTTTCCCAATTTTACATATATAACAGCCTTGGCGGAATTGTGGGTTTTATTTTCAATTTTACCCCATAAAGATTTTTTTCCCATTTTCCAATACAAGACATGAGAAATTAAATATTGGCATTCGAAAAATTCATTTTGTCCCGCAAAAAAATAAGCCCTCATATGGCTATGTGGATGAAAAAATAAAAAGGTATTTGGCTATTGGAACGTAGACAGGAAAAATCAAAAATGCAAAAATGAAAATAGGCCCGGTCTTTAAGGGGTTAACCATCAGGCTACAGCTGCAGTCCAAAGAGCATTGAGTTGTATGCAATCTTGCAGCTGTCACTTGATAGTTAAAATCAATCAGTAGTACTACAAAACATCTCCATGTAGACCTTGAGGCATATTTACTAAAGTGTTATTTTGCACCAGACTTTGGTGTAAAAACAGTCTAATTTCTACGCCACTCATGGGCTGGCGTACCTTTCTGTCTGTTTTGAGTGGTGAGTTGCACCACAATTTGCCTACTTTCATGTGCCAAAATTCAGCTCACTTGCGCCACATTTTCATGTGCATACTATTTAACCCCTTCCGACCGCCGCCGTACATGTACGGCGCGCGGGCGGTGCGGGGACATGACGCCCGCTCGCGGGTGCGGCGGGCGTCATGGCCGGCAAGTCTCTGCTGTTTCAAACAGCAGAGACTTGCCGCATCTTACCTCCGTCTTCGGAGACTTCCAGGGCCTTCTGATGCCGTGATCACACGTGATCACGGCATCAGGAAGCGTCTGAACCCGGAAGCCCACGCTTCCGGGTGGTGTACAGACGCCCCGATTGGCCAATCGGGGTGTCTGTACACCATATGAAAACTGTAATCCTCGCTGGTGAGGATTACAGTTTTCAAACTGCAATTCTTATTCTGGCCACTAGATGGCAGGCCAGGATAAGAAATGAGCAATTCATGGTTTTAACTGCATCTAGTAAATCCATGATTGCTCATAAAGAAAAAAAACAAAACACAATAGATCAGATGATATTTGAGCTTTAAAATAATCACAGAAAAATTAAAAAAAATGTTAAAAAATATATAAAAAATAAAAAAGATATAAAAGTTCAAATCACCCCCCTTTCCGTATAAGTAAAAAATAAATACCTAAATAACAATAAATATAGACATCATGGGTATCACCGTGACCGAAAACGCCCGTACTTTTAAAATATAAAAAAAAAATTTCAATACGGCGAATTGTGTGGCGGAAAAAAGCGTCCAAATGGCGATTCGCAGTTTTTTGTCCCTTTTTTTTTCTAAAAAAAAATTAAATAAAAAGTGATCAAAAAGTCATACACACCCCAGAATGGTATCAATAAAAACTTCAGACCGCCCCGCAAAAAATGAGCCCCCATACAGCTCTGTACACATAAATACCAAAAAGTTATAGGGGTCAATATATGACAAGGAAAAAAAAAAAAAAAAAAAGGGCAACTTTCTAATTATTTTATCACCATCTAAACGCAGGAAAAACTATACATATTAGGTATTGCCGGATTCGTACTGACCAGTAGAATGAAAGTAACGGATCAGTTTTAATGCACATCGAATGCTGTAAATAAGAAACCCGTAGAACTGTAGCGGAATAGCGTTTTCTTTGCAATTTCACCCGGTTTGGAATTTTTTTCCCGCTTCCCACTACACCGTATGCAATATTAAATGGTGGCGTTGGAAAGTACAACTTGTCCCGCAAACAACAAGCCCTCATACAGCTATGTGAACAGAAAAATAAAAGAGTTATGGCTGTTTGAAGGCAGGGAGCACAAAACGAAAATGCAGAACCGAAAAAAGCTCCGGTCGTGAAAGGGTTAAACAAGTTTGGCAAATTTGAATCTATGTTAGGGCTCATGTCCACGAGCAGTAGGGCCCTTGCGGATCGCAAATTGCAGTCTGCAATGCACAGGCACTGGCTCTGTGAACTCCGTTTGTGGATGCAGACCCACTGTCTTGAATGGGTCCCGGATCCACAACATACGGCCTTATTCCGTTGCAGAGGCATGGATGGGAAGCCCACGGAAGTGCTTAGTAGTGCTTCTCATCCATGCCTCCGCTCCACAAAAGATAGGTGAAGTCCGATCTTCAGTCGTATTCTGTGGATTGCGGATATGTTCAAGTCAATGCCCGTGTATTGTGGACCGGCTGTTTACTGTCTGTAATATGGGCACTGAGCCAGAACGCTCGTGGGCATGAGTCCTTACAAGAAAACCACCACTAGATGTCAGACTTAAAACAAAAAAGGCAAACCAGATTTATGAAAGGATAATAAATAGAGATGAGCGAACGTGCTCGTAACGAGCACTGTGCCGCTCGGCTCCCCTGCGCTCACATGAGGAGGACGGAAGCGGCTGCCTGCGCCCATGCGAGCGCAGGGGAGCCGAGCGGTACAGTGCTCGTTACGAGCACGTTCGCTCATCTCTAATAATAAATGATGCGTAAATTGGAGACAGACTTTGCCAATACACCTGTTGTTTTTTAACTCCAAAAAAGGCAAGCTTAGTAAGTGTGTCACATTGGGTCTTTTTACACAGGCAGATATTCTGCCTAATAACAAGTTACCTGCACTTACAGCAATCATTGCACTGTATGAAGATCAATGGCTTACACAATCAGGTCTCAGTCACACATCCGTGGACCGCGTTCCGTGAACACGAGCGCACAGTGTCATAGCAACCAATGGCGCCGTACGCTCGTGCACTCAGCAGGAAGGCAGGCCGGGTTTTCACGGACCGTGATCCACGGATGTGTGACTGAGGCCTCATTCGTTGGCAGCACATTTTTCTGCTCACATAAACCCATAAATCCAATCACCTGAGAAACGATCGGGAACGAGCATTGTTTATTCCCAATCACTGGCCCTTAGATTAAACTGACAACTGGTTATTAGCATTTACCTTTGTCAATGGGGAGTGTTCCTTCGAAGGGGAAAAAATTTTATGATTCATACTGATTTAAGGGTCTTTAAAACCCCTTTCACACGAGCGAGTTTTCCGCGTGGGTGCGATGCGTGACGTGAACACATTGCACCCGCACTGAATCCTGACCCATTCATTTCTATGGGTCTGTGTACATGAGTGTTTTTTTCACACATCACTTCTGCGTTGAGTGAAAATCGCAGCATGTTCTACATTCTGTGTTTTTCACACAGCCCTGGCCCCATAGAAGTGAATGGGGCTGCGTGAAAAAAGCATTGTATCCTGAAGCTAGTGCGGGTGCAATGCGTTTTTCACTGATGATTGCTAAGAGATGTTGTCTGTAAACCTTCAGTTTTTTATCACGCGCGTGAAAAACGCAACAAAATGCATTGCACCCGCGCGGAAAAACTGAACAACTGAACGCAGTCACAGACAAAACTGACTGAACTTGCTTGCAAAATGGTGCGAGTTTTCCTGAACGCATCCGGACCTAATCCGTCAGGCTCGTGTGAAAGGGGCCTTACACGGGCCAAGAATTGAACAGATCATCGCTAATGAGCATTTATAGAAGCGCTCATTAGTGATGATCTGGCAGTGTAAATACAAGTGAAACACTCGTTTCTTTTGTGCAGCACAAAAATCATTGTTTCCCAGTGGCAGATGGTGCTGCTGTGGGAATCAACGAGTCAGTATGGGGCAGAGCGATGGCATTAGTGATCACTCCTTCCCATACTCTAGAGGAGATCGCTGCATGTAAATGTACCGGTCTCCTCCGCTAGCAATCAGAAGATTGTCAGGAGGAACTGCTTGTACGTCATCCCATGGAGAACTGTGACAATTATCAAATTCCCAATCTTCCAGTCAGCACATCTCTCACATTCCTGGTCAGAAAGATTTCCGTCAATTACTATAAGGCCTCATGCACACGACCGCATGAAAAAAACGGATCCGCTAAAACGGATCCGCAAAAAAACGGATTACATCCGTGTGCATTCCGTATTTTGCGGAACAGAACAGCTGGCCCCTAAAAGAACAGTCCTATCCTTGTCCGTGATGTGGACAATAATAGGACAAGATTTATAATCTTGCGGAACGGAAATACGGACATACGGAAATGGAATGCACATGGAAGACCTTCCGTTTTTTTGCGGACCCATTGAAATGAATGGTTCCGCATACGGTCCGCAAAAAAACGGAACGGACACGGAAAGAAAAATACGGTCGTTTGAACGAGCCCTAACACATCATAGTTTCATTAAAAACTGTAAAAGCCAAAACAAAGAGTAGATAAAACCTTCTGAGGTAGAAGTCGCCTTCCTCCTCACTGCCAGGGATGGAATCATCCACCACTGTTTCATCACTGTCATAATCTGCCACCAAGGTTTTCTGGGACTCAAGGTCATCTCCTTCCTTCATGCTTCTCCGATTTACCAAGGTCAAAAGAAATCTTCACAGGATTATCTTCTCCTGTAATTCAAGATAACAAAGTCTACATCAGGGCTGTGGAGTCTGTAAGGCAAGGTTCACACATCAGCAGTGAAAGTTTGGTGTCCCTTTCCATATAGAAAATCAGAATAAGGGCTCATCCACACGACCGTGTCTGCATCAGACCCATTCACTTCATAAGATGCGTTCCACCGCCCTGCAAAAAAAATAGAACATGTCCTATTCTTGCCTTTTTATGGACAAGTTCTATAGAGGGCAGGACGTTCCATTCCACAAAATGTGGAACACACATGGCCGCTATCCATGTTTTGCGGACTGCAACAACAACGGCCATGTCCATGAGGTCTAACTGAATCTGGCACAGGCGTCACACCAAGGGCACCCGGTGGATCCCATTAAAGGGTTATTCTCATTTTAGACAATGGGGGCATATCGCTAGGATATGCCCCCATTGTCTTATAGGTGCGGGTCCCACCGCTGGGACCGGCACCTATTTCCAGAACGGAGCCCCCGAACTGAATGAGGGCGCACTGCGCATGCGCAGCCGCCCTCCATTCATTTCTATGGGGCCGCCGAAAATAGCCAAGCGCTGGCTCGGCTACTTCCGTCGGCTCCATAGAAATGAATGGGAGCGCACCGAGCATGCACGGCCCGGCTCCCATTCATTTCTATGAGCGGCGCGGGGAGCTGCGCCTGGTGGTGGCCGGACCCCCGGAAACCTGGGGTCCTCCAGGCGCAGCGCTCCCCGCTCCGTTCTGGAGATAGGTGCGGGTCCCAGCGGTGGGACCCACACCTATAAGACAATGGGGGCATATCCTAGCGATATGCCCCCATTGTCTAAGATGAGAATACCCCTTTAACTATAATGAGGTTTTCCAGTAATGATTCCGGCATGGTGCCCGACAATATACCATCGCATTGAATGCACGTGTCACCAGGATGTACCAGAGGGGGTTCAGCACTTTTCTTTCTCTAACCAGTGGTTGCCAAGAAGACAGACTCCACCAATGCGGCACCTGTATATACAACATATCACAAGATCAGATTGGCTGGATTTACCCTTTAAAATAAGCTTAGCCCTGCAGAAAAGGAACATCAGCCAACCATCTAACCTGCATGTGTTCCTTCTCTGCCCCGACGGCAGATCTCAGGGGACAGAAGGGTCGGGTATGTTGGATTTCAATGTGACTGACCGGCGGCTGCTTCTTCGCCTCTCCCAACCAGGAACACATGCACCAGTAATAACTTACATATCTGCATAACCATTTTTGCAGTTGTCTGAAACTGCTATCTGGGTACGTTATTTTTTAGTATATATATATATATATATATATATATATATATATATGATATGTCTTTGTAATCCTGCTTATTATGATAATAAGATGACTGCTGAAAATTGATCTGTACAGGCCAACAAGTGGCAATTGTGAAAAGACACATCCCCCCCCCCCCCCCCCACACACACACACGTGACTGGCGCTGTGCTAGGACACCACACTATTTTGTCTGGTTGTGTTTTGCTGTGACTGTGGCACTGTTATGGGGACACAACATCAATGATCAATGCTGCAGGGCAGTGTGGCCAGCTGGAAGGCCCTGTAGATGGCAGTGCTATAAGGTGCTGGCTGACACTGGTTTGGGGTCAATGTGTGTACTTACCTGGTTGACACACTGGGTTGCTGTGTTTTCAGGGGGGCTGCAGCTGTCACTTTATCACCCAACGTTTTGGACTGTGAGAGAGGGTCACTAATGGCTCATGAGGTGGGTCATAGCTGCAGACAGCGACACCAGTGATCCTAGCAATATGCCATTAGAATCTTAGATGGGAAGCAAACAGGGACTTGGATCCAAAAGAGGGACACTTGTGAGGCATGCACACCTCCCAACCATCCCAGATCTGGCGGAACAGTCCCAGATTTCAGTGTCTGACCTGCGGTCCTGGAACGGGTGAGGTATGTCTTGCTCTCAGCTGTCTCTGCATCCATAAGAAGCAGAGAGAGCTGATTGTAATGGTGAAACAGAGAGCCGTCCGCTCCCCACTTCACCGTTCAGCTCAGCTGCCAGCGCTCTACACTGCGTGTACACTGTGTACAAAGGCCCAGCAATGTGCTATGTAACAGCATCCTGCTGCTGGGGAGTGCAGATCATCGGAGGAACCAGGTGAGTATTTACTGTTTTTTTATTTCCTGTGAAGGGGGGGAACATCTGGGCATAACTTGTGAAGGGGGCGCATATATGGGCATAACTACTGTGAAGGGGCACATCTGGGCATAACTACTGTGAAGGGGGAATACGTAGGTATAACTTGTGAAAGGGCACAATGTGGGCATAACTAGAGTGAAAAGGGCACATGAGGGCATAAGTACAGTAAAGGGGCACAGTGTGGGCATTACTACTGGGACGGGGGCACAATGAAGGTATAAGGGGGAATAATTACTATATGGGGGCATTAAGGGGGATTTGCGGGTTCAGGCTTGTTTTTAAAACAGGGAGGTATGGGCATATCGCCACCATTAGGAGGTGCGATGCTGTTGGAGCACTAGCTGGCAATGTTTTGGGGGCAATAATGGAAAGCCAGTAACAAAAACTGAACTCCAGCTTCTCTTTCCTGAGGTATAATGAATTCACATCATTGCCTTCCATAGTTCCATGGCGAGCCTTGTAATGGCGGGAAATACCTGAGGACATGGGATATCTCCCTCTATAATACCTGCATGGAATCACAGGGCATGATTACCTGTGGTATAACATACAGCACGACACCGGCTGTCAGCGCCACACGCCTCAGTGAGGAGCGCCACAAGTCTCCTGACAACTCAGCTCAACGGCCAGCTCTCCGTATTCTGAGCATTCTGATTGGCTAACAGCTGATGATATCCACCAATCAGAGAGCTTAGAACGCTGCCGCCGAGCGCAGAGAATGTAGTTGGCTTACGTGTTACTAGGTCTATCTCCTCAGTGTGGCCCCGTCCTCAGTGGTACTGAACTCTCTTTGAGACCCACGAGGGAAGTGCAGTGCTGAAGAGTCCTCTATACAGCTGACTGTAGTAGTCACACAGCATACTGTACGAGTGACCCATATACATTGTGCAGCAATTAAAAGCTTTTCCATTGTTTCGGGATCTTACCTGAATTTGGCTCTGGTGTTTTTTTGTTTGTTTTTTAATCTGTAAAAACACTCAAAATAAGTGCAGGCTTTTTTCGTCAACTGTGGTTTTCTGGCATTTGTGCCCACACTGGGGGAGATTTATCAAAGCTGGTGCTGAAATTTGCCTTAGTTTCCCATAGCAATCAATTAGATTCCACCTTTTATTTTCTAAAGGAGCTCTGCAAAATGAAAGCTGGAATCTGATTGGTTGCTATGGGCAACTAAGCCAGTTCTATTTTTTTTATAAAAATCTGCCCCCAGGGGACGTTACCACTGGTGTTTTTCTCATTGTGCTTTTTTTACCCCCTGTACAGAAGGTGAACGTATGCCAACAGCTCCAGCATGCTGAGGTTTTTTTTTTAAAGAAAGTGAGAAATACAAAAAAAATACTAACTAGTGGGCAAAAACGCCTGGAGCAAACAAAAAACAAACAAAAGTGTGTGTGTCTTGTGTTTCATATTTCCTACAGACCTTCTGGACCTAGCATTTTTTAAAGTTAAAAAAAATTACCAAAAAGAGTGAAATGCAGAAAAATGACACTTAAAAACCTACATGTGAAAGCAGCCTTATTGCAGAGTTTCCCATTGACATCAACAGGTGTGAAGAAAAGTCAAATGTGAAAAGAAAGCCATAATCGCACACCGGGTTCGCATTTTTTGATGATCAAATGCGGATCCATTTATTTCAATGGGGCTGCAAAAAATGCTGTTCACATCTGTGTGTCTGTTTCACTGAACTGACCTTCTGAGGACGGGAGCGCCCAAGGACGGGAGCATGACTGTGTATCACTGTACAGCGTTGGCCTCAGGGCGCTCCCGTCCTCAGAAGGAGCACGGTCCGGGATTTCACAGATCGTCCCGGACCGTGTTCCATGGAAATGTGAATAAGGCCCCTTTCACACGACAGTATTTTTTGCGGACTCCGATCCGCATTTTTCACATGAAAAATGCGGACCCATTCATTTCTATGGGTCCGCAAAAAATACTGAGAACATACTGTGTGCTGTCCGCATCCGTTTGCCCGTTCCGTAGCCCCGCAAAAAAAATATAACATGTCCTATTCTTGTCCGTTTTGCGGACAAGGATAGGCAATGTTACAATGGATCCGCAAAAAATACGGATGCCATACGGACGACATCCGTTTTTTTTGAGGATCCGCAATTTGCGGACCGCAAAACACAACGTTCGTGTGAAAGAGGCCTTAGGCTTTACTTGCGTCGCTGTGAAAACACCACACCCATAGTAAGCTGTGATTTTAAAAAAAGACCAAAAAAATGATATGGTGTATTATAACTTCCTGGCCGCTGGGGGTTTTTTTCTCTCTGAAAAAGGTGCAGTACAGAAAACATAGCGGTTGTCCAGCCAATAAAAATTATTTAGAAAAAGCTTGGAATGTTATATAAATGTCATATAAAAACTAGTGTTGAGCAAAGCTTCGGTTCTGAGGTAGTAGTTGGAACCGAAACCGAGTTAAAGTGGTTTCCCATTTTAAAAATCAACTACCAAAGTTATTCAACTAAGTTACCTGCGACCTCGTGAATAACTAACGTGGGCTCATCAGAGCCCATACGTTCTAATACATTCTAATACTGTACTAGTCTGAGGTTTTGAACAAAGCGACTTTGAATGAAGCATCAGAAGCTCGCTTCACTCGACACTAATAATCATACGGCAAATCTTAGGGTCAGAAGCAGCGTGCCCTATCTTGGGGCAGAATCAGCGCTGATTTTCTCATTAAAATTAATGGGAAGCAGAAAAAAATTTGACTAATTTTGAGGCAGAAAAATCTGCTTGGATTCAGCGCTGATTTTTTTTACACATGTATTTTAGAAATCATCCGTGTGAACAGATCCTAACAGCAGAAGAGGAAACTAAGACCGGCTTTTTATGTATGTGCCCCAATATGTTCCTGGGGCTACTTTTAAGGCTGGACAGCCCCTTTAAATAGGTTGTCTTAGTTAAATTGCAGCCCTACAGCTCTGGTCCTCCCAGCCTGTATACTGCATGAGACTGCAGCAGCCAATCACTGGCCTCAGCAGTCTTGTACCATGTACTGCTGAGCCAAGTAACAATATGCTCTCACTTTATAGTCAATGATTGGCTGCAGCGGTCACATTCAGTATACAGGCACATCATCATTGCAGCCAGGAGGAACACAGGGGGACTGAACTTACTACTATAAGTATAACCAGTAAGTATAACTATTATTTTAACCCTTGCCATTTTTATGGCATATAACTCAGACACCCCCTATAACATGATTACTGGAACTGGGACACTTTGCAGTGCATTTCAGTCCTCATTTATACTACATGCTCTCAGTAAATTTTATTTCCTAGAAAGATCAATTGACCCTGGAACTTATAGCACACTTTTATCAAATGATTAACCCCAGACTCTCTGCATACGTCTGTGCGAGCACCTCACGAAGGTAAAGCATGTATCTTCATCTGTCAGTCAAGTATTGAACTGCGTGAACTTTAGTTTTAGAACCCAGGAATGACAGTCATAAATGCTGATGCTCTGAATGTTATCAGGTGGACTTTTTATCACAGAATCCACAGTGCTTCTGTAGAAATTCTGCAGAGGAAAAACTGGTGCATTTGCTGCTTCAAACTTTTGCAGAAATGCTGCTGATTTGAGGCATATCTCACTATTTTGCACTGCAGTGGATGAAAATCCACAGCAAAAATTTAAAAACTGCATCACCGGTCAATTTCCACTGCGGATGGACTCCCCTGCGTGTGGGTGAAGATTGCTAAAAACACATTCACTTGGCTGGTGCTGTACTGTGAACTGCTGTACGTAAATGTGTGATGGCAAATCTGCAGTATTTCAGTCACATGCAGATGTTCCCTTAGAGTGGGCTCCATGTGGCGTAGATTTTCAAAATTTACAAAAGAGCAACATTTTTGAGAAATCTCACTGTCACACCTCATCCACAGCATAAACGGACCTGCAGTGTGGATTTGAATTAGGCCTCATGCACATGGCCGTTGCCAGGCTGTGCCCGTATTGCGGACCGCAAACAGCGGCTCCACGATATATATGGGCACCGGCCATGTTCACACCGTATCATGGATTCACTTGAAAGGGTCCAATCCGGAAGGTCCGGTGCGGAATGGAGGCACGAAACCCCATGAGATTTCTCTCTGTTCCTCCGCACAGCAAAAAAATAGAACATGTTCTATTTTTTTGTGGTGCAAACGCATCACGACCCATTCAAGTTGAATGGGTCTACATCGTCTGAGGCAGCCACACAGAGGGTTTCCGTGCATTGGGGACCACAAAATGCGATCCCCAGTGCACAGAACAGCACGAGTGAATGAGGCCTTATGCAGTGTGTTAATTCATGCTGTGGATCTCCACCATGGATTACACCCATGGCCATATCTGCCAGAAATATTGTGTGGACGGCA
Source organism: Rhinella marina (assembly GCA_900303285.1). NCBI lineage: Eukaryota > Metazoa > Chordata > Amphibia > Anura > Bufonidae > Rhinella > Rhinella marina. The sequence continues at coordinate 41,000 of ONZH01011519.1, forward strand.
TGTTTCGTACACAGGTTTATGAGCAGCGATTTAGGACTCGGCTACACGATGTCATAAGCCACACCTCATTTATGTTGTGGCAATGTTGCGTGACATTTTTTGTATCTGTAGTCAATGGTATCGCACTGCAACATGCAACACGCTGCGACACGATAGTTGCACAAAAATCCATCCAAGTTGGATTTTTGTGCGACTGTCGCCTTGCAGTCGCATGTTAGAATGTGACACCATGGACTATCATCACAAAAAATGTTGTGCGACATTGCTGGGAGACAAATGTCATTGTGAAGCGCAACATTAGTGGAAATGGATCTCGATAAGTGTAATGTGTAAGGGCCCGTTCACACGACTGTGTAAGCGGGTCCGCACCTATTCCGCTAATTTGGGGCGGGCCCGTTCACCTCTACGGGCGGCACGCTATCTTGCTGAGCCGCGGCTCAGTGCCGCGGCTCAGCAAGAAAAGATAGCACATGTCCTATACTTGTCCGTACGCACGGACAAGTATAGGCATTTTCAATGGGGCCGCCCGGCGTGTGTTCCGAGCGCTGCGGAACACACGCCGGGCGGCCCCTGTATTTTTGCATTACTGCGGACCCGCAAAAATATGGCCGTCTGAACGGGGCCTTATGCTGTAATTGTGTCACTGGGGCCGCTCTCAGGTCTGAGTGAATGGTCTGACTGAAAAAGTCAATTGAGCCTGTTTGTCATGCTAAAAGTTGAAGCAAAAAGTAAGCCAGGACAGGAAGCATAATACGTGGACTGATTATAAAAAAATTATAACCAAAAAACCATCCACCCATTTTTGTAAAAAAAAAAATTTGCCTAGAATATTTACATATACACTTTTTAGTATGTAATTAAAATTGTTTAGACTGAAGTGTCCGCTTTAGTCTAAAGCATGTGGTCAGATGGTGCATTCAGTAGCTGCTGGCCAAATGAACATTCACCGACAGCTATCTCTCCTGTCTCCCCCATATACACACACATTCGGCTTGGTGTGTCCTTGTATACAATGGGGAGAGGAGAAAGACCCTGCCAGATACTTCTTGCAGCGCCTTATCTCACTGAAGTACAAAAGGATATTTTCGCCTGATCCCTGTCTCATCTGACATCATGCCGAGGGAAGAGTTGGAAGTTTCTATACACATTAATGTGTCGGCCGAATCCACCAATCTCTGCAGGTTCGGTCGACCAAAACTACTAAGAGATGACATGTGCCATTTGTCCCCATTTCTGTCAGGTGAATTGTTGTCACCGAGACGTTGTGTGGATGTAATTCATCTCAATCTGACTTGAATATATGTGTGTACATGTGTGAACCTTGATGTGGGCGGTAACATACCTCCCAAGTTTGTAAACAGAGAAAGAGGGACAAATCGTGCGGCGCGCAAAGCACGCCGCTGCAAATTTTTCCGACACTAGGCCACGCCTCTAACTCCGCCCAAAACATAACTATACACCTAATCCCACCCAGTCCCCTTACTGTCCCACATAGTAATTATTCCCCAGTTATGTGCCCCCAGTAATATGCTCAGCTGTGTCCCCAGTAATATGCCCAGCTGTGCCCCCATTAATACGCCCAGTTATGTGCCCCAAGTAATATGACCAGCTGTGCCCCCCAGTCATATGCCCAGCTGTGTCCCCAGTAATATACCCAGTTATGTGCCCCCCTATAATAAGCCCACATTGTGCTCCCCAGTTTATGTTGTGCCCCCAGTAATATGCCCATATTGTGCTCCCCAGTAATGCTGTGCCCCCAGTAATATGCCCATATTGTGCTCCCCAGTAATGCTGTGCCCCCAGTAATATGCCCATATTGTGCTCCCCAGTAATGCTGTGCCCCCAGTAATATGCCCATATTGTGCTCCCCAGTAATGCTGTGCCCCCAGTAATATGCCATATTGTGCTCCCCAGTAATGCTGTGCCCCCAGTAATATGCCCATATTGTGCTCCCCAGTAATGCTGTGCCCCCAGTAATATGCCCATATTGTGCTCCCCAGTAATGCTGTGCCCCCAGTAATATGCCCATATTGTGCTCCCCAGTAATGCTGTGCCCCCAGTAATATGCCATATTGTGCTCCCCAGTAATGCTGTGCCCCCAGTAATATGCCCATATTGTGCTCCCCAGTAATGCTGTGCCCCCCAGTAATATGCTCATACTGTGCTCCCCAGTAATGCTGTGCCACTCACAGAAAATTGAAAAAATAAAAAAACAATATACTTACCTTCTTCCTAGCAGCATCACCAGCAGAACATCTTCTTCTTTAGTCTGGAGGGAGCGGAGCCAAGGCTGACTGACGGCTGTCCACGCCCCCTCCCAGACCGAAGGTGTGGAGAGTGGCAGGGAGGTACATAGAGCCAGCAGGGGGGAAGGGAGGGAGAGTGGATGAGGCAGCGAGCCGATGCCGGCTCTCTGCTTCATCACCATACAGGCAACTGTCTCTGCGTCCTATGGACGCAGGGACAGCTGCCAGAGACCGGGACATACCTCCCCCATACCGGGACAGTGGGACAGCCGCTGCATTCCGGAACAGTCCCGCTGGATCTGGGATGGTTGGGAGGTATGCAGTAATATGAATCCAAACAAGGCCTCCATGACAGCCCTGCAGCTTAGAATCGGACATGTTGTCATCAGAATCAGGAGCATGAAAGTAAGATATGAAGTTTGACATTTCCGTTAAAGGATAGGTTTCCTTTAAAGGGTTATTCTCATTTTAGACAATGGGGGCATATCGCTAGGATATGCCCCCATTGTCTTATAGGTGCGGGTCCCACCGCTGGGACCCGCACCTATTTCCAGAACGGAGCCCTCGAAGTGAATGCGCAGCCGCCCTCCATTCATTTCTATGGGGCAGCCGAAAATAGCCGAGTGCTGGCTCGGCTACTTCCGTCGGCTCCATAGAAATGAATGGGAGCGCACCGCGCATGCACGGCCCGGCTCCCATTCATTTCTATGAGCGGCGCGGGACCCGCTCCGTTCTGGATATAGGTGCGGGTCCCAGCGGTGGGACCCGCACCTATAAGACAATGGGGGCATATCCTAGCGATATGCCCCCATTGTCTAAGATGAGAATACCCCTTTAATATGTATTTTACCCCTATTCACTGCTAGATGTCAGAGCCCTGAGGTATGGAACAACATAGTAGACAGGAAAATCACAGAAAATAATGCACACAATGAACACAATAGATGCAAGCTACTTTCACACTAGCGTTCTTTTTTTCCGGTATTGAGTTCCGTCATAGGGGCTCAATACCGGAAAAAAAACGCTTCAGTTTTGTCGCCATTCATTGTCAATGGGGACGAAACTGAACTGAAGAGAACGGAATGCTCCAAAATGCATCTCCAGACCGGAGAGCAAACCACAACATTCTGCAGTTTGCTTTCCGTCCTGGGGATCCGGAACAAGACGGATCCGGCATGACCCCCAATATAAGTCAATGGGGACGGATCCGTTCTGTCTGACACAATAGAAATCGGATCCGTCCTCCATTGACTTTCAATGGAGTTCATGACTGATCTGTCCCAGCGATGTTAAAGATAATACGACCGGATCCGTTCATAACGGATACAGACGGTTGTATTATCAGTAACGGAAGCGTTATTGCTGAACCCTGCCGGATCCAGCAATAAAGCTAATGTGAAAGCAGCCTAAGCCCTCACTCTAATATGATAAAATCTGAGACTCTTAGCTAATATGATTTGATTAAAACACATCTGTGCCCGCCTACTAGCGCCAAGGTGGTCTCAGTGAGACAGGTCCTACTCTATAACTACCTTTGCTGTTGGGCATTTACATTCAGGAGAGCAGACCCTGCACATATAGTGTGCTGCTCCTAGTCACCTCTATGTGAGTCCAGCAACCAATGTGTGCAAAAAAATGCTACTCCCAATATAATAGGAGCCCATTCACACTTGAAGGTGCCACTCCCTCAAGTGTATACTACAAACTAAACAAAAATCACAGAGAAAAGATTAAAAAACATCCTGCACAATATGATAAATGAATATGCAGATGTGCATGGCTATATTCATAAAAGAAAAATCACAGAAAATAATGCAGTAACACAATAGATGCAAACATTATATATGGACTAAGCCCTCACTCTGATATGATAGCAGCCTGATTTATAGTTCAACATAGTAGACAGCCATATTCCTGCAGAAACAATCGGGGTTGGGTCCAGCAGTCTGATCGCAGCACTTTACAAGGTTGAACCTCGTTTGAAGCGGTGATTGCTGGTCCCTCTGACATGTTTGCCAGTAGAAGGGGCCACAGCACTCTGGCGAGTATTGCAGTCTGTCCACCAGTCACGTGGCCTCCAGCTTAGGGCTTTTGCACATGATCGTGGTATTTGTCTGAATCTGATCCGCATTTTTTGTGGGTCGGATACGGATCCATTCACTTCAATGGTGTCCACATCCGTGTATCCATTCCGCTGCCCCACAAAAGAGTAGAACATGTTCTATTCTTGTCCGTATTAGGATAGGACAGTTTTATAGATGCCAGGATATTCCATAGATAGTATGTTACAGTTTTATCTATAGGATAAAAGTCCACAACGCAAAAAGAGACAAGGGTCATCTCCATGCAATCCGTTAAAACATCAGGTTTCCTTGATGGGTGCAAGGAGGATTGCTGAGTTGGGAGCAGGTCCATAGGCACATGCATAAGAAAATGATGATGCACTAGAAGTAAAAGCCAAAAACTTTACCATCACAATCTACAAAACATCAGCGGTATCTGCAGTAGATGCTTAGGACAATAAACTGGTGTAAAAGATTCCACTTTTCATTTTTCACAGGTAGAATCTGATTGGTTGCTATGGGCAACTACGACAGTTCTACTTTACACCAGTTTGATAAATGACCCCCTTTGTCTCTAGCCATAGCTATGACTAAGAACGATTACTAATGCTGCTGTTTTAGTTTTCTTACACTACGTGGTCAGGGCCTCATCTTGATTTGCTATGGGACCCTATAAATAACAAGTACTTACTTGTATATATACGTGTGTGTGTACTGTATATACTATATATGTGTGTACTGTATATACTATACTATGTGTCACTTTTTGTGGTAATAACTTTGGAACGCTTTTACTTATCCAAGCCATTCTGAGATTGTTTTCTCATCACATATTGTGCTTCACGACAGTAGTAAATTTGTGGCAAAATATTTTATTTTTATTTATAAAAAAAATTCCAAATTTACCAAAAATTTGGAAAAATTAGCAAATTTCCAAATTTCAATTCCTCTACTTTCAAAATACATAGTAATACCTCCAAAAATAGTTATTATTTTACTTTCCCCATATGTCTACTTTATGTTGGCATCATTTTATAAATGTAATTTTACTTTTTTAGGACGTTAGAAGGCTTAGAAGTTTAGAAACCATTTTTCAAATTTTCAACAAAATTTCCAAAACCATTTTTTTAAGCACCAATTCAGATATAAAGTGATTTTGAGGGGCTTACATAATGGAAACCACCCATAAATGACCCCATTTTAGAAACTACACCCATCAAATTATAAAAAATTGATTACAAACTTTGTTAACCCTTGAGGTGTTCCACAAGAATTAAAGGAAAATGGAGGTGAAATTTCAAAATTTCACTTTTTTGGTAGATTATTCATGTTAATAATTTTTTTCTTGCAACACAGCAAGGGTTAACAGCGAACTAAACCTCAATATACATTGCTCTGATTCTGCAGTTTACAGAAATACCCCATATGAAACCCTCAAAAAGTAAACCCATTTTGGAAACTACACCCTTCAAAGAATATATTAAGGGGGTACTGGCTACTTTGACCCCCTAAGCGTTTTACGGAATTTGGAAACACTTGGCTGTGAAAATGAAAAGTTTCATTTCTTCCAATAAATTGTTGCTTTAACCCCAAATTTTTCATTTTCACAAGGGCTAACAGGAGAAAAGCACCCCATAATTTGTTCCCCATTTTCTCCTAAATACGGCAACACCCCATATGTGGTGGTAAACTGCTGTGGGGGCACATGACAGAAGGAGCGCCATATGGATTTTGCAGCACAGATTTTGATGGATTGGAGCCATTGATTTTTATTTTTTAAGTTATTGTCTTATGTGGGGGCTCATTTTTTGCGGGATGAGGTGACGTTTTCATTGGTACCATTTTGGGGTACATAAGACTTTTTGATCGCGTGGTATTACACTTTTTGTGAGGCAAGGTGAAAAAAATGGCAATTTTGGCATAGTTTTTTCAAAAATTTTTTACAGCATTCACCTGTGGGGCCATCTCATGTAATATTTTTATAGAGCAGGTTGTTACGGACGCAGCAATACCCAATATGTCTAACATTTTTATTTTTGTTAAGTTTTACACATTAGATGCATTTTTGAACAGAATAAAAAAATTTTTTGTGTTGCTATTTTCTGAGAGCCATATTTTTTTTATTTTTTGGCCGATTGTCTCAGGTAGGGTCTAAATTTCTGCGGGACAAGATGACGGTTTACTTGGTACCATTATGGGGTAAATACGCATTTTGATCGCGTGGTATTACACTTTTTGTGAGGCAAGGTGAAAAAAATTGGCTGTTATGGCATAGTTTAAAAAAAAATTTTTTTACAGCATTCACCTGGGGGGCCATCTCATGTAATATTTTTATAGAGCAAGTTGTTACGGATGCGGCAATGCCCAATGTGTCTAACATTTTTATTTTTGTTTTATTTAAGTTTTACACATTAGATGCATTTTTGAACAGAATAAAATCTTTTTTTTTGTGTTGCTATTTTCTGAGAGCCATATTATTTTTATTTTTTGGGCGATTGTCTCAGGTAGGATCTAAATTTCTGTGGAACGAGATGACGGTTTGATTGATACCATTTTGGGGTAAATACACCTTTTTGATCGCCTGCTATTACACTTTTTGTGAGGGAAGGTGACCCAAAAATGGCTGTTTTGGCACTGTTTTTTTTTTTTTACTGCGTTCACCTGGCGGGGTGGATGATGTGATATTTTTATAGAGCCGGTCAATACGGACGCAGCGATACCTAATATGTCTACTTTTCTTTTTTTCCCTTACTTTATTTTGGGAAAAGTGCGTTTTTGTTTTTTTTTTACTTGAAACTATTTTTTCACTTTTAGGGGTCTGATCCCCTTTACAATGCATTACAATACTGATCGGGCGGCTGTTACGATTTTTAGTAGCTGTCACTCACTATTATAAGGAGCCCAAGGGGAGTTGCCAACCGTTGCAGGAGCCCGGGCTCGGCAATTCCTTGGAGCCCAGGCACGCCCACCTACTTAATATTCACTTCACTGACTCGCTCAGTGAAGCTTCGGCACGGACGAAATCCCGCGCATGCGCAGTACATCAGGAGAGGCCAGTGCCCGCAGACTGCACGGGCGCAGGCCTCTTGATGTACTGCGCATGCGCGGGATTTCGTCCGTGCCGAAGCTTCACTGAGCGAGTCAGTGAAGTGAATATTAAGTAGGTGGGCGTGCCTGGGCTCCAAGGAATCGCCGAGCCCGGGCTCCTGCAACGGTTGGCAACTCCCCTTGGGCTCCTTATAATAGTGAGTGACAGCTACTAAAAATCGTTTTTTTAACACAAAAACTGCCTCTGTGACCTATAACAATTACAATTTAGAACTGCTTATAACTGGCCGAATCCGATGGTATAAATAACTCAATATGTGAAATGCTGCTGACAGAATCCCTTTAAATATACCTGTGTGAAGCGATGTTTTCTTCCAATGATACCCACTGTGTTTCCTCATAAATTACCATGGCATTTACCTGTAATTCAGGCCACCCTCAAAAGAAGGACTTAAACCCCCCCCCCCAAGGTCCCGCTAAACCATGCCCCTGACCCGGTCCCACTCCGCAGCCAGTGGGGATTAAAAAAATGAAGGTAAAAATCAACTTCTGTCAGCTGCATTGACTTTCTCTCTGCAACGACGCACAGAAACATTAAATGAAATAGATGAAATATACCGAGGCGAAGCCGGGTCCTTCTGCTAGTAAATTATATTTATGGTAACTTGAATACCCCATTAACAGTGTCATCCACAGCGCTCTGCCACTTTAAAGCAGTGAATAGAAATGGCTGGGTTGTTAGTTAACTGAGCTCCTCAGCTGGCTGCTAATTACCTGGCTGTGTTGTTATGGAAACCTGCCCTCCCTGTGTGTGTCTGTGCAGAGAATGGCAGTTGAGGTTTGAAAGCAAAGCTCCCAGGCTAATATTGGCAAATGCAGGTCATATTTTGGGAATATCTCGGGAACGGTACGTCCTAGAGAGCTGAGACCTGGTCTAAAAACTTCCCGGACACCTGATGTACCTGTGTGCCCAATTTGGTGAAAATTGGTCCAGTAGTTTGGTCGCGCATAGAGAACAGACAGACAGACAGACAGAAACTGATTTTTATAATATTAAGAGATGAGTTTCTGTCTGTCTGTCTGTTCTCTATGCGCGACCAAACTACTGGACCGATTTTCACCAAATTCGGCACACAGGTACATCAATTGTCCAGGAAGGTTTTAGACCAGGTCTCAGCTCTCTAGGACGTACCGTTCCCGAGATATTCCCAAAATATGATCTCCATTAGCCAATATTAGCCTGGCAGCCTTTCACTTCAAATCCCAACTGCCATTTTCTCCACGTACATATCGGTTTTCATAACAACTCAGCCAAGTAATTAGCAGCCAATTGAAGAGCTCAGGTAAATGGCTCCAAACACAATTCACTGCTTACCTCCCACAGGCCCTGTCGCAGCCTGCTTCTTACACACGGTCACATGCACATACTCCAGGTTTCCATAACAACCCAGCCATTTTCCTTCACTGCTGTAGGTCAGCTTTTGGCTTGGGTTACACAAGGACAATAAGTTGCACAACAGATAGGGCACAACTACACTGCTACATATGTCACGCGACATTGATTTTGCGCAACAATTTTTATAATGATAGTCTATAGTGTTGCACTGCGACATGATGCGGCTGCGACTGACAAAAATCCGTCTTGAATGGATTTTTTTTCGACTTTCGTGTCGCAGCATGTTGCAGCGCAACACTATAGTCTATCATAAAAAATTGTTGTTCGACATTGGTGCAGCAAAATGTTGCACAACACGTCATCGTGTAGCCCTAGCCTTAAAGGGGCAGGACGCTGTGGAGGTCACTGTTAAGGGGGTAGGGGCCATTATTAAAGGGGCAGCTTCTGTGGAGGTCACTGTTAAAGGGACGTTCACAGTGGATATTACTGTTAAGGGGGAAGGTCGCTGTGAAGTTCAATTTTAAAGGGGCGGCCACTGTTAAGGTCACTGTTAAAGGGGCGGTACTGTGGAGGTCACTGTTAAAGGGGCATTCACTTTGGATGTTACTGTTAAGGGGGCAGGCCGATGTGAAGGTCACTGTTAAAGGGGCGGGCACTGTTAAGGTCACTGTTAAGGAGGCAGGGGCCATAATTAAAGGGGCAGCTGCTGTGGAGGTCACTGTTAAGGTAGCAGGGTACTGTGAGGTCACTGTTAAGGGATCGGGGTACTGTGGCGGTTACTGTTATGGGAACGGTGTACTGTGGAGTTTACTGTTATGGGAACGAGGTACTGTGACAGTCACAGTTAAAGGGAAGGGTGCTGTGGAGGTCTCTGTTAAAGGGGCAAGGAACAGTGGAGGTCACAAATAAGGAGACGGTCCCCTATAGAGGGCAGTGTTAAGGGGCGTGCCCCTGAAGAGGTCACTGTCAAGGGAGTGGGATGCTGTGAAACTCACTTTTAAAGGGGCGGGCTGCTGTGAAGGTCAAAGTTAAGGGCATGGGCTTTTATGGAGGTCCTATCTTAAGGAGGCAGGGCACTGTGCGGGGTCAGTGTTAAGGGGTAGGGGGCTGTGGTGTTCACTGTTAAGGGGCAGGGTACTGTAGCAGTCATTATTATGGGGAGATGTGGATTTCACTGTTAAGGGGGCGGGGTGCTGTAGAGGTCACTGTTACTGGCGATACTGTCGATATCTTTTAACGACACACAAAAATATTAAATGAAATAGATGAAATATACTCAGGTGAAGCCGGGTCCTTCTGCTAGTATACTATATATGTGTGTGTGTACTGTATATACTATATGTGTACTGTATATACTATATATGTGTGTACTTTATATACTATATATGTGTGTACTGTATATATATAAATCCCATGTGCCTTATCTGACTCTGTAGCTGATGACCTATCCTCTGGACCAGGGGCGTAGCTAAAGGCTCATGGGCCCTGGTGCAAGAGTTCAGCTTGGGCCCCCCTTCCCTCAGCGCTGGTGAACCTAGCTTTTCTGCCGGCCAAGTCAAAAATTGAACCCCCCCCCATGCCAAATTCTCACCCTAACCCTTTCCCTCCTAACATTACGTATATCACTACAGAACATACAGGGTAAGGCTACATTCACACGATAGTTGTTTTTGCGGCCTCCGATCTGCATATTTTGCGGCTCAGATGCGGACCCATTCACTTCAATGGGTCAGCAAAAAATGCGGACAGCACACTGTGTGTTATCCGCATCCGTATATCCATTCCTATTTTTGTCCGTTTTGCGGACAAGGATAGGCATTGTTACAGTGGATCCGCAAAAAAACGGATACCATACGGAACATCATCCGTTTTTTTTTTGGCAGATACGCAATTTGCAGACTGCAAAACACAACGTTCGTGTGAATGTAGCCTAATACAGCGCCCCATACCTCTTACATCCAGTGACGTCTCCTCTGATGCAGATCTTCTCTTTCCTCATCTTGTCCTTTCAGACCAGACGCCATTTTTCATCCATTTCTCATCTCTGCAGTCTGACAGAAAAAAATCTTAGTTTATTACTTTTCCATCATCCTCCCGTCTTCTGGACAAATCATCCTACCACCCCCAGTACTGTGCCACTAGTACCACACAGATAGTGCCCTTCAATAATTATTGGCACACAGTGTCCTAAAATAACTGCGCCCAGCAAATAGTGTCCCTGACAGTAATAGTGTAAACATAACCCCCAGAAATAACTGCGCTGATACTGTGCCAGTAATAGTACTGTAATTGTATACAGTAATAGTACCCCTGACAGTAATAGTTCCCCCCAAAGTCCCAACTAATAATTCTCTGCCAGAGTGCACTTGTTAGTAATAGTGCCCCCAACAGTACTAATGTCCCCACTGTGCCCCAGAAGTAATAATGCTTCCATAGTGCCCATACTAGTAATCATATTCCCCAGAGAACCCTAGTAGTAATAATTCTCCTTATAATGTGACAGTACAAAAATGCCCCTTTATGTGTGCCAGTGCAAAAAAAAACCTTTTAAAGGGGTTCTCCGAGTTATAAATATTGATGACCTATCCTCAGGATAGGTCATCAATATCAGATCGGCGGGGGTTCGACACCTGGCACCCCCGCCGATCAGCTGTTTGAAGAGGAGGCGCGCGCCGTATCAGCGCTGGCTCCTCTTCACTGTTTACATGCTGGCCGACACGGGGGTAGTGGTGAGTAGGTGTAATTACACCCAACTGCCCCATTCATTTCAATGGGAAGAATCGCTCCCATACAAGTCTATGGAAGCGATTCTTCCCATAGAAATGAATGGGGCGGTGAGGTGTAATTACACCTACTCACCACTACCCCTGTGTCGGCCAGCATGTAAACAGTGAAGAGGAGGCAGCGCTGATACGGCGCGCGCCTCCTCTTCAAACAGCTGATCGGCGGGGGTGCCGGGTGTCGGACCCCCGCTGATCTGATATTGATGACCTATCCTGAGGAGAGGTCATCAATATATATAACTCGGAAGACCCCTTTAATGTCCCCATAGTGCCCCCATAATGTGCCAGTATAAAATACCCCTATATAGTGCCCTCAGTAAATGCCCCCATAGTGCTCCTCTCCCCCTTCCTCATAGTGCCCCCATAATGTACCAGTATAAAATGCCCCTACATAGTGCCCCATTAGATGCCCTTAATGTCCCCCATAATTTGCAAGTATAAAATACCTCTTCTTAGTGCCCCCCCGTAGATGCCCCCATAGTACCCGCCATAATGTGTCCCAGTATAAAATGCCCCTATACAGAGACCCCCATATAAAATACCCCTTCTTTGTGGCCTCGGTAGATGCCCCCATAGTGCCCCCCAATAATATGCCAGTAAGAAGAGCCCCCATAGTGCCCCAATAATGTGCCAGAAGTGCCCCCAAAATTTCCCCCCCAATAATGTGCCAGTAAGAAATGCTCCCCCCATTGATCCCCCCCCCCAAAATCATGTGCCAGTAAAAAGTGTCCCACCCCAATAGATGCCCCCCAAATCATGTGCCAGTAAGAAATGCCAGTTCGTAATTGCACCATATAAAAAATAAAATAAACACTTATACTTACCTCCATGCAGCTTTCAGTGATGCGATGCAGGCCTCTTCCGGCATGTGTCCCGCGCTGTACGGCTCATTGCGTCATTGCGCCGGCCTCTCAGATGAATGGGGAAGGGAGACGCCTCTCCCTCCCCTGCCGCAGCACTATTCATCTGTATCGCTGGCCTGAGGACGGCGATACAGATGACTATGGAGATGAGCGCTCCCACAATGGAAGCGCTCATCTCTCTGCCCCGCTGCCACTGTTGCCCCCCAACTGTGACCAGGGCTGCGCCGCACCTCGCCTAATTGGCGGTGCGGTCCTGCAAGTGGCAAGGGGGGCGACCGCTGCGACCCCTATATCTACGCCACTGCTCTGGACGGACTTTGTTGTGTTGGGTGAGAAATCAGATATCAGAACAAACACCCTGCAACCATTGCTGGAAGAACACAAGTTGGTGGTGGCAGTGTTATGGTCTGGGGAATGTTTTTGTGGCATTCTCTGGGCCACTCATCCATGTGGAAGACATTCTCATCTGATATGGGCATGGATCCATCCTTGCAGATCACGTACACCCATACATGCTGATTGTCTTCCCTGGGTCAGATGGGTTCCTCCAGCAAGACAATGAGACATGCCGCAATGAATGAATGTCTATGAAACCTCTTCAATTTTCATGTTTGCTCTATGGATCCTCCTTCATGCCCCCTCAAGCAGCTGTGAGATGCACTACAGTCACCATGGCTCCAGATACCTGTGACAACGTACGTACTTTATTGAGTCACTCACAGCCTGTCTAGCTGCTGTACGTGCTATACACGGCATTACTCTGGATATTAGCTGCTGGCAGGGGCGGACTGGGAACTTAAAGTGGCCCTGGAAAAATACCTGAAATTGGTCCCATGTTGTAGGCGGTTGCAAATTCACAGGTGGGACAAGATGTAGGTGGGGCCAATACCGTAATGCAGCACAAAACACTGCCGCCAGCACCACAGTATGAAACTGAGGATAGTGATACAGTTGAATTCAGGGGGCCACCTGTGGCCGCTGGCCAAGTGCGTAAGTGCCTGATATTCCTACATTAATGCTGAGAGCGTCAAATATTTATATACCTAGCTAGCGGCTATGGAAAGGGCTTGGGGGTCTATGGTCGGTCCGCCTATGCCTGCTGGTCATAACAATGTGACTCCACTGTGTACTTACCTTTAAATGGGTTATCCAACCCCTATAATGACCACCTTAATGCCTGCACACCTCATATATACTTACTGCACGGCCGCTGGTGCACCAAAACAACCTTGACGGGGGGCCAGGGTGCCAATAGCAGGCCGCCATAAGGAGCCTCCCTAGCATCGTTAGTGACACTAGGGAGGCTCATCCTCATCGTGGCCTGCTATTGGCTGCTCTCCCCATCACCGGATGTTTTGATCCACACAACAGGAAGATGCAGCAGCGGCCGTGCTGAGATCAGGGGCGATGCGGGTGTAAGTATAACCCATATGAGGGGCCCAGGCATTAGGGGAGGGTCATTATAAGGGTTGGATAGCCCCTTTTATTACTACTTATGCCGCTGTTTTCATTTTCTTACACTAGGTCAGGAATCAGCAACCTATGGCACTCCAGCTGTTCTGAAACTACAACGCCCAGAATCCTATCATTTCTGTGGGAGTTACAAGAACAGCCAAATATGTGTGCATGCTGGAAGTTGTAGTTTCACAGCAGCTGGAGTGCCTGATCCCTGCACTAGGTGGTGGGGGGCCTGCTTTATTTTGCTGGGAGGCCCTATGAATTACAGAAAAGCCGCTGCTTGAGATAACTACATCAAGCAGTCACGTTCAGGATGGCCTGGTATTCACAGCCACCACATACATGGACGCACATTGGTTCCTTTGCATCAAATTCAGGCCAGTGGTGCATCACCAATGAGGCCAGGTGAGGCGAGTGCCTCAGGCAGCACCAGGTAGGGGCAAGAGGTGGGCAGCATTAGGGGCATTGTTTCTGCAGTATAGTATTGGGAAGCACAGTATGTGGCCCTGTATTACCCTGTATGTTCTGTAGATCTGTTTGTAATGTTTTCCAAGTATGTCTGTAACACTAGGGCTGGAGGGAAGGGGTTAGGTTAAGAAATTGGCTTTGGGGGTTTGGGGCTCCTTTCAGTGTTTGCCTCAGGCAGCAGAAAGGCTAGGTGCACCAGTGCTATACTGCAGATGGGTGTTATCGCCTCTCTGCCCTGTCTGGCAGCGCCCTGCTAATTTATACTTTCTATAAGCTATTACACTATGTAAACGACTGCGCCTCTGTGCACCGCTGTACACGGCATTTCTGATGTAACAGTCTGCAGCGTCTCCAGTGCGTGATCGTGGTGCTACTGTCCCCACACAGTTCATGGCCTGTTTGCAGAGCCCGGCAGCACCGACCCCATCACTCGATGCTCTCCCCTGCTATTGGTCCGCCGTCAGTGAGGAGAGATCGCGCGTTCCCCTCCTCGTCTTACATAGATGCTCGTTACCACGGCAACAGCCATGACGAGTTCACCTGGCCGCCACTCCTATTGGCTGCAGAATCAGGCCACAGGCAGACTCTCTCCCCCCAAGACCCCGCCCTCCTGTTGCCGGCTCTGTCACTTGGCTGCGGTCAGGTGACGCGCTCGTTCACTCGCTTTGCGGCGGCGGACGGGAGAGCTGCTCCTCATATCAAGTGCCGCTTCCTACCAGTCACCGCCGCCGCCGGGCCAGTCAGGACCGGATCCACCTGCCTGAAGGTGAGTGTGTACGCTTGGCGGCGGTGACTTTGGGTTCGGTCATTTGAAACAGGCATTGTGTTAGACAGCCCTGAGCGTAACTGGTAGTTGGGTCCTCACCGGGGAGGCTGTAGGTTTCTTCCTGTCAGGAAGCGATGAGGTCACGGTTTGATCGCTGCAAGGACTGAGGGAACCATGGACAGGGGGTGACCCCCCAGTGATCGCTAGTGATCAGTAATAGCTCTGGACCGGCAGGGGGCGCTAGACAGCGAGCACCACAAGTCTCCGCTCTGTAAGTTACTGGGAGACGTAATAAACGGTTGTGACTGGTGTGTGTCTATAAGGGCTTGTTCACACATCAGTTATTTGATCAGTTATTTCCATCAGTTATTGTGAGCCAAAACCAGGAGTGGAGCCTCCACAGAGAACAGGTGTAATGAAAAGATTTGCACCTGTTCTGTGTTTTTGACCCGCACCTGGTTTTGGCTCACAATAACTGATGGAAATAACTGATCAAATAACTGACGTGTGAACAAGACCTAAGACTGACAAGTGATACAACGTCTCCCCATAGAAGTGAATGCAAGTGTGTTCAAGTAACCTGTTGGTGTGACTGGGGTCATACAGTGCCGTGTCGCCTCTCCATACTCTCCAGGGGGCTCCTGTATCCTCCAGTGGGCTCTTGTATCCTTCAGTATGGCATTTGCTGACAAATATGGCGCCTAAGTGATGACCATATCAAGAAATGTCATAAAAGGGGCGTGACCAGCCAGATGTGTTATATGTCTGCGCAAGCCTTCCATTGTCTGCTGCTGCAGGTTACTAAGAGGTCGGGTAGCCCATTCTGTGTGTGCCCCCCACCACGACCACCTGCAGGTGTCGCCCTGTAGTCCCTATGTGCCAGCAGATGACACTGGTCAGTATGGTGACCGTGGTAATGGCTCTGTTCACACCTTGTTGTGTCGGTTATATCGTTTTTACCAGTACGTTTTGTATTTGCCCTTTATCTTGCGATTTAGATGGCGTCCGTGTTTTGTCTTTGGTTTTCCCGAACCCATAGACTATAATGTGTGTGAGGGATCCGCATTTGTATCCATTTTTATTGTACATTTTGAATTTATATCTGAAGTACATGTAGCTGGGGAAGAAATCGGGCGACCAAAGCGTATTTTAACCCCTTAGTGACTTAGCTTAATTAAGGAAACCAATAAAATGTTCCCCCTCGGTGGTCCAGCGGTCATAGCTTTGATTTAGCGGTATGGGACCTTAATTTAGAGGGATGAGCCCCTGAAATGGATGGAGCGGCTAGTTGGGAAAGCTTGCCGCCGCTCCATTCATTTATATAGGAGCGCCAGAGCGGAGGTAGCCAAGTACAGCCCTCGGTGGCACACTGTTCCATCCATTCCAGGGGGCTCCACGGGGCCCCAGTTCTCTTGATTGGTGGGGGTCCCAGCAGTAGGATAGGGGATAACTTTCTATAACTGGAACACACTTTTTTTTCCTCAAATGTATAGGAAAGCAGTGGAGCAGGTTTAAGGGCACCTGAGCTCTGGCACACGTGCCTTACACTGCATTTATTAAAAATTTTAGACACTTTTACCTCTGTCTGGGATTGCGGTGTAGATTAGGATGAGATAACATGCAGAAGGATGCCTTCACGTGCTGCAGATTTTATTGCAGCACATTTCTGGGAATGAAAATTGCCTGAATGGGGCGATAAGCACAGGGGTTTCTGCAAGTCCCATTTGGGCTAGTGGAACAGATTTTTAGTCGCGGAAATTTCTGAAACATAATCTAATGTGGTATAAACGTAGTGTCTAGAGGTGCGCCAGATTTATCATCCAGCCTCAGCCACTGTGATAGACCTGGCACATCTTTACACTGCGCTGCAGTACATCGGTATGGGCACTAGAGGGCGGAGCTTTCTGCTTCTGGCTCCATCCACTGTGACAACAGCTGATCGAAAAGCTAGAAAACCCTTTAAAGGGAGTCTGTCACCACGATTTTGACTATTAAGTTATTTATAGCACTGGATTCAGCTGACTATAAGCATCTCCAAAACGTTATTGTTATAGGGCATAAATGAAGATCTGATGTTAAAAATACCTTTTTTATCAACTGTCAATCTCTTACTTAAGGAGCCCAAGGGGATGTGCCAGCGATGTTGGAGCCCGGCCACGGCGATTCAGTTGGAGCCCAGGACCGCCCACCTCATTAATATTCACTTCACTGCTTCAAGCAGTGAAGCTCCGGCACGGCTGTAATCCCGCGCAGGCGCAGTACATCCTGTGAAGCTGTAGCCCGCAGACCGCACGGCGCAGACCACTTAATGTACTGCGCCTGCGCGGGATTACAGCCGTGCCGGAGCTTCACTGCTTGAAGCAGTGAAGTGAATATTAATGAGGTGGGCGGTCCTGGGCTCCAACTGAATCGCCGTGGCCGGGCTCCAACATCGCTGGCACATCCCCTTGGGCTCCTTAAGTAAGAGATTGACAGTTGATAAAAAATGTATTTTTAACATCAGATCTTCATTTATGCCCTATAACAATAACGTTTTGGAGATGCTTATAGTCAGCTGAATCCAGTGCTATAAATAACTTAATAGTCAAAATCGTGGTGACAGAATCCCTTTAAGTTTACCCTGTCTAAATATTAGTATTAGTAACTCTGCCCCTATATGTGCAGATTAGGCACGGAGCAAGGGTACGGCCACACGGTCAGGTTCCCTGATGCAGTTTTGGAAGCCAAAACCAGGGGTGGATTGGCCATAGACCCTACAGAAAATTGTCCCTCTTTGTCCAATGCCCACAAGGCCACCTGAGCCGGGTATGTACTACTGGGGGAACCATAGGGGTCATTATTAGAGGAAGTCCAGGCAGCATGCTGAAGGTAGGACTGGCTTGGTTTTGTGGCCCAGTGTTCACCTCCTGAGCCCCCTGCTCCATATCCATATTAGTGACAATTGGAGGAGGATATAACGTGGCAGCTATTGATGGCCACCACCGAGGGACAACTTCAGGGGACGTCTTCTGTGGTATTTGTTTCTGTGGGATGATATTCTATGGTGCACTATGGTATTATTGACCCTCCTACTTGTGTTGCCCCACCTTCTGTCAGTTTTTACCCACCTACAACATTGAGGCCACTTTTAGCTTTTTTTTCCAGAGCCACTTTTAATTCCCAGTTCGCAAAAAAGGGGAGAAATTTGTCTTTTATGCTTTCTCACCTTTTATGATCCACTCCTGATTTTAGCTTCCAAAACTGCATCAGAAAACCTTACTTTTCCCTTAGGCTACGTTCACATCTCCATTTAGGAGATCCGGCGCAAATGCCAGCTGCCAGCCGCCATGCATGCAGCCATTTTTGTCAGGCCAAAACCCAGCATTTATGCCAGAAATCAGCCAGATCACCGCCAGACCTCATTGCAATCAGCGGAGATCCGGCGGTGAAGTAGAGGATTCGGGAGGCGGCTCTGTGTTGCAATGGCCTGCCGGATTGCTAACGGAGAATTGATCAAGACCTCACTCATTAAACCCCTTCACCCCCATAAGTATGGTGGCCCATTGTTAACCCCCTTATTAGACTTCATCTCTGCGGCCTGAACTTACTGATCATTGTTTCTCCTCATAAGGGCTCATGCACACGACCATGTGTCGGCTGGGCCCGTATTGCATCCCGCAAACAGTGGGTCCGCAAAATACAGGCCCCGGCCTTTCTGGCAGCACATCACAGATGAGGCGGCCCCGCGGTCGGTGCCCGTGCATGAGCCCTAACTCTGGCCTGATCACGATTGCACCTTCTCAGAAGCTTCCTGACCGTGTCCTGTGACAGATGGCTCCGGACCAGCTCTCTGGTCTGTAATCTAGGAAACCGGGGAAGTCCAATTCTCCTTTATATTACTAATGCCTCCGAGCTGCTGAGCGGAGATAACATTACAACATTCGGATATCTTAGAGCTGGACTTTCCATTACTGGGAATTCCCAGCCTCTGGTCACTTGTGCACAGATTATTCTGCATTTAACCCCATCCATTCCTAGAGGGTGCCAGAAGAATTAGGTGGGTGAGGCTGATGTTTGACTCCCTATGGGCCAGGGTAAGGGGGAGACGGGTGTTATAAGAGGCACATGAAAGGGATGCCTCCTGCCCCCTTTATTGTTTTGTGTGGTTGTTGACGCTTTTTTTCCCTAGCTGTGAGACAGCATTAAAGCATTCAGGTAGGGGTGGGCACAGACCCTTAGGGGCCCTTGTACAAGAACCATATGTGTGCCCCTGGGTCATCATAGATCACCCCTCTAACAATCCACTAGTTCAGGGATCAGCAACCTTCGGCACTCCAGCTGTTGTGAAACCACAACTCCCAGCATGCTACATTCTCTTTTATGGGATTTCTGAGAAAAGATGAACAAGTATGCATGCTGGGAGTGGTAGTTTCACAACAGCTGGAGTGCCGGAGGTTGCTGATTCCTGCACTAGTTACTATGAGCTATACAACTCATTAGTTCAGTCTCTTACATGCAATCTGTTGAACAGTAGGAAGATACTTTTAGGGTGGTGTTATATCAGCAGCAAGTGAACACCTCCTCTCACCTGACGTAAGGAGGAGGGGAACCTCTCTGCCCTTAAAGGGTTCTCCGGGCCACCGTGCTGATTCCTCGTTCCTGAGTCCGGTCATGTGGCCTCACTCCAGATGAACTCTCTTCTGGCGATGTCCCGTTCTATGCCTCCCTGGCCGTTGCAGGCCGTACAGTACAACGTATCATAAATGATAGGTTTAGACACCCACTACACAAGACGGTAGCAAACAATAGGATTAGATACACAGCTCAGCAGTCGATATCTAACATGAGCAGCTTTGATACAGGCTCATGTATTGCACATGGTAGAGGCAGCAATGCATACACGGATAATAGCAGGATTCATGTCAGCGTTTGCTTACATGGCCACAAGAGATGAAGGGGGGGTATGGTGCTGCATACTGAACCGTATGGCAGGCGGGGCCAGCCTGTGACTCTTCACTCTGCACAGGAAGTTAGGTTTGTTTTTCCTGTGGTAAACAGGAAGTGCTAGATGTAAACATTCAAACATTCCTGCTGAGCTGCTCTGACGCCAAGAAAGGGAGAGGCAAAGCGCCAACATGAAAAAGAGGTGTTGGGGGCATAAATATGCATTTTTTAGGGGCCTGAGTGGCACATAAAATGACTTTGGGACCACAGAACCTGGACCACCTGGACATTTATATGACAGATATCCAATAAATGTCCAGTAGGTGCAGGCCCACCTCTGTCCCTGCTCCTGTCCCAAGAACAGTGCGAGCAATGTAATGAAGAGGAAGTAGTCCTCCCTTGGCCTACTCTTCAAACAGCTGATCAGCAGGGGTACTGGGTGGTGGATCCCTAAAGATCAGATCTTGATGACCTATTCTGAGGATAGGTCATCAATATATACTGTCTGAACAACCCCTTTAATAGATGCCTCTTAATAAAATAGGCCCATCTCACACCAGCGCAGGGAGATCAAGATTGGCATATAGGCACGTCAGTCTTGATAAATTCTCCTCATTAATTATTGGGGAGTGGTTATAAGATGCAGAGTATATCTAATGTAGTAATGATAAAAATGCAGCAGATCCATACATAAAGTCAAGTACTATGTAGATTTATTCACCCAGGTTTACAGACAACATCTTAGCTCCTCATTGTTAGCATTTTTATGTAAAGTGTTACGTCACTGATATATACACCCATAGGACAAAATGTCATTCCAAATAAGTGTGCCAGCTGGATAAAAATACCTGTTCCTTATTCAAATGTAAATGTCTAATGTATTTAATGTTTATATAGAGCATCCATATCACAGTGTGATCTGATCGGTGCTGGTCCAGCACCCCACACCCCTGACGGGACTGGGAATGATCAGTGCTGGGTATTACCGTTCATGTCCGAAAAACACGTAACACCAGACTGCGCTCATCTAGAGAGGTTCACAGAAATCCCCACAGCGCATGGTTGATCCAGTGTATGGAGACATGATAAACTGCAAATGCCTGGGGCAGCATTCCAGTTTTTCACCATGTCTCGGGTTATGCCCTATATGAATTATAATCGCCATCTTTGTTATTTTTAGGACATATCCCTCTATACGTATCTGCAGGTGTCTGATTTATTATCAGTATATACGCTATTATGTGTTTGCGATATTGCTGTATAACCGTGGATATTTAGCATAATTGTGCAAACAGGTTATTTTTTGGTTTCGTAGTATTATTTATTTATCTCATTACATGGTTTAGAGACACCACTGACGCGATATAGTCTGTATATCTGCTGTTTATACTTTTGGTCAAACCTGCCCATTGAAGTCTACAGTTCTGTGAAAATCATGGACACAACACAGATGGTACGTCCGTTTTTCACTCAAGACTAATAGGAGATGCTGCTTTGGAAATTAATTTTCAGCTGAGCAACGTCTGTGGATTACGAATGACACACAGAGGTCAAAAACGTATTAGATGATACTGACATAATGCTGTCAGTGTTATGCAGAATATTCCAGAACTGTAAGGGTTACATAGCATCATAAATCAGTATAATGCTATGTGACCCCGGCAGTGCTAGGAGTGCGGACTTGTAGTGTGACACGCTGGTCTGTAAGGGGCCTTATACCTTATGTCTGTGTAGCTGTCACTCCTGGTTTTGGTTTACAATCACTGACATGTGATTAAGGCCTTATGCTTAGGATACAGCAGGGGACAGCCTGTCAGATTTCCGCATTCTGGCATTACGCAGTGGTTTTCTGGTTGATTCTTGGCATATTTGCCTGGTTGTGGCTGGATCTCCACTGGTCCCCATTATAGTTAGGGCTCATGCACACGAACGTATTTTCTTTCTGTGCCCGTTCAGTTTTTTTTGCAGACCGTATACGGAACCATTCATTTCAGTGAGTCCGCAAAAAAATGGAAGTTACCCCGTCTGCATTCTGTTTCCGTATGTCCGTTCCACAAAGAAATAGAACATGTCCTATTATTGTCTGCATTCCGGACAAGGATAGGACTGTTCTATTAGGGGCCAGCTGTTCCATTACGCAAAATATGGAATGCACATGGACGTCATCCGTAATTTGCAGACCACAAAGTACATACGGTCGCGCGCATGAGCCCTTAATGGGGCTGGGTTGTGTCAACTAAAGGGGTTTTGTCACTTCAGCAAATGGCAGGTATCATGTAGAGAAAGTTAATACAAGGCTCTTACTAATGTATTGTGATTGTCCATATTGCCTCCTTTGCTGGCTTGTTTAATTTTTCCACCATATTATACACTGATCGTTTCAATGGTTATGACCACCCTGCAATCCAGCACCGGTGGTCGTTCTCGCACATCGGCTCTGGTGGCCGGAACCACACATAGGCTGGTGCTTTTTCCTGTAGTGTGCAAGCACGACCACCACTGATGGATTGCAGAGTGGTCATAACCATGGAAACGAGCAGTGTATAATGTGATGGAAAAATGAATCCAGAGAGCAAAGGAGGCAATATGGACAATCACAATTCATTAGCATTTATCATGTAGAGAAAGTTACTACAAGGCACTTACTATTTGTTGAAGCGACACAACCCCTTTAAGCTCCCGGCAATGCCAGAACACAGAGAGATCCGGAAAGCTGTTCCTCTGCCGGATCCTGAGCGCTGTGTGAAACTAGCCTAAGTTGACTTTGTATGTGATGATACACGTGGTAGCTGAGAACTTACCCCGGGATATGGCATCTGTACTCATACTATTAGAATATACTGATTTATACTTATTTTTTTATTTGATTGATTGAATACATAGAAAAATGAACCCATCAACTCTACACTTCGCATAAAATGTATTCAAGTGAATTTATGAGGTGTCCACTTATTATGAAGAGCAATTATGTATTATGTTCTACAATTTATCAGTAAACCTATTTACCATTATAATTTGTGACACGGGTGTGACTGTAATCTGTTACGTTGATTTACTTTGCATGCAAATGTCTCCAATGAGGAGCTGAGACGTAATCTGTGAATAAATCTGCACAGTATTTAGCCTTATACATGGACCTGCTTCTTTCACTTGCCTTATACCTTCGAGGTGGAAGCACGCACCCTCATCTTGGTGACTACTTACAGTTCTGCTCCTATATTACTTATTTTGGCATATGTATCTAAGGTATTGATATTATATGATGTATCCTATGGTTTAAGATCTCGTTTAGGCTGATTTGTCACTAGTGAAGAGAGTTATTGGAAATGTACTATTTCTTGCATGGAATGTGATTGCTTTTACATTTTGGTGTCTATCACTTGTCCTTCAGTAGAGGAGAAGGTTACATATGTCCCCAGAATGAATTTTATTAATTGCAATTCAGATTTAACAAAAATGTTAAGATTAATACAAAAATGTGTTTGCTGGAAAGGCATCATCAATGAAAAAGAAATACTTTGACATTCAGGACGACTCTGACTGACTCTGATGGGACATAATAGTCCTCCACCAATCTTATACAGCACCTTTAAGACGTCGTCACGAGGGCTGACGTGCCATTTATTTCTATGTCATAGGAGAAAGTGATGAGCTCTGTAATGTTGCCCTCGAAGATCAGATTATTAAGAATTTCTAAGAATGACCCCAGTCAGAGTTCATTGGGAATCTGTATGTTCTTGAACTTGGTGCAGGTTGGGTCCAAGGACAAAACGATAACGATTAGTATGTAGAAAGGTTCCAGTAATGTATAACTGTACGTATCTCTGTTATATATGGACTAGGTGAAAAGTACAGACTTCAAGGCCCTGAGTAGTCACTTGTCAAGGTGGAATCTGCATACAGATGAATGTAGATGGGAGGTCCTGAAGGACAAGCTGATGTAATGTCCAGGAGAGAAAGTGAAAGTCAGTGGGATCTTGAACTGAAAGCTCTGCTGTAAACTGAGCAAGTTTCCAGTAAAGCTTGACCTCCTCCTATTCACAAACTGAAAGAATACTTCACTGTGGGTGTCGGGATATTCCCAACTCCAGAATTTAAAGTGGCTGGGTCCGGCAGTGGGGTGTAGAAGTAGCACTGTACATGTGATAAAGACGTACATCTTCTGAGATTAGCTGCTGTGGTTGTAAGACGTAAGCAGTCTTTGGTTCTCCTGTTCATACAGGACATGTGAGGTTTGTAAACTTGAAGGAACTAATCCTCTTTTTTTTTTTTTTTTTTTTTTTCCCTAGGTCATCAGTAGCCGTGAAGATGTTGTCCAGATTGTTTCGCATGCATGGCCAGTTTGTGGCTTCCCATCCCTGGGAGGTCATCGTGGGGACGGTGACCATCACCATCTGCATGATGTCCATGAACATGTTCACAGGGAATGATAAGATCTGCGGCTGGAACTATGAGTGTCCCAAGTTTGATGAAGTAAGTTCTGACACTTTGCCGCATAAAGTCTTACTTTACGTTACTGTAGGGCTCTAGAAATCCTAGCAGAAGCCACAAGTTCTTATTCCTTGGCTCCTGGCTGTAAAGTCTACAGTAATTTGGCATCTTCTGTACTTAGTTTATATGATTATGGCATGGACGTAGGTATTTTCTGCTATTATAGTGTAACATGTAATAATGCTTTATATGCCTTTCTGTAAAATACATTCTCGCCTTTGTTAGCGAGAGCTGGTCTTAAAGGCTTTGGGGGCATTTATATTTTTGCATTTTACTCATTTGGGGCTAAAAACCTTTTTTTTTAATTGGTCTTTATTAAACAATTTCAGCAGTTTTCCTTCTACAGCTTTCAGGTTCAGGGCAGGCTCCCGGCTTCACACTGACTCCATCAGAAGGCTGCTCTGTCACCTGGATCTGTAGCCCTGAACTCCTAACAGCACATAAACACTCATTTAAGCTAAATTCTTATCAAACCGATACCAACTTGGCACTAGTTAGTGTTTATGAGCTGTAAGTACAGGTAAGGGCTAGAGATCAGACCATCAGAGAAGTTCTCTGATGGAGTCAGAGTGAAGCAGGGAGCCTGTAGAGCTGAAAGCTGTTGAAAATTTCTAATAATGCCCAAAATGACTAGAATGCAATAATAAAAATGTTCCCAAAAGTTTCCACAGCCTTTGGTGCTAGTACTGTAATGTGAAGGAGCATATTATGTATGTTCTTTTACTGTGTGTATTTATGTAGCATGACTTGCCTGTGGCCTCTTCATGTGTTTTTTTTTTTTCCCCCACTTTACAGGATGTACTAAGCAGTGACATCATCATATTGACCATCACGCGGTGCATTGCCATCCTCTACATCTACTTTCAGTTTCAGAACCTCAGGCAGCTTGGCTCTAAATACATTTTAGGTGAGTATATGCCTCCTTTGAGCCCCATAATCCGGTGTGATTGATCTGCTTCTGTCATTGACATTTAATCATGTTTCAGGTATTGCTGGCCTCTTCACCATCTTTTCAAGCTTTGTCTTCAGCACAGTGGTCATTCATTTCCTGGATAAAGAACTGACAGGCTTGAAGTAAGTCTAGCACCCAAGTCACTGTTGGTCCATTTTATCCTTTTGCCATCTATATGTCTATGTAACTTTTTTATTTTTCTGTCTTCTTCAGTGAGGCTCTTCCTTTTTTCCTGCTGCTTATTGACCTCTCAAAAGCCAGTGCGTTAGCTAAATTTGCCCTTAGCTCCAACTCACAGGTGAGCACATAAATCATGCCTGTAAGCAAACGTTTGGGTCCACTATATGTAAATCACGCTTGTAAATTTACCTGATTTAAAAAAAAAAAATTCTTTCTTTTCCAGGACGAAGTTCGAGACAACATTGCTCGTGGCATGGCCATCCTGGGGCCTACATTCACCCTGGATGCGCTCGTTGAATGTCTAGTGATTGGAGTGGGAACAATGTCAGGTTAGTAGCAGATTAATACACACAACATCTTCCTTTAGCATCGCCACATGGGAGGGGGGATGGATGCCACTATATAGGCATACAGTGGCATTTGTCACCCATGGGCTCCCATGTTAACAGGCTTATGCCATGCAGTGTATGATTTAATTTTTTTGCTGGCAGCCTCTATATGTGCTATTAAAAATAGGTATACCCGACTAATGGAGGCCAAACCTACTCTCTTTTGGCTTTGTGGGGAGAGAGGGAGGGCCTGTGGATACATTTGACGCATATGTATACTGTGACAGAGTTTTCTTACGTCCAGTTATAGGTTAGTCTCAAAAAGGCAGTCAAACGTATTATGGCTCCTGACAACTGGCGATCTGCTTTCTGACGAGTCTCTGAATGCAGATGTAATCTCAATCTTAAAAGGGCTTAATTACATTAAAGGATTCTAGATCCTTAATTTTATTCATATCTCCGTTGTGATGAGGTTTATATTGTTCATCCTGTTATTACTTGTACTTTACGCGTGTAATTATCCTCATTTATGCAGGCGTTCGCCAGTTGGAGATAATGTGCTGTTTTGGCTGCATGTCCATCCTAGCAAACTACTTTGCCTTCATGACATTCTTCCCGGCTTGCGTGTCATTGGTGCTGGAGGTGAGTGTTTTAAAGCTGCAGTCCCTCATTTAATGCCGGATAATCTCCCAGCCTAAAGGTGCCACAGATCACCCAGCGAACAAGCCAAATGCTCGTTCTTCGGGGAAACGGTTGTTCATGTGGAGAACCTAAACGATCATTTCTGTATGAAGACGAGCAATGGCCAGAGTCATCACTCGTCCTCGTACTGATCAGATGATCACTGTATGTAAATGGAGCGCTTCACCTTTACCGATCAGCAGCCCATTGTTGAGAAGGAACGCTTCCTTCCTGAAAATCGGCTGCATGTCGGCACAGTGTGAATGCACCTTAACAACAGCTTATAATCACACATGACTGTTGCCCTAGTTTATTTTGTAGATGAGTTGTCTGGAGGTATATGTATTTTAGTTGACGAACGTTCTTTCATCTTTTACCAGCTTTCCAGGGAAAGCAGGGAGGGGCGTCCAATCTGGCAGCTTACTCAGTTTGCAAATGTGTTGGAAGAGGAAGAAGATAACAAGCCAAACCCTGTCACACAGAGAGTGAAGATGATCATGGTGAGTGTCGCTCCTCCTCAGCTGCATCCATTTTTGGCGAATTGATTTTGTCTTTGGCTTGTGTACTTTGTGGTAATGATTCTGTAGTGTAGTATATTTATTAAAGCAATTTGGTTAAAATTAAACAAATTCTGCTACGTTTCAGTCCCTAGGTCTGGTCCTTGTTCATGCTCACAGTCGGTGGATAAGTGAACCATCCCCTCAGAACAGCACTGCCATTTCAAATCACAAGGTTACCATTGGCTTCGACGATTCAATGCCAAAAAGGATTGAGCCGAACATGCCTCTCTGGCAATTCTATCTGTCTAGGTGAGTGTCATATTTTTATTATTTATCGTTTGTCACACATGTAAAAATGATGCATTTTATGTTAACAAGAATTAGCTTTTTTAAGCCTAAACATCTGACAGTGCTTTATCTGTATTCCACAGGATGATCACCATGGACATCGAGCAGGTCATAACACTGGGTCTCGCGCTTCTTCTGGCCGTCAAGTACATATTTTTTGAGCAGACAGAGACCGAGTCTACCCTGTCCTTGAAGAACCCTATCACCTCTCCAGTCACTGTGCAGAAGAAGCAGGTGGAGCATTGCTGCAGAATGGAATCCGTGCCTGAAAACCCCTCAAAAGAATGTAAAGTAGAAGACGCCTCCTCAAAGGCAGAGAAAGGTATAACTGCACGATTAAATGATGCATGAATAAAATGTTTTTGTTTTTTTCTTGTAACTAATCTAGAATGTTTTTGAATTGCTCATTATTTTTAATTATCTATATTCTGTCTGTGCATTCTCAGAAGCGGTCATAAAGCCATTGCCACTTGAAAATTCACCCAAAGCTAACTTTGTTCTGGGTGACTCCCTATCGTCGGCTGATTCAAGTGAAGAGGAGAAGGAAACAAACTTTGATATACCAACGGAGCCCCGACCCATTGATGAATGTGTTCGTATACTCAAAAACCCAGAGGTAAGAGGGCAGAGAGTAATAGCATGAGAAACAAAAAAACATTGCTCATCTAAAACTAGTTTAATTTTACATGTACCACCCTATGTTGGTTTTCTCTCTGTACAATTACTATATATATATATATATATATATATATATATATATATACATACACACATATACAGGGGCGTAGCTATAGGGGGTGCGGAGGTAGCAGTCACTTGTGCTGTATAAGAAGACACACAAAGCACTGAGGAAAGGTGGGCCCAAGATGAACTCTTACACCAGGGCCCATGAGCCATTAGCTACGCTCCTGTATGTATATATCTGACTTGAACAAGCTCTTAGCTCCAGGATAATCACTTTTTATAATCTCTTAATACTTGCTTACTAATGAGGTGGTGCAGGCATGAACATCTCTCTGGGATCAGTAGAGGCCAAGCTTCACATACACGCCCTTGGTCAGAGGAGATTAGAGACATAACATGTTTAAAAAGGGAAGATGTCACTTTCAGAAAAGTAAAAAAACAGCTTTGTAGTTTGCGGTGTCCTAAAATGAATCACTTACCAGAATTCTCACCCTGTTCTTTGCAGCAAGGCGCCCAGTACTTGAGCGATGCAGAAGTGATCAAGCTGGTGAATGCCAAACACATCCCATCCTATAAGCTGGAGTCCATGATGGAGTCACCTGAGAGAGGAGTCGCTATTCGCAGGCAAATGTTGGCTCACAAGCTGCCTCAGTCATCGGCCCTGTTGAACTTGCCTTACAAAAACTACAATTACTCTTTGGTAAGTTGATATTTTTACATCTGTCTGGTTCTTTTTTTATAGGTCATACATTTATTTTGCTAGTATTTACCTGCTATATTCCATGTATTGGTAATAAGCCTGCATTGTTTTGTTTTCCAGGTAATGGGTGCCTGCTGTGAGAATGTAATAGGCTATATGCCAATCCCTGTTGGGGTGGCCGGTCCTCTCATCCTGAATAATAAAGAATTCCAGGTTCCTATGGCTACAACAGAAGGTTGCCTTGTGGCTAGCACCAACCGAGGCTGCAGAGCCATATTGGTGAGATTTATTCACAGAACCTTCTTTAGAAAGTCATTTGCAATTTTGAGCCAGTAAGTGGCAGATACTGAGCTTCTATTGTCCTTTCTTTTTTCATAGCTGGGTGGAGGTGCCCACAGCCGTATCCTCGCTGATGGCATGACTCGTGGACCAGTTGTCAGGTTGCCTTCGGCATGTGATGCTGCTGAAGTTAAGAACTGGCTTGACAGTCCAGAGGGTTTTAAAATTATAAAAGATACCTTTGATAGCACAAGCAGGTAGGTGTAAATGTAGTTTCATGTGCACACATATTAACAAGTAAGCAGCAGTCTCCTAAATTTGGCACTGAACGTTCAGATGTCTCCTTGGATTGCGCCATCCCTTTTATTAAAATTGGGGGATGAGGGGCAGTAAGAAAAGAAAAGTCTTCAGTACTTTGCACTTATTACTGTATCTAATGGTCCAAAATCAGGGTGACAGATTCCCTTTATTGCCTGTACATAGCAAAGAGCTGGATTTAGCAGTCTTAGCCCGTAGAGCGTCACAGCTGCCTTGTTTGAATCATGACCCATTATAATAAAATGTGGTTAAAATGCTCACAACAATGTGTACCTGTTTCTGTCTGCAGTTTACATCTTAATTCACTGCTTTTCTTGGTGTCTCTTTTCTGCTAGGTTTGCCCGTCTTGGCAGACTGCAGACCAGCGTAGCAGGACGAAACCTTTATATTCGCTTCCAGTCCAAAACAGGAGATGCTATGGGGATGAACATGATATCAAAGGTATGTTAACCAACGCACGCTACTTCTGAAATTGTGACACTTCTTCTGGTTTCCTGAATGTAATGAAGATATTGATGTAATTGTTACAGGGCACTGAGAAGGCTCTTTCCAGATTACAAGAAGAATTTCCTGAGCTCCATGTCCTTGCTGTTAGCGGTAACTACTGTACGGACAAGAAGCCAGCTGCAATCAACTGGATAGAGGGCAGAGGAAAGTCTGTCGTCTGTGAAGCTACTATACCAGCAAATGTGGTGCGAGAGGTAAAAATGAATTTCATTGCTCATTTTGGAGCATACGTGCCCAAGATTGATTTGGTTTTTTAGCTTTTTTCCTGGGAGGTTTTGAGTATTTGTACAGGATTTCAAAGAAGATCTTGAATGCATCTGAGCTGCAAAAAAAAAAAACATTGCTCATCTAAAACTAGTCTAATTTTACATGTACCGCCCTATGTTGGTTTTCTGAGTGGTTCTGTTTCTGGGGAACATGTGGACCCTTTCTTCTAATCTTGTACAAATTCTTTAATGTCTCATGAGTTTGGTGTCTGACATTAAATTGTCTTCTTATCTGCAGGTACTGAAGACATCTACAGCCGCTTTGGTTGAAGTGAACATCAACAAGAACTTGATTGGCTCTGCAATGGCTGGCAGTATCGGAGGTTACAACGCACATGCGGCCAATATCGTGACTGCAATTTACATTGCCTGTGGACAGGTCAGTTGTTGGAAATATACAAAATACCCCCCCCCCAAAAAAAAATCTTCCTGTGTTATTTCTATATTATAACGGCATTTTCAATCTTGTTTGCAGGATGCCGCTCAAAATGTTGGAAGCTCAAACTGCATCACCCTGATGGAGGCCACAGGTCCCACAAATGAGGACTTGTACATCAGCTGCACAATGCCTTCTATAGAGATCGGAACTGTGGGAGGAGGGACCACCCTGGCCCCACAACAGGCTTGCCTACAGGTACGTACATTCAATTTTTTATATTCATTTTACAAGATTTTGTTCAACTACCGGCAGATCCCCCACTTTTAGAGATTATCTTTTTTATTGAAGTTTTATCAGGTTTATAAATACAAAACATAAAGAGGCTGTAGCCTCAACAGATCCCCCACTTTTAACAATAACGTGATGTTTTATATAGTTATCCTTCTAATACTAATTACTCATTCCTTGGGCATAAACAATTGCTCCTGGAAGTTATCACCCTTCATTTCTGTTGCTGCAGACTTCATATAGTATTACATGGCTACATTTAGATGAATGTCCATCTTCATAGAACTTAACAAAACACTCGTTCACCAGTTTCAGTCATTTTTTTCTGGGCAGATCATGCAGCGCTTCAACTCCACTGACAAGCAGGCAGTTCTCTGCTTGTTGGCGTAATGCACCTTTAAGATCTGGCCCTGACCTAACAATGTGATCTGGTGGTGGTGTTGATTGACATTGGTTAAACCAATAATGAGGAAATATATCACATGATGCTGTTTTTAAGAGCAGCTTAAATCGTACAATATTCATAAACTCTTCCTTCTCCCATTTTTATGTACAGATGCTAGGAGTCCAAGGAGCCAGCTCTGAATACCCTGGCAAAAATGCCTGTCAGCTAGCACAGATTGTCTGTGGCACAGTATTGGCAGGAGAGCTTTCCCTTATGGCTGCCTTGGCAGCTGGACATCTAGTCAAGAGCCACATGGTCCACAACAGGTAAGACTGCATAGAAAACTTTTTTCATTTCTTTTGTATTAAAATTTTGAAGATAAAATATTAATGAACTAGATAAATGGTCCCTAACCGGTACCAAAAGTACTTTGGTTTCACCACTGTTGGTGCGTAGTCATTTTATGGATCACTACTTTGAGATGAGCTTCACATCACATTTGAGATGTCTGTTTATTGAGAAATACACTTTTTTATATTTTTTTTTCTAGGTCCAAAATTAACCTTCAAGACATGCCAGGCACATGCACGAAGAAAGCTGCATGATCCTTTACCTCCTGCAGCAATTTCACTTGGATCTTAGATGGACCGTAGCGGGAAATCTAAGGAGGAAACGAGCAGAATATTTAACGGAAACCTTCTATTGTGTAAAGGTGGTTTGTCACCAGAGGAAAAGAAAGATGTGCAGGCAACATGAGAAGAAGACTTAAGCCAGCCTCAACCTGTGTTAAATGAAGCTCTATGTGCCTCATGTCCGCTTTGTTAAGTCTTAAAGGGTCCAGTAATCACTGTTGGCGATGTGTTTGCTGCTGAGGCAAAAGCCAAATCAATGAAGAGCTTGGATTTCATTTTTGTTTTTTTACACTGCTCACAATGAACGTTTCTTTAAAGGGGTATTCTCAGCTTGGTCATTTATAGCATATCCACAGGATATGCCGTACATTTCTGATAGATGCGGGTCCTGCCCTGTCTCCAGATCCCATGTCCTGACTGCTGTGGATTGGAGAGGTGGCGGCACATCCTTGGCTGTCTGCAGTCTTTTCTATGGGAGTTCCAAGTCCAGCCAAGCAAGTGTCCATGTGCCATGAATGTCTGAGATAAGAATACCTCTTTAACTTTAAAGCTACTTTGCAGTTCTGTTGAAAGAATGTTTCTTTTTTTATTTAATCATAATGCTGTTTGTAATATACCTTTGTTTTAGTTGATAAAATAATAATTTATTTCTTATGGGTCTAGCTTCAGTTCCAGTTCTATGAGATAGCATGATTTCAGAAAGGAAGATGAAATGTACATTAAATTTCCCCCCATTCCTGTAGGAAAGCATGCTGGCGGTAGAGAGGCACAGATCATATAACCGGTCTCTAACCTGTCTGTCTCCAGCTGTTGTGGCAGGGCATGCTGGGAGTTGTGATTCCACCTTAGCTGAAGTACACAGGTTGGAGAACAATGATATACACTAAGAAAAATACAGCGATCTCTATGACTGCATGTACTTGCAAAGCCATTATTCTTTACAATCTAAATAAGCACAGAAGTTACTTCCAACCATACATATGCTGTTCGATAGATCATCAGAGGTGTTTAAGTTGTGAGTTTTCTTATAAAAATTTTTTACTATCCCAACCAATTTTTTTAATTCCTCCTAATTTGTTACTGCAGGTGCTACTGAAAAAAAAACACCCCCAAAATATAGAATTTTACCCACACAAGTACGGAATGTGACTTTTCTGTTATTGGCAGCCAAAATTTTCTTGGTGGTCTATCGCTACCTCAGTTAGAATAGTCGTGACCATCTCCTGCCATACCAGGTGCAAAGTCTCAGCCTGTGTGATACTCTGATTCCAGATTTGGCCATGGTAGAATTGAGTACAGTTTTATACAGCTTTCTAAAAACAGTTAAGTTGTAGATTTTGTACCTTTTTTTTTTTTTTTTTTATCATTTTTATTTTCCTATTTGTACCTCATTACTTGTGTGTACAGTACTTGGCATATACATCAGAGGCATCTATTGGTTTTGTGGTGTATAAATGACCTGAAGACAATGTGTTGACTACTGTAGCCTGTGTCGTCTTCTTCTCATGCTGGTGAAGAGGTGACATCTTTACGAATAAAGCATCTGTTTCTGTTTTAATAATTCCCTTGTATTTCTTGTATTATCTTGGATCTTATCTTGTATTTCTTGGAACATGAACTAAAAGGTCAGAATTTATCTTGTATATAAAATCATAAGCTATCTTTAAGATACTGGAATAAATGTAACTATTTTTCTAAGTTTTGGTGTTTGCTGTGGTGCCTGTCTTACTTTACAAATAGTGGTGACTTAAAGAAAAGAGTAAAGAATCTAATACACATCAGAAGCACAAACATATGTCAAAGTTAGGACCTTAAATCTCATAGTGAGGATCAGAGCCGTGGAGTCGATAAGCCAAAGCTCTGACTCCGACTCCTTCATAAATGGCCAATGATTTAGTTATAATTTTACTCTAATAAAGTGGTCACATTGGGCTCTTTTTTACCAACATGTAAGTAATCGGGCTACTTAGAATTAGAAGGGGTATTCCAGTTGTTTAAAGTTATCCCCTAGCCACAGGATAAGGGCTAACTATTAGATCATGGGGGTCCTACCACTGGGACCCTCACCAATCTCGTGATAGGTAGGGGTCCAAGCACTAGGACCCCTACTGATCTAATAATCCCCTATCCCAGTGATGGCAAACCATTTAGAGACTGAATGCCCAAACTGCAACCCAAAACCCACTTATTTATCGCACAGTGCCAGCACGGCAAGGTAACCTGAATCCTACATCCAATATAGTATATCCTCCATGTACTTTATCATTTAGCTATAATAACCTGCCTACATACAGTGCTCTGCCTGTGCTGTTCATAGTGCGCCCTCCACTGATGAATGGAAGGAAAAGTCTAAGGCATATTGGTACACCATACCCGTGCCATAGGTTCGCCACCACTGCCCTATCCTGTGGCTAGGGGAAAACTTTAAACAACTGGAATTTAAACCATATTTATTGGAATATAATTTCTAAAATGACTGACATTTTCTAACTTCCTGGAAGTAAACATGCAATTCACTATGCATTTTATAACTGGAAAACACACCTAATAATTGTTAGAAAAGCTCTATGTGTAAAGGCCCTTTTACACGAGCCGATTATCGTTCAAATAATCGTTCAAACGTTCGGATTTGCACGATTATTGTTGCGTATAAACACGGGTAACGATTTAACGACGAACGAGATTTCGTTCGCTTCTCGTTGATCGCATCTTTTGTCCCGCCAATAAATTAATCGTTCATCGTTCTCAAAATCTTCCAGTTTAAACGAAAATCGTTTAGTCGTTGGCAGATGGTAATGGTAATGCTTATGGCAAGGAGCAAGGAACGATCGTAATAACGATTATAAAACGACCGAAAGTACGAAGATTGTGAACGACTTCTCTTTCAGTGTAAACGGTATTTACATTGCATCGTTCGATCGTTCATCTACGATCGCTAAAACGATTTATCTTTCCGTGTAAAAGGACCTTAAGTCCTGGAAATGCAGAGAATCATGTGCAAATGGAAATAAAAGAAAAGCAAACAGTGCTGTAGAGGTGCTATATTCAGTGTTTGCCTTAAAGGGGTTGTCTGGGAATAAGTAACATTTCACAGGTGCCCGCAGCTATGGAAAGCTTCATACTTACCTGCTATCTGCAGCTCTGGTCCTGTACACTGTCTTCTACGTGTTTCTTCCAGTCCACAGCTTGTTTACTTCCTCTCTGTCATGATCATCTACTCTGCTGCAGCCAATGACTGGATTCAGCAATGATGTGTCCACAATAGACATATCAGAGTTGCAGCAGAGTAAATTATCGTGCCAATGTCAGGAACAAATTTAAAGAAGAACTCCCGCAAAAATTTTTATTCTCTGACCTGTTAGAAAGGTGCATGATATAATCTGTAGTGAATGTCATTTTCTTATCAGTGACTGTTTCCGTGAGTAAAAACCTCTCTTTTTATTGTAGCTGGGTCATGTGACCAACTCCCTGACCTCCAACTGACCCAGGACAGAAAGCCAGTAACTGCTCTATTCATTCCTATGGGAGCCTCACTTTCAGTCTCATAGGAATACATAGAGAATTAGACTTCCTGTCCACACATAAGTCTATGTGTGAGTTGGTGGGTCTAATTGCTGGTCACATGACACAGATAAGAAACTTCAGGATGATATAAGTAAAAAATTCAGACACTGGTAAGAAAATAACATTCACTACAGATTATATCATGTACATTTCTAGCAGGACATGGAATAAAATTTTTGTCGGGAGTTCTTCTTTAAGCCATGGACCAGAAGATGGACACAAGGGAGCTGCCACACAGGACCATAGCAGCGGTAAGTATGAGTCTCTCCATAGTGGAGGCAGGCTGCAGGCTCCTAAGAAAAGTTACCTATTCCTAGACAACCCCTTCAATGCTGTCTTCAATCAAGTACAGGGATCAGCAACCTCCGGCACTCCAGCTGTTCAGAAACTACAACTCCCAGAATGCTTAGCTGGAGTGCTGAAGGTTGCTGATCCCTGATCTAGCAGTTCTGTGATGACTGAGGTAGAGGAGGAACTTATTACTGAGCATCTGCAGCCCAGTTCCACTGTCACTAAGGGCTTGGAGCAGCATGAAGATACCTAGTATAAGGGATACGAGATGTTAGGACTGATTTCCTATCACCACTACAA
This sequence comes from Rhinella marina, assembly GCA_900303285.1. NCBI lineage: Eukaryota > Metazoa > Chordata > Amphibia > Anura > Bufonidae > Rhinella > Rhinella marina. Next base: position 77,088 of record ONZH01011519.1, read on the forward strand.
CACCCTGCGTATTACTGATCTATCACTTTGATGGATAGACCATAAAATATATGTATGTGACATTTCTAAACTTTTTTTAAATTTATATCAAAGTTAATTACACAATATTAATAAGAGAATTTTTTTAAGCTGGAGTCTGTACACTTCTACCTACTCCACCAAAAACTAACTTTGACTCCGACGCCACAGGTGAGGATGACTAGAATCAATACCAATAGTGTTAAAGATCTACATTAGACATGGCACAGTGTACACCATTTGTTCTTTGAATGTTCCTTTAATACATTTCTTAGAAGGTAAGCGGCTGGAGTCAGTGCTTCAAGATCCGCCACACACAGACATACCCAGGACATGGGCTACAAATGTCTCATTGCTTGTGTCAAGCCACTTGGGACCCAGAGACAACATCAGAAGCGTCTTACTTGGTCTAAGGAGAAAAGGGACTGCTGGTGAGTAGTCCAGACTCCAAAGTCCTGTTTTCAGATGAAAGTAAATTCTGCATTTCATTTGGAAATCAAGTTCTGAAGTTCTGAGAGTCTGGAGGAAGAGTGGAGAGGCACTCAATCCAAGTTGCCTGAGGTTCAGTGTGGTTTGGAGAGCCATGTCATCTGCTGGTGTTAGTCCACTGTGTTATATCAAGTCTCAAGTCGGCAAAGTCATCTACCAGGAAATTTTAGGGCACTTCATACTTCCCTTTGCTGGTGTGTTTAGTATTGTCTTTTTGAATTTCTTTGTATGCCAGTTATGAGCAGCCATACATTTGATTCACTAAGGGCTCATGCACATGAATGTGTGGCGCCCATGCCATGCATTGGGGACCGCAAAGTGTGTCTGTCTTCTGGTCTGCGACTTGTTTACTTCCTCTCCGGCATGATCATCTGCTCCTCTGCAGCCAATGACTGGATTCAGTGATAGAGTCCACAAGAGACACATCACCACTGCAGCAAAGTAGATCATAATTGCCAGTGCCGGGGACAAATTAAACAAGCCACAAACCTAAAGATGGACACACAGGAGCTGGCACACAGGACCTACTTACCAGGGAGTAGGTAACTATGATTCTTTACATAGTGGAGGCAGACTGCACTCCTGTGAAAAGTTACTCATTCCCAGACAATCATTTCATGATGTCTTCCTGCTCTGTCTACAAGTTCCGAGATGACTGCAGGCATGCCCAGAAGTGAACTTGCTCCTCTGGTCTTCACTACTGAGCATGTCCACCACAGTTCCAAACACCTTAAAGGGGTTCTCCGGGAATTAAGAAAATCAAAATATTTAAATATTACTTTATTATAAATATATTCCCAAATACCCTTCATTTGTTATAATGTTATAATTCTAGCAGAAACAAAATGGCCGCTGTCCTATTAGTACACACAAAACCTGTCCTAATCACACATGAGGACAAGTTACTTCACAACACTGAGGTAAAGAACTGCCTCATCCTCCTCTCTGCTCTGCTTGTCATGGATTATGATCCTGCCTACAGTTTACTATGACCTTCAGCTGAATCTCTGTAGGAATGGAGTCCATGAGGAGACATGAAGTACAGAGAGTAGGTAGGATGTAGCTGTTTCCTACTCTGTGATTAGGACAGGTTTTGTGTGTAGTAATAGGACGGCGGCCATTTTGTTCCCCCATGATGATTGCTCCCCAGACAAAACGAGCCATTCTAAGTAATGAAAGGTATTTGGGAATATATTTATAATAAAGTAATATGTCGTTTTTTTCATTTACTTAATTCCCGGAGAACCCCTTTAACTAAGGCCTTGGAACAGCATGAAGATAGCTAGTATAAGAGACAGGAGAGGTGAGAACTGATTATCTATCACCACTACACCATGCTTATCACTGATTTTGATAAGCAGGAGCTTTCGATTGATAGTACATGAAATATATTATGAGTAACATTTCTAAACTTGTTTTCTAAAATTCATTATAATTAATAACTGTTATTTTTTTAAGCTGGAGTTGGTGCATTTCTACCGGCTCCAACAAACACTAGCTTTGACTTTGGTTCCACAGCCCTGGTAAGAATGACTAAAAACAAGATGGGTGTCAATACCAATAATGTTCAACATCTGTGTTAGACATAGAATAGTGTTTACCAGATGTTCATTGAATGTCTCTTTAGTACATTTCTTGGAAGGTAAGCTCACTGATCAATCTACACACAATTCCGAGTAGCCCTGCCCCTAATGTAATTTTACTTCTCAGCAGAAGAGGTAAGTTCGGTTCATTCATGCACGATTGAAGAAAACACATAGGGGGTCATTTATTATGACCAGAGATTTAGAGGCCGGCCTTCATAAGCCCCTGCACTGGTGATGGATCAGCCAAAGTTATGTAGCGGTTCCGGCCTCTACATAACTTCAGCATATCCAGCGCCGGTCTAAATGTGTCCTTTTTTTTTTTTTTAGGTTTTTGAGACTGGTGGTTCTTTACTAGATTATTTTGGTGGTAATTATCATCATTTTATAGTTCAAAATAAATGCTGGTAATGAGTTCTCAGTATATTGAGCTATATCTTTATCATTCATTATGGTTTTCCAAAATGTCGGTTGCCTGTGATTTTGGCATACGTTGTCAAGATAAAAGAAAAATTTAAGGCTACTTTCACACTAGCGGCAGGCCTGATCCGGCAGGTGAAGGGTGCTGCCGGATCAGGACTGCCGCAGCGACATGTGTGGAGCCGGAACCGCGCTCCGGCCCCACACATGTCACACAGTACCTACATACACACAGACACACACATATAGACAAACAAACACACATACATACTTACATGCTCCCGGCAGGTCTTCGGAGCGCCGGAGTAGCAGGACGGCTCGCACAGGTGACGATTCCCCACAGCGCCCTCTGCTGGGGGCCTGGTGGAATCATCATCTGTGAGCGCCGACCTGTCCCTCCGACGCTCTGAAGACTGGTTATTTTTAGGGTCTTCTTGACAGCATATTGACTGTGGGTGTATCATAGTCAGGATCCAAAGGGTGGTTTACAGTAAGGCTTTCAGGAGCATTCCGTTGTCTTCAGTTCAGTTTTGTCCCCATTGACAATGAATGGGGACAAAACTGAAGTGTTTTATTCCGGTATTGAGCCCCTATGACGGAACTCAATACCGGAATTTTAAAACGCTAGTGTGAAAGTAGCCTAAGTTGGAATCCCTGTCTGGATGGTTTTGGTAAATGAGGCCAATGTATGTCTCTGAAGTTATTTACCATGACCAGAGTGTTATCACTTATCAGATAAGAATCACGTAGCAATCTACGCTACTTCTGTTTCGTTAATTTTGGCAAAACTGACGTATGTTTGCTCTAGTTTTCATAGAAGAGGCTTCTATAAAGAAAAGGTTTGTATATGCAGGCTAGCCCTCAAGTATCTACAGTATTTAACACTACCATTACTTTTTCCATAATACTTTTTTCTGTATTTAGGGAACATTCTTGGTTGTGGCTTTAAAAATGAAAGCAAGACTAAAACCTTACTGTGTGCATAAGGTCTGGTTATTTTTAGGGTCTTCTTGACAGCATATTGACTGTGGGTGTATCATAGTCAGGATCCAAAGGGTGGTTTACAGTAAGGCTCCAAATACTGGTGGTGGCACAGTAGTAGTAAAGACCTTTTACTACAAATAAGAATGACTGCAAATAAGATGGTTTTCAATACCAACAGTCTTGAACATCTGCATTAGACATGGTACAGTGTATACCAGATGTCTCTTAAAGGAAATGTGTAATCAAAAATGTTATCTGCCAGATGAAAACAGATAGTAACACCTTTTTTTTTTTGTTTTGATTTTTTGTTCTGTTTCCTGAACATGATTATGGGGGCGGCCATCTTGCCTGTGCCGTTCTTAACAGCATTTACAAAGCATTAAGAAAATTGATTTACAGCAGCCACACGGACCATAGACACAATGGTCAGGAGGGGACCTCATTGACTTCTGTGGGAGAGTCTTATAGTCATGCTCTGTAACCTGTGCAGAGGTTATTGTACAAGGAAAGAATAGATAAGATTTGACAGTCACTTATTGTGAATGCTGGATCCTGTCGTATCTGTCTTTCTAATCCTGCCTGTAATGATATCACCTCTGTGTATAGATAAGAAGATAACTGCAGTAACGTGATCTGTACAGACTAAGACCTACAGACCTAATTAGCGCAGGGGAAAGGCATTTAGCCTGGTTCCGGTGACGAACTGGGCTCTGCCGGACGGAGGCGTCCACCCAGCAGTGAGCCCGGTGATGTCACCGGTGCTGATGGGCGGGCTGACGGCTAGGGCAGCGCTAAAGACGGCCCATTACAGCCAGTGACGTCACCGAACACACTGCCGGGTGGAAACCTCCGCCCGGCAGTGTGTATAATGTAAACAAATGAGATGCTCCAATGCCCTAGTCAGGTGGGCTGCCTTGGTGAAATTAGGGGTATGTCCGGGTTCAGCTGTGAACCCGGACAACCCCTTTAACTATAGATAATTATATGGAAAATTAAAAATAACATAATCATAAAATCATTAAAAATATGTCAAACATAAAAACACGATGTTAGGGCTCTTTTACATCACCGCTCAGCCCTTCCTATAACGGAGCAGGAGAACGGAAAGAACGGATTCGGGACATAATTGAGCTGAATGGAGCCTACGGACCCCAGACTATAGACTATAATGGGGTCCGTTAGATTTCCGCTCAGAGGAAAATTTTTGAAGTGGAGACAAAATTCCTGCTTGCACAACTTTTGTCTCCGCTCCAAAAATCATCTTCTGAGCGGAAACCTAACGGACCCCATTATAGTCTATATAGTCTGGGGTCCGTAGGCTCCATTCAGCTCAATTATGTCCCGAATCCGTTCTTTCCGGTCGGGACGGAAGGGCTGAACGGTGATGTGAACGAGCCCTAAACCATAGGTAATTTCCTGATGACACATTCCCTTTAAATGTCTCTTTAATTAATTTATTGGAACGGTAAGCTCACTTTTCAATCTGCACATAATTCAGAGCATCCCTGCCCCTAATGTAATTTTACTTCTCAGAATAGGTACATTCAGTTCATTCATGCACGATTGAAGAAAACACATAATTGGGCTGCAGCTACTAGATATTTTCTAGAAATAGTAGATAGTTCTTGTTGTCTGGGACTAGATAAAGGGTCTTTTTACTCCAGAAACTGTACCACTATGGTCCATGTGTTGTGCCTGCTATTGAAGATCAGTCCCAGTTACTGGAATGGTCTACAGCTGCAATACTAGGCACCGCCCATGGAAAGTGGTCCTGTTTCTAGATAAAAGACAGACCTTTTTTACATATTTCTGTACAACCCCTAAAAACAAGACTGTACACTGGTTAAGGTGGACATACAAGGACTAATGCAGTGATCAGGCAGAAAGTCAAGGTGCACACGGTGGCAATGGCACTTCTAACAATCTGACATACTTGACATGTTGGAAACACCTTACATGTACATTTTCCTTTCTCAAAGGATAAAGATTGTATTCCTGTATCACTAGTTGGGTCTGGATGGAAAGATGTTTTGCCAAACACAATTGGTAAGATGGTATAAAACTGAGAAAATTGTAAACTGCCAACTAGCATGAAGTGAAAGGAATTTTCTTCACCATCACCTCTGTCTGGGACAACTAGTTAACATATTTTCAACCCTCCCATTTCTTTTCACTCATTTTCCACACCTGAGGGAAACCAGTGATGAAACAGATCCCGTAATTTCATATGACAACAGTTGTGACATTGGATAGTTCCTTGAGCTGTTTAGAGAAATTTTGCATGTAACCTACAGATAGACAGATGCACATTACTTTTTTCGGACGTTAGAAGGCTTAGAAGTTTAGAAGCCATTTTTCAAATTTTCAACAAAATTTCCAAAGCCATTTTTTTAAGCACCAATTCAGATATAAAGTGATTTTGAGGGGCTTACGTAATGGAAACCACTGATAAATGACCCAATTTTAGAAACTACACCCCTCAAATTATAAAAAACTGCTGTTACAAACTTTGTTAACACTTGAGGTGTTCTACAAGAATTAATGGAAAATGGAGGAGAAATTTCAAAATTTCACTTTTTGGTAGATTATTCATGTTAATAATTTTTTTCTTGCAACACAGCAAGGGTTAACAGCTAAACTAAACCTCAATATACATTGCTCTGATTCTGCAGTTTACAGAAATACCCCATATGTGGTGGTAAACATCTCTATGGGTTTGTGGCAGTGGTCAGAAGGAAAGGAGCGCCATACGGATTTTGGAGGCAGATTTTGCTAGAATGGTTTTTAGGCACCATTTTGTAATTGAGAGACCCTGACGTACCCCTACAGTGGAAACCCTCAAAAAGTGACCCCATTTTGGAAACTACACCTTTCAAAGAATATATTAAGGGGGGTACTGGCCACTTTGACCCCCTAAGCGTTTTACGGAATTTGGAAACATTTGGCTGTGAAAATGAAAAGTTTCATTTCCTCCAATAAAATGTTGCTTTAGCCCCAAATTTTTCATTTTCACAAGCGGTAACAGGAGAAAAGCATCCCATAATTTGTTCCCCATTTTCTCCTGAATACGGCAACACCCCATATGTGGTGGTAAACTGCTGTGGGGGCACATGGCAGGACTCAGAACAGAAGGAGTGCCATATGGATTTTGCAGCACAGATTTTGATGGATTGGTTTGCAGTTGCCATTGATTTTTATTTTTTTGAGTTATTGTCTTATGTGGGGGCTCATTTTTTGCGGGATGAGGTGACGTTTTCATTGGTACCATTTTGGGGTACATAAAACTTTTTGATCGCTTGGTATTACACTTTTTATGAGTCAAGGTGAAAAAAATAGCTGTTTTGGCATAGTATTTTTTAAAAAATTTTCTTTACAGCATTCACCTGAGGAGGCAAATCATGTGATATTTTTATTTTTTATAGAGCAGGTTGTTACGGACGCGGTGATACCCAATATGTCAAACATTTTTATTTTTGTTAAATTTTACACATTAGATCTATTTTTGAACAGAATAAAATCTTTTTTTTGTGTTGCCATTTTCTGAGAGCAATATTTTTTTTATTTTTCTGGCGATTGTCTCAGGTAGGGTCCCATTTTTTGTGGGACGAGATGATGGTTTGATTGGTACCATTTTGGGGTACGTACGCTTTTTTGATCGCCTGCTATTACACTTTTTGTAAGGGAAGGTGACCTAAAAATAGCTGTTTTGGCACTGTTGTTTTTTTTTTTTTTTTACTGCGTTCACCAGGCGGGGTGGATCATGTGATATTTTTATAGAGCCGGTCGATATGGACGTGGCGATACCTAATATGTCTTTTTTCATTTTTTTCCCTATTTTTTACAATTTTTTTTATTTTATTTTGTGAAAAGGACGCTTTTTTGGGGGGGAAACTTGAAACTTTTTTGTAAAACTTTATTTTTTTCACTTTTTTTTACTTTCCTTTTTTACACTTTTTAAATTTTGGGGGTCTGATCTCCTTTACAATGCATTACAATACTTCTGTATTGTAATGCATTGGCTATAAGTGTATTACTCAATGTAATACACTTACAGCCTTCTGCCTGTGAGATCCAGGGGGCTGGATCTCACAGGCTTCCGTAGATAGCAGCCAGTTGCCTAAGGAAGGCATCCGGCTGCTATCTAAGCCATCGGGTCCCCGTCACAGCAGCGCGGGGATCCGATAGACACCCCTTCCCACCGCCCGTATCGCATGTGCCGCGGTCAGCGCTGACCGTGGCACATGAAGGGTTAATACACCGGCATCTGTGTTTTCACCGATGCTGGTGCATACAGCAGGGGTCCGGCTACTGGGCACAGCCGGACCCCCGCCGCTGATCGGCACTACAGCGATGGTCGGGAAGTCACTTCCCGCAGCGCCGTACATGTACGGCGCTTGTCGGGAAGGGGTTAAAGGTAAAGGCTATAATACCATCTCCAAACAGCTTAATGTTCCTCTTATTACAGTTGCCCATGTTATTCAGAAGTTTAAAGGAGTTCTTCGGGCTTTTAATATTGATGACCTATCCTCAGGATAGGTCATCAATATCAGATCGGCCGAGGTCCAAGACCCAGCACCCCCCACCGATCAGCTATATGAAGGGAAGGCAAGCGCAGTGCCAACTTATTTAATGTGAAATTGTAACCAAAGAGCCAGAACAACTTTCAAAGAGATTAGAGGTGAACTCCAAGGTTAAGTTGCATCAGTATCAGAACGCACCATCTGTCTCTGTCTAAGGCTTCTTTTACGCTCCAGCCCCGTTCACTGTAATGGGGGCGGGACGCAGATCCGGCCACATCACGGCAATCCCTGCTGAGAGGCGGCCGGAACAAAAATGCAACATGTTGTATTTTCGTTCCGCCCGCCTCTCGGCAGGGGTTGCCGTGCTGCGCCTGCGGCAGCACGGATCCGGCGGGCTGTTCACCCACCGGAACAGCCTGCCAGAGCCCAGTGCCGCATGTGTGAAAATAGCCTTAGCCAAGTGGACTTAAAGTAAATGTGTCACTAAAAATTGCAATTTAAAACCAGATAGAAACATATATCTTTTTTATTTGTTTTTATTTTCCATCTTGCCTGAACTGTTCTTAAAGGGTTATTCCCATCTCGGACAATGGGGGCATATTGCTAGGATATGCCCCCATTGTCCTATAGGTGCGGGTCCCACCGCTGGGACCCGCAGCTATATCGAGAACGGGGCCCTGAAAGTCAAGGAGGGCGCACCGCGCATGCACGTCCACCCTCCATTCATTTGTATGGGGCCGCACCGGCTCGGCTATTTCCATTGGCTCCATAGAAATGAATGGGAGCGCACCGCGCATGCCAGCGGTGGGACCCGCATCTATAGGACAATGGGGGCATATCCTATCAATATGCCCCCATTGTCTGAGATGGGAATAACCCTTTAACAGCATTTAAGCATTAAGAAAATTGCTTTAGGGCAGCGCCATGGTCCATAGACACAATGGTCAGGAGGGGACCTCATTGACTTTTATGGGAGAGTTTTCTAGGTACGCCCAAGAGGTAACAGAGCAGAGGATGGGAGTGCTAGTGGCTCTGGCTGTAATATTTATTCACATAAATCACAGTGGCAATCCTCACATCAATGCTCCCCAGGGCTGGGCATGCACAACAGGCCGCCCCTTTCTTCCCTCAAGCACACCTTGATGTTAGGGGCTCCTGCCTGATCATAGTTGGGGGCACTTGGTGTTATGAATCTTGTATATTCAGAATATGAGATGTATATTCGGTGGCCAGTGAATGGTGTCGAAGTCAGTAACCAGGTCAGTTGTAGAAAGCACATAAGTGTCTCTTTACTAAAGTGCAGAATGAGCGTTGTAGTACATCCAGCGTTGTCAAAAGCAGTTTCAAACAATTCACAGTGCAAATCTTCCCAAATAGCAATGTATGAATATAAGCAAGGATGGGGGTTGTAGTACTAATTCCTTCCTCTATGTCTCCAAAAAGCCTCTCTCTCTCTGCAGAATCTAAGGCTGGCAATGAATTCTTGCAAACTTGTCTGTAATTCCCAGCTGAGAGGTACAGGATTACGATACGGCTGGCCAATCAGATTCTGGACCTTGTAGTTCTTTCTTTCTCCCACTTTCTGGAGTATTGTATAGTAGAGATGGCTTTCTTAATGCAAAGCTCCAAGAATGAACACATGTAGCTCCTCTCACTTAGGCCCCATGCAGACGTCCGTATTTCACGGCCCGATACGGGCCGTGAAAGCCCAGCCTGTGCTGCCCCAGAGGACGGGAGCGCACGGCGTCATTGGTTGCTATGACGCCGTTTGCTTCCTGAGGCCGCCGCCGTACAGTGAAACACTCTTTTAGCTAGTTTCATAAATCTTCCCCTAAACCTGAACAGCTTTCATTTCCTAAACTTTGGGTGCAAGGTTGCCAACCGTCCTGAAATTTCTGGACAGTCCATGTGTCCGTAAAAAAAAAATAGCTGTGTTTGTGATTTTTTTGAGACTGGCAGTACTTGACTAGACTATTTTGGTGGTCATTTTACAGCTCATAGTAATTGCTGGTAACAAGTTCTTCTGAGTATATTGAGCTATAGACAATCATTAATTACGGTTTTCCAATTTGTCCGTAAAAAATGTTGGCTGTCTGCGAGTTTGGGATACCTTGTCAAGAAAAAAGAAAAATTCTGGTTGGAATTCCTGTCTGAATGGGACCTATGTCTGTCTCAGAAGTTATTTACCATGACTAGCGTGTTCTCACTTATGAGATAAGCATCATGTAGCAATCTACGCTACTTCTGATTGGTTATTTTAGTCAAAAACTCACATATATTTTCTCTCGTTTTCATAAAGAAGATTCTATAAAGAAAAGGTATTTGGATATGGTCAGGCTAGCCCTCAGGTATCTAAGGCGTTAACACTACCATTGCTTTTTATGTCACACTTTTTTCTGTATTTAGGGGACATTCCTGGTTGTTGCCTGGTTATTATTCAAATTGACTAGGTGGGTGTACCAGACTCAGAACCCAGAACGTGGTTTACAAGAAGATTCCAAATACTGGTGGTAACACAGTAGTAGTAAAGACCTTTTCCTTCAAATAAGAATTTGTAGAAATAAGATGGGTGTTAATACCAATAGTGTTGAATACCTGCATTAGACATGGCACAGTGTACCCCAGTTGTTCCTTATGTGTCTCTTTAATATATTTCCTGGAAGGTAAACTCACTTACCAACCTGCACACAATTCAGAGCAGCCCTGCCCCTAATGTAATTTTACTTCTCAGCAGAAGAGGTAATTTCAGTTCATTCATTAACGATTGAAGAAAACACATACAGGTGCGCCTCAATAAATTAGAATATCATCGACAAGTTAATTTATTTCAGTAATTCAATTCAAAAAGTGAAACTCATATATTCTATAGATTCATTACACACAGAGTGATCTATTTCAAGTATTTATTTCTTTTAATGTTGAAGATTATGGCTTACAGCTAATGAAGTCAGTGTCTCAGAAACACCTGCAAAGGTTCTCTAAGCCTTCAAATGGTCTCGTAGGCCTCGTAGGTCTCGTTGTGGGTGGGGCAGTTTGCGGTTCCCAATGCACGGGCCCCATCCGTGCGGAAGCCGCAATGAATCCAGATGATCCGTCCACAACGTAAAAAAACTGAATAAGTTCTATTTTTTGCGGTGTGGAGGCACGGACAGAAACACCACAGAAGCACTCCGTAGTGCTTCCGTGGGGTTCCGTGCCTCTGTTCTGCACGGCAGCTTCGGATTGAAGACCCATTCCAGTGAATGGGTCCGCATCCATGATGTGGGGAGCACATAGCCGGTGCCCGCATATTGCGGGCCCACTGTTTGCAGGCCGCAGTACGGGCAACGACCGCGTGCAAAAGGCCTTAAACTGATTATGTAGGATACATAATCATGGGAAAGACTGCTGACTTGACAGTTGTCCGGGAGACAGTCATTGACACCATCCACAAGGAGGGTAGGCCAAAAAAGGTCATTGCTAAAGCTAGCCATTCACTACTTGACTAGATGAAAAAAGTGTGGTAGAAAGAGGTGCACAAGCAACAGGGATAACTGCTGCCTTGAAAGGATTGTCAAGAAAAGGTCATTCAAGAATCTGAGGAAGATTCCCAAGGAGTGGACTGCTGCTGGAGTCGGTCCTTCAAGATCCACCACACACAGATGTATCTAGGTCATAGGATACAAATATCATGCCACTTATGTGCACTGCGCTGATGTAACTGAGTATAGTGTAACACTTTTCACCATGCATGTGCCTGATGTGCTGTGTGTTGTTACATATGACGGTTGATCAAAAATGATGAATGATGATGGCAGCAATCCTCGGTTCTTTTCCAGAGATGAAGCTTTATTCCGATTATTAGACCCAGATACAGCAAGGTTATAGCTCTTAAAGGGTTATTCTCATTTTAGACAATGGGGGCATATCGCTAGGATATGCCCCCATTGTCTTATAGGTGCTGGTCCCACCGCTGGGACCCGCACCTATTTCCAGAACGCAGCCCCCGAACTTAATGAGGGCGCACTGCGCATGCGCAGCCGCCCTCCATTCATTTCTATGGGGCCGCCGAAAATAGCCGAGCGCTGGCTCGGCTACTTCCGTCGGCTCCATAGAAATGAATGGGAGCGCACCGCGCATGCACGGCCCGGCTCCCATTCATTTCTATGAGCGGCGCGGGGAGCTGCGCCTGGTGGTGGCCGGACCCCCGGAAACCTGGGGTCCTCCAGGCGCAGCGCTCCCCGCTCCGTTCTGGATATAGGTGCGGGTCCCAGCGGTGGGACCCGCACCTATAAGACAATGGGGGCATATCCTAGCGATATGCCCCCATTGTCTAAGATGAGAATACCCCTTTAATATGAATGAGCCTACTTATACCCAGAATGATGTTACCTCAGCTCTTTCAGCTGTTCCTGCCTGTCAGTCCATACTTATCACTTATCAGTTCATTCTTTTTCTCTTCCTAACCATCCTTCAGCCATCCTTGTTATACCATTTTTACCCATTGACTAACATGTGGAGGACATCTAATTGGCTAGCACAGAATTCCAACACTAAGTCTGTTTGTCGTTTTAAACTAAACTGATATTCTGATTGGTTGATTGTCTAATCCTGTTTTAGTGGGGGCAGTTGTATAACTTAAAATGTGTAGGGAAAATTCTTGTCCAGCCACTTCTGTCTCTAGGTGACAGACAATAGTCACCTTTACCATAAACAGAAACTGTTCTGGACAGAAAACCTTATCCATTTTTCTCCCAGCCACAGAGCCTCCACTGACCTAGAAAACCCTGAAGTCTACATTTTTGCATTTGATTGAAACAAAAGGATCTTTATTAGAGATGAGGACGGAAGGAGGACGGAAGCGGCTGCCTGCGCCCATGCGAGCGCAGGGGAGCCGAGCGGTACAGTGCTCGTTTCGAGCACGTTCACTCATCTCTAATCTTTATCCTTCCAATCTACCCTGTAGACATCACCTAGAAGTTTTACATAGCTTCTGATTGTAGTTGATTGCCACCTGATTAAATGTCCTACAATGTTAGATCAATGTGCCATGTGTGAATGTCATATATATTATATATATATATACACTCACCGGCCACTTTATTAGGTACACCATGCTAGTAACGGGTTGGACCCCCTTTTGCCTTCAGAACTGCCTCAATTCTTCGTGGCATAGATTCAACAAGGTGCTGGAAGCATTCCTCAGAGATTTTGGTCCATATTGACATGATGGCATCACACAGTTGCCGCAGATTTGTCGGCTGCACATCCATGATGCGAATCTCCCGTTCCACCACATCCCAAAGATGCTCTATTGGATTGAGATCTGGTGACTGTGGAGGCCATTTGAGTACAGTGAACTCATTGTCATGTTCAAGAAACCAGTCTGAGATGATTCCAGCTTTATGACATGGCGCATTATCCTGCTGAAAGTAGCCATCAGATGTTGGGTATATTGTGGTCATAAAGGGATGGACATGGTCAGCAACAATACTCAGGTAGGCTGTGGCGTTGCAACGATGCTCAATTGGTACCAAGGGGCCCAAAGAGTGCCAAGAAAATATTCCCCACACCATGACACCACCACCACCAGCTTGAACCGTTGATACAAGGCAGGATGGATCCATGCTTTCATGTTGTTGACGCCAAATTCTGACCCTACCATCCGAATGTCGCAGCAGAAATCGAGACTCATCAGACCAGGCAACGTTTTTCCAATCTTCTACTGTCCAATTTCGATGAGCTTGTGCAAATTGTAGCCTCAGTTTCCTGTTCTTAGCTGAAAGGAGTGGCACCCGGTGTGGTCTTCTGCTGCTGTAAGCCCATCTGCCTCAAAGTTCGACGTACTGTGCGTTCAGAGATGCTCTTCTGCCTACCTTGGTTGTAACGGGTGGCAATTTGAGTCACTGTTGCCTTTCTATCAGCTCGAACCAGTCTGCCCATTCTCCTCTGACCTCTGGCATCAACAAGGCATTTCCGCCCACAGAACTGCCGCTCACTGGATGTTTTTTCTTTTTCGGACCATTCTCTGTAAACCCTAGAGATGGTTGTGCGTGAAAATCCCAGTAGATCAGCAGTTTCTGAAATACTCAGACCAGCCCTTCTGGCACCAACAACCATGCCACGTTCAAAGGCACTCAAATCACCTTTCTTCCCCATACTGATGCTCGGTTTGAACTGCAGGAGATTGTCTTGACCATGTCTACATGCCTAAATGCACTGAGTTGCCGCCATTTGATTGGCTGATTAGAAATTAAGTGTTAACGAGCAGTTGGACAGGTGTACCTAATAAAGTGGCCGGTGAGTGTATATATATATATATATATAAATATGTAATATACCAATACTGTGCATGTGCATTTAAGTGAGGTATACCTTTATTGGCACTGTGCAGAATTGCTGGTTGCTGCTAGACCCGATTGGTGAACTCTTTTTCCAGTAAATTTGAATTTAATTTGTTGTATGTGGGATGGATAAGGTTCAAATGGACGGGTTTGGCATTCTAAACCCCAGCTGCATAATGGCATGCTGGTGGTGGGGTGGCCCCCAAAAGAGGTGACCAGTTCCATGTAGCAAAACATTAAAACCTGGTAAATCCTTTCAAAGAAATCGTTTCACTTATTATTGCTCTAGTTTTTTTTATAAAGAAGCCTCTATAAGGAAATGGTATTAGGATATGGTTAGGCTAGCCCTCAAGTATCTAAAGGGTTTAACATTAACATTACTTTTTTCTGTATTTAGGGGTCATTTCTAGTTGTGGCTTTAAAAATAAAAGCAAAATACAGACTAAAACCTTGCCATGCACATAAGGTCTGGTTATTGTTTTGCTGGGGCTTCATGGCAACATATTGACCAAGTGGGTGTATCAGAGTCAGATCCCAAGGTGTGGTTCACAGTGGGGTTCCAAATACTGATGGTGGCACAGCAGTAGTAAAGACCTTTTCCTACAAATAAGAATAACTAGAAATAATATGGGTGTCAATACCAACAATGTGGAACATCTGCGTTACACATGGCACAGTGTATACCGGATGTCCCTTAAATGTCTCTTTAATACATTTCCTGGAAGGTACAGTAAGCTGACTTTTCAGTCTGCAGACAATTCAGAGTAGCCCTGCCCCTAATGTAATTTTACTTCTCAGCAGAAGAGGTAAGTTCAGTTCATTCATGCACGATTGAAGAAAACACATACAGGTCCATCTCAATAAATTAGAATATCATTGACAAGTTAATTTATTTCAGTAATTTAATTCAATATTATGTAGATTTAATGCATACAGAGTTATATTTTAAGTGTTTTTTTATATTGATGATTATGGCTTACTCTAATACAGGGGTGGCCAACCTTACAGACACAAAGAGCCAGAAAAAAAACGTATGACTACCAGGAGCCATAAGTTATACATTTACATACGAGTCACTGTATTTTTTGCCCTGTAAAATGCACCTAGGTTTTAGTGGAGAAAAATAATAAAAAAATATTTTTCATCAGACCTCAGATTAGACTCCTAAATCAGATCCCCAATCCTAATCTGACCTAAAATAAGATCCCCAATCCTAATCTGACCTCCAAATCAGACCCTCCTAAAGAAGACCCCCAATGCTCATATCAGACAATACAAATCAGACTCCCAGTGTCAGACCCTCAGTGCTCAGATCTCCCCCCATGCTCAGATCATCCCCCCATAATCAGATTAGACCCCCCATGCTCAGATTAGACCCCCACGTGCTCAGATTAGACCCCCCATGCTCAGATTAGACCCCCCATTCTCAGATTAGACCCCCCCATGCTCAGATTAGACCCCCCATGCTCAGATTAGACCCCCCATGCTCAGATTAGACCCCCCCATGCTCAGATTAGACCCCCCATGCTCAGATCAGGACCCCCTCAGGCTCAGATCAGGACCCCCCTCAGGCTCAGATCAGGACTTCCCCCCCGGCTCAGATCAGGACCCCCCCCATGCTCAGATCAGGAACCCCATGCTCAGATCAGAACTTCCCATGCTTAGATAAGGCCCCCATGCTCAGTTCTATAATTTAAAAAAAATCACCTACCTCTCCTGATCAGACACCTGCTACTCTGATGCACACAACGTCAGGTCATAGTGCTCGTCTCCATGTACTATGTTCTGACACTGTGTGCATCAGGATGTAGTGGAGAGCAAGCTGGAGCTGCAGAATAACAATGGTGCCCGATCCGGAAAGGAGATCTGAGCATGGGGTGGAGAGTGTGCCGGCCTGACTGCATCTCAGCTGCACCGCAAGAGCCGCACTTGAAGAGGCAAAGAGCCGCATGCGGCTCAAGAGCCACAGGTTGGCCACCCCTGCTCTAATAGCTAATAATCACAAAACACCTACAAAGGTTTCCAAAGCCTTTAAATGGTCCCTCAGTCTGGTTCAGTGGGCTACACCAGGGATGCTCAACCTGCGCCTTCCCCCCCAGCTGTTGCAACACTACGACTCCCAGCATGCCCTAATAGCTGTTGGCTGTCCAGTCATGCTGGGACTTGTAGTTTTAAAACATCTGGAGAGCCACAGGTTGGTCATTCCTGGGCTACACAATCATGGGAAGGCTGCTGAATTAGGCCCTTATCACATGAGCGAGTTTTCTGCACGGGTGCGATGCGTGAAGTGAACACATAGCACCTACACTGAATTCTGACCCATTCATTTCAATGGGTCTGTTCACATAAGCGCTGTTTTTCACGCATTATTTTTACATTGTATGAGAATCACATCATGTTCTAAATATACTGTGTTTTTCACACAGCCCTGGCCCAATAGAAATGAACGGGGCTTCAGTGAAAAACACATTGCATCCGGATGCAATGCATTTTTTACTGATGGTTGTTAAGAGATGTTGTTTGTAAATCTTCATTTTTTTTCACACGCGTGAAAAACGCATCAAAACTGATTGCACCCGTGTGGAAAAAACTGAAACACTGAACACAATTGCTGACAAAACTGATACAATCCGTATCGTTCGTGTGAAAAAGGCCGTAAGGTGCACAAGCAACAGGGATTACCCAAGTCTAGAAGAGATTGTCAGGAATAGGCCATTCAGGAATTTGGGGGAGATTCACATAGAGTGGAGTCAGTGCTTCAAGAGCCACACATATACTGGTCCATAGTAACTACAACTATTGCATCCTTGTGGATTGGGTGGGTTTGGCAAACCTAAACCAGCTGCATAATGGCAAGCTTGGTCCATTGTGGTGGTCCCCACAATAGGTGACCAGTTCCCTTACAAAAACATTAAAAACCTAGCCAATCCTTTCAAAGAAAGGATTTCACCTATTTTCACTCTAGTTTTCATAAAGAAGCCTCTATTAGGAAAATGTATTTGAATTTGGTCTGACTAGCCTCCAAGTATCTTTAGGGTTTAAGGGGGTTTTCCAAGTGCTTTTTACTGATGACCTTTCCTCTGGTACGGTCTTGGTAGCAGCGAAAAGGCCGCAGACAGTGCTACTGTTGAGCGCTGCTGCCTTCTCAAACAGCTGATCAGCAGAGGTCCCAGGTGTCGGACTCTCACCACTTATCCAGAGCATAGGTCATCATCAGTAAAAAAAAGACTTAGAAAACCCCTTTAACACTACCATTACTTTTTCTATTGCACTTTTTTCTGTATTTAGGGGACATTCCTGGTTGTGGCTTGAAAAACTAAAATAAAATACAGACTTAAACTGCACTGTATGCACAAGGCCTGGTTATTGTTATTCTGGGGCTTCATGGCAGCATATTGACTAAGTGGGTATATCAGAGTCAGAACCTAAATCGTGGTTCCCAATCGGGCTCCAGTAGTTAAAGGGGTTGTCCGAGTTATTTTTTTTGTCCTTTGTATGTTTCTAACTAGTAAAATACAACAGCTTTTCCATACACATTCTGCTTCTAAAGCTGCTGGTTTCTTAGATTTACAGTACCTTGCGAATGTATTCGGCCCCCTGGAACTTTTCAGCCTTTTGCTACATTTCAGGCTTCAAACAAAAAGATATAACATTTTACATTTTTGGTGAAGAATCAACAACAAGTGGGTCACAATTGTGAAGTGGAACGAAATTTATTAGATCATTTAAACTTTTTTTGTAATAAGAAAACTGAAAAGTGGGCGTGCAAAATTATTCGGCCCATTTACTTTCAGTTCAGAAAACTCACTCCAGAAGTTCATTGAGGATCTCTGAATGATCCAATGTTGTCCTAAATGACTGATGAAGATAAATAGAATCCACCTGTGTGTAATCAAGTCTCCGTATAAATGCACCTGCTCTGTGATAGTCTCAGGGTTCTGCCTCATGAAGACCAAGGAACACACCAGGCAGGTCCGTGATACTGTTGTGGAGAAGTTTAAAGCCGGATTTGGATACCAAAAGATTTCCCAAGCTTTAAACATCCCAAGGAGCACTGTGCAAGCGATCATATTGAAATGGAAGGAGTGTCAGACAGCTGCAAATCTACCAAGACCCGGCCATCCCTCTAAACTTTCATCTCAAACAAGAAGAAGACTGATCAGAGATGCAGCCAAGAGGCCCATGATCACTCTGGATGAACTGCAGAGATCTATAGCTGAGGTGGGAGAGTCTGTCCATAGGACAACAATCAGTCGAACACTTCACAAATTTGGCCTTTATGGAAGAGTGGCAAGAAGAAAGCCATTTCTCAAAGATATCCATAAAAAGTCTTGTTTACAGTTTGCCACAAGCCACCTGGGAGACACACCAAACATGTGGAAGAAGGTGCTCTGGTCAGATGAAACCAAAATCCAACTTTTTGGAAACAATTCAAAACGATATGTTTGGTGTAAAAGCAAAACAGCTCATCACCCTGAACACACCATCCCCACTGTCAAACATGGTGGTGGCAGCATCATGGTTTGGGCCTGCTTTTCATCAGCAGGGACAGGGAAGATGGTTAAAATTGATGGGAAGATGGATGGAGCCAAATACAGGACCATTCTCGATTAAAACCTGTTGGAGTCTGCAAAAGACCTGAGACTAGGACAGAGATTTATCTTCCAACAAGACAATGATCGCAAATAATAAGCAAAATCTAGAATGGAATGGTTCAAAAATAAACGTATCCAGGTCTTAGAATGGCCAAGTCAAAGTCCAGACCTGAATCCAATTGAGAATATGTGGAAAGAGCTGAAAACTGCTGTTCACAAACGCTCTCCATCCAACCTCAAAGAGCTCGAGCTGTTTTGCAAGGAAGAATGGGCAAGAATTTCAGTCTCTAGATGTGCAAAACTGAAATACCCCAAGCGACTTGCAGCTGTAATTGCAGCAAAAGGTGGCGCAACAAAGTATTAATGCAAGGGGGCCGAATAATTTTGCACGCCCTACTTTTCAGTTTTATTATTACAAAAAAAGTTTAAATGATCCAATAAATTTTGTTCCACTTCACAATTGTGACCCACTTGTTGTTGATTCTTCACCAAAAATGTAAAATGTTATATCTTTTTGTTTGAAGCCTGAAATGTGGCAAAAGGTTGAAAAGTTCCGGAAGGCCAAATACTTTCGCAAGGCACTGGAACTCAGGGTCACATGACCTGTGATGTCAGCTTATCTCCCTGCTGTGTGATGTTTCGTGCCCAAGCCTCAGAGATCAGATAACAGTCTGTACACGAGAGGTCACTGGCCACGGCCCCCCTGCTTTGCCTGGCTGCTATCTGCTCTCCCTGGATTCCTTCAGATAAAACATTAACCCCTTCAGCCAGAACATACTGAAGGCTGTACAACAGCAGCTGCAGATGTAAAGAGACACAGGATCTGCCCTCCTCACCCTACAGACACAGAGCTGACTGGAGCTGATCTGGAGGAGATGCAAAGTACAAGTACAGGTAGGGGGGAGATCCTGTGTGTATCAACAGTGTCATTGTACAGCTGGGACTTGTAGTCCTACACATACAACATGCTGCTGAGTATCCCAGCAGGCAGACATGTCACTCAGCACTTGTATTCACTCCCTTTACAGAGAGAGGGTGAGGGGCAGAGATTGTTATTACTGCATGTAAACAAAGGCCAGAAGAGAACCAGGGAAATGAGGAAATAGAGATTTTGTTTGCCTAAAACTTGCTGTCCATCAGATTTAAAGTACTATATATTTTTTTTCAGAACTCGGACAACCCCTTTAAGACCTTTTCCTACAAATAAGAATTACTAGAAATAACATGGGTGTTAATACCGATAGAGTTAAACATCTTCATTAGTCATGGCACAGTATACACCCGTTGATCCGTTAATGTCTCTTTAATGTATTTCTTGGAACGGTAAGCTCACTTTTCAATCTGCATATAATTCAGAGCATCCCTGCCCCTAATGTAAATTTTACTTCTCAGCACAACAGGTACATTCAGTTCATTCATGCTTGATTGAAGATAACACATAATTGGGCTGCAGCTACTAGATATTCTCTAGTTATAGTAGATAGTTCTTGTTGTCTGGGACTAGAGAAAGGGTCTTTTTACTCCAGAAACTGTACCACTATGGTTCATGTGCTGTGCCTGTTATTGAAGATGAGTCCCAGTTATTGGAAAGGTCTTCAGCTGCAGTACCAGGCACAGCACATGGAAAGTGGTCCTGTTTTTAAATAAAAGGCAGACCTTTTTATATTTCTGTATAACCTCTGTGAAGAAGACTGTACAAGGACTATTGCAAAGAAATTTGCGATGTGCACCTGTGCACTGGCATTTGCTGACTATCCCCCATTTCTATCTTTGCAGACTGCATTGGAGATGTGGCTGTCTCCACTGGTCGTACACTCCTAGCTAACCTGTCTGTCCCACAGGCTGATTTCAATTTGTGCAAGTATAAAGCTGTAGTCTGCTCTCCCTGTATTCACTGGAGGTCATTTGGCACCAGGAGAGGTAAAATACAGAGTGGGGTCAGCATGTGTGTGGAACCTGCATCCCCTGAATTTCTTGGAGGCCTGTATGGCACCAGCAGAGGTAGTATTTAGCGTAGGTTCCTGTCTTTTTTTTTTTTTTTTTAAACTTCTTTTTATTGGTTTTCCAAACAGATCATCAAGTACATACAAATTGCAATAAAAAATTGTCATGAGAAAAGACAAGCAGTGTACATATTAAAAAATATTGAATGTTAACAGCCATACAATCTATTAACAAACCTTCATAAACTTATTTGTCCCCTATAACCCCACCCCACCCCACCCAAACCCTCTCTCCCTTTCCTGTGTAACCATTTCCCAAGATACACTTAATGTCCTGGGGATCCTCATGTACTCGAGGAGACCTGTAGAGGAGTGCGTCCATGTAATACCTCGTACAGATACCACGTGGTTTGATCAAAATGTGATATCAGTTTAGCTTTGACCGAATCAGATAGGGCGTGCATGAATAGGGACCATTTTTCAAAGAAACGCTTTGTCAGTTTGTCTTTGTCAGATAAAGTGTGAATCCAATCCATATTGAACAAGTGAGTGATTTTAGATTGGACAAAGGGAACAGATGGGATCTCTGGATCAAGCCATTTATGCAATATGCTTTTCCTTGTTGCCGCAGCCCATACATGTAAGAGGGCTTTGTGACGTCTACTGATGGTACGCTGCTCATCTGGCAAAATATTAAAGATAGCCCATTGGGGGGTGATGGAAAAAGAGACATTGTAAGTAGCTAAAATATGTAATCTAACTTGTTCCCATAGGTCCTGAATACCTGTACAGCTCCAAAGATGGTGAAATAAGTCAGTGTTTGGGGCACCACACTTGGAACATGAATATAGTTCTCGGGGGGACATCTTATGTTTGACACGCGGAGTGATATATGCTCTGTGAAATACCATCAATGCCATATCTGTGTAGCTACTGACAGGGGAATGTTTTTGCAATTTTAACGTGGCTTCTAATAAAGTCTTAATTTTAAAATCTGGAAAGTCTTTGATCCATTTTATTGGCCCTGTCGTAACCGAATCCCACTCAATTAATGGTTTGAGGAATCTATATATGGTACTAGTACATGAAACCGTAGTTCTCCCTCTTTTAAGGAATACATTTAGACAAGTCCCCCGAGAATCGAGAGGAATATTAGATAGACATTGTTGGACAAAACTGCGCGCTTGTAAATAAATAAATTGGTTACGTGTAAATGCTGGAAACCGTAGAATGGCCTCTGAGTAAGGAAGCATGGAATAATTAATATCCAACACATCTACTGTCAATGAGCAACCTTGTGCTGCTAACATAGAGTAAATTCTGGGAGGTCTGCCTTACAGAAAGTTTGGGTGCCCTAGAAAAGGTTGAAATAGCGTATTCATGCCATCAAGCTTGCTCATTTTCTGGACTTTACACCATGCTTGTATAACCGACCATAGAATAGGGAAGTCCTTTACAGTAGGTGGAAGGGAGGTAGTGGGTAAATGTAAGAGAGCCAGGAGAGAAATATGTGGGAAGATTTGTCTCTCCATAGCTCCATAGTCACATTGGCAAAATGGGATTTCCCCCTCAACCAATCCAAAGCATAACGAAAATTAGCTGCCAGGTTATAGGGACCTGCACCTATATCCAGAACGGAGCCCCCGAACTGAATGAGGGCGCACCATTCATTTCTATGGGGCCGCCGAAAATAGCCGAGCGCTGGCTCGGCTACTTCCGTTGACTCCATAGAAATGAATGGGAGCGGTGGCCCGCCTTGCGTGCTGCGCTCCCATTCATTTCTATGTGCGCAGCGGGGAGCTGCGCCTGGTGGTGGCCGGACCCCCAGAAACCCGGGGTCCTCCAGGTGCAGCGCTCCCCGCTCCGTTCTGCATATGAGCTCTTATAAACTTATTGCATTACATTGACACTTCATGACACTTATATAAACTGGATTTTTCTATAGCAATTTACTGGATCATGCATTTGCAATATATAGTTATTTTATCATGCACAAAATTGACTCTGAGAATAATTATGCACTTTTTTGATTAATTGGTTGTAATTTGCACACACTCTTATGTCACTACCTGTTTGGGCCTATCTAACCTGGTCATGTTTGTATGTCACACTATGCTTGAAATGATTTCCCAGTATTGCGGTTCCTTCATCTCTTCTAGAACGTATTCCTTTAACCTGTGGATCAGAGTCTGGATTGCAGGCACCATTTTTGTACTTTGTCAGCTCCAGTGCTGCTGCTACTTATATATATATATATATATATTTATTAGAGAGAGTACATGATACTGTTGCTTGCTAACAGAACCAGAGCCTATTACTTAAAGGGTTATTCTCATTTTAGACAATGGGGGCATATCGTTAGGATATGCCCCCATTGTCTTATAGGTGCAGGTCCCACCGCTGGGACCCGCACCTATATCCAGAACAGAGCCCCCGAACTGAATGAGGGTGCACTGCGCATGTGCAGCCGCCCTCCATTGATTTCTATGGGGCCACCGAAAATAGCCGAGCGCTCGGCTACTTCCGTCGGCTCCATAGAAATGAATGGGAGCGATGGCCGCGCTTGTGCGCTGCGCTCCCATTCATTTCTATGAGTGCAGCGGGGAGCTGCGCCTGGTGGTGGCCGGCTCCCCGCTCCGTTCTGGATATAGATGCGGGTCCCAGCGGTGGGACCCGCACCTATAAGACAATGGGGGCATATCCTAGCGATATGCCTCCATTGTCTAAGATGAGAATACCCCTTTAAGTCCTCCTAGCACGCATGGTTGTTGTAATTTATAGAGGCTGATGCGACTCCTCCATGTAGAGTTCCAAATAAACCGCCTAAAAGTTTGCTGTAACAGCTTAACGTCCGATAAATGAAGTAAAAGCGGGAGTGTTTGTATTAGATAGAGTATTTTTGGGAAGGCTACCATTTTAAGGAGGTGACACCTCCCTGAGAAGGACAATGTAAAATGTTGCCAAGACTGCACTTATGTTATGATAGATGCTATAAGGGGACGATAATTTAATTTATACAAGTGAGCCGGATTAGCTGTCAGCTTAATTCTCAAATAGGTGATAAACTCTGAACTCCACTTAAAGGGAAATGATGTACCTAAGTGTCTCCAGGCAGTACGAAAGATCGGAAGTGCTTCCGATTTATTAAAGTTGACCTTAAATCCAGATATATTGCCAAACAGGTTGATGGTATCTAAAATATCTGGAATCGCCTGTCGTGGATTAGATATGAATAATAGTATATCATCGGAAAATGCTAAAAGTTTAGTCTCAACTGATCCAGTATGTATACCCCTAAAGGAGGGAAGTGCCTGTATTGTTCTAATTAAGGATCCAGAGCTAAATTAAATAATAATGGGGACCACGGACAACCTTGTCGTGTGCCTCTACCCACTTTAAATGGAGAGGAGCATAATGAGTTAACCCACATTGAAGAACAAGGATTGTGATATATCATTTGAACTGCTGAGCAAAACAGGGGGCCAAATTCTCGAAATCTTAAAATTTCCTGTAGATACTGCCAAGAGACACGGTCAAATGCCTTGTCTGCGTCAAGGCTAACTAGAATATTCTTAGTTTGTCTGTGAGCCCTGCTATATGATATCGCTCCCACCGCCGTCCTTATATTATAGGTAATAGATCTCCCTAGCATGAAGCCGGTTTGTGACGGGTGAATAAGGTCAGACAGAATGGTCTGCAACCTATTCGCCAGTAGTTTAGTGAATACTTTAAAATCCGTATTCAGGAGCGATATGGGGCGGTATGATTCCACTAAGAGATGATCCTTCCCTGGTTTCGGCAAAACAGTTATACATGCCTCGTTAAAGCCATCAGGAATGGTTTTGGATGTGATAATATGGTTGTACAAGGTATGTAAATAAGGGGTTAACGTGGGATTCAGCAATCGATAGTATTCATTTCCAAATCCTTCGGGCCCTGGTGCTTTCGATAATTTAAGGGATTTAATAGTAGACTGAATTTCTTCCTTGCTAATGGGAGCATTTAATATTAGTCTATGGTCATCGGTTAGAGTAGGCAACAAATTAGTAGTAAGGAAATCATGCATTGCAGGGATATCATCCTGAGGGGCGGTATACAAAGATTCAAAAAAAGATTTGAAGTGCTCACCAATCTCTTTTGGATGAGTTATCTGAGTTCCCATTCGCGTTTTGAGCTTGGAAATTTTTGTTACCACTCTAAAAGGTTTTGTCAGAGAGGCTAACAATCTACCAGGTTTATTACCCCAACGAAAAAACCTATGCCTCTCAGGGCCGCTTCTGCAATGAGGCGAGATGAGTATCTCGCCTCAGGCGGCAGCTTTATGTATTTCTGAGGGGCGGCATTCACACAGCAGTTAAATATTGCTGGTGGATGCCGCTCCTGTTCCCTTCCCTGGCGCTCTGATCTCTCCTCCATACATCGGATAGCACCCCCCCCAGGGCCAAAAGTCGGGCGGTGTCCAACCCCAACCTCCCCCCCAGTCATCAACTAATAGGAAAATATGCCCCCTGGATTAAAAAAAACCAGCCGCCGCCCCAACATATTACTTACAGATGTCTTAGAGGCAGGCCGGGTGGCGCGCTGATCCCGCCCTCCAAGTTCCTGGAGAGTGGCAGTTCGGGAAACAGCGCGCAAGTGAAGAGGAACTGCAGCGAGGAGCGGCAGCAGCACAGCCGCGAACGAACAGCGAACAGATTCTATTCACTGTCTAGGTAAGACTATCTGTGCCTGCTGCCTGTGTCCCCCTTGCCATTTTCAGCTCAGCCCCTAACTCCTGTGTGCCTTCCTTCCAGCCCACACATTGTATGCACTGGAAGGAAGCCCAAAGCCCCCCCCCCCCAAAGCACCACCATAGGCCTTGTATGTGTCCCTCATGGCCCAGGCCTATGGGCCCCAAGCCCCACATATTTAGTGGCTTGGGGCCCCAAGGAAAAAGACACACTCCCATGGGCCGGGGCCGGGCCCCTATCTGGGCTCCCCCCCCTTTTTTGCCTCCGTGGCCCCTGTCTGCCCCAGGGCCCGATCTGTGCCACCCCTCCCTGGCCTTTGTCTGTGCTGCCGCCTCCCTGCCCCCTTGGTTCCTGTGTGCGCCACCCTGGCCCTTGTCTGTGCCCCCAGCCCTTATCTGTGCCCCCTTTTTCTGTGCCTCTCTGGCCCTTGTCTGTGCCCCCTTGGCCCCTGTGTGTGCGCCACCCTGGCCCTTATCTGTGCACCCCTCACCCCCCCCAGTCCTTGCTTGTGACCCTGCCCCTTATCTGTGCGCCACCCTGGCCCTTTCAATGCAGTCCCTGGCTCTTATCTGCGCCCCTTTGGCCTTTGTCTGTGCCTTCCTAGCCCCTGTCTGCGCCCCTGGGACCTGGCCCTTGTCTGTGTACCCCTCTTCCCGGTCTGCGCCCCTGGGCCCTTATCTGTGCCCCACTCCCTCTCCCGGCCTTTGTCTGCGCCTCTCCGGTTCTTGTCTCTGCTGCCCCCTTGTCCCATGTGTGCGCCACCCTGGCCCTTATCTGTGCATCCCTCATCCCCCCCCCCTGACCTTGCTTGTAACCCTTCCCCTTACCCCTTATCTGTGCGCCACTCTGGCCCTTTTCAGTGCAGCCCCTGGCCCTTATCTGCGTCCCCCAGGCCTTGTTTGCACCCCTCCCCCACAGCCCTTGTTTGCACAGTAGCGCACAGCTTCATACATTACTAAAATGATTATGAGACAGTAATCTTGCCCGCAGCCCAACGCGCCGCACATATGATGCTGTGCGCTCCTGTAAAAAAAACACACACACACTTAGAAAATATTTTATTGAAATAAATATTCCCCCAGACCCCTGTTTGACCATTTTATTTAAAAAAGAAAAAAGCTGGTCCGACGTAATCCACCAAATCCGAAGTAGTCCTCTGCATTCACGACCCTGAAAAATAGAAAACAGACAAACAAACACAGACCACTTACCTCTTCAGGATTCTTCTCCTCAGCAGTGGAGCCTCGTCATTAAATTGCGCCCTCTGCTGGTGAATGAAAAAAATTATACCTTGAATTCTTCAATGAAAAAAGTGATAGGTGACGGATCCGTCATGAACTCCATTGAAAGTCCGTTTACTATTGTGTCACACCAAACGGATCCATCCCCATTGACTTGCATTGGGGTCATAACGGATCCATCTAGGGGACGAGCATTGCGCTCGAGTACACTCGGTGTTCGGCCGAACACCGAGCGGTCCCGAGCGTAGGCATGCTCGGCCGAATAGCGAGTTCGGCCGAGCATGCTCGCTCAACACTAGAAAAGAAGAATAGTCTATAAAAGCAGGTGCCCTGCTTTTATAGAATTTTGATACTCTATTAACACTACTGTCAAAATAAGGTCATCTACAGAAACAGCACATTTTTAAAGTTATTTTTTTTCCGTTAGGTGTTTAGGTATTAGAATAATCAAATGAAAGTACTGTTTTAACATAAGGGTCAGAAACAGGGTTATGTTTAGCCTCTTGGCTATTCGTTTTTCTATGTAAGCACCCTGGACCACTGAAGGGTGTATTTCCCTGTATGGTTTATGTGTGCCCTCCCCAGAGATCATAGAGAATACTATAGGATACACTGTGTAACATTCCAATATATTTTGTGTAAGCCTGTCCTATAACTGCCTCCTGTGCATTCATCCTAGACCCCACCCAGTGGCATCTACTGCAGTCTACAATCTACCGCTCCGATCCCTGCGTGATAGATTTGGTGCTTCAAGAAAGGTAGGGATTCTTTCTTCTGAGAGATACATTTTAAAATGGTCAAAACTTGCTATTTCTGCATGGAAGACATTATAGAGGAGACTAGTAATGGTTTCCCTGCATAAATAGCAACATCTTAACGTTATTTTTGGGCCTATGTATATATGTGTGTATATAGGATATGTGAGGATAGTATTAGATTAGTACACAATTGGCTGCAGGATGTATCAATATTAGAGATGGGCGAGCATGCTCGGGGGCAATTTTCGAGTAGTAGCGTACGCATCTTTAAATCTGTACGCTAATGCGTATGCATCTTGTAATTCGTATGCATTAGAGTACAAATTTATAAGATGCGTACGCATTAGTGTACAAATTAGAAGATGCGTATGTATTATCGTACAGATTATAAAATGCGTACGCTACTACTCGAAAATTTCTCCCGAGCATGCTCGCTCATCTCTAATCAATATGTATCAAGAGACCTTATAGCCCACAAGAATGTTCATTACAAGTAGTAAAAACCCTTTTAGATTTTATTTTACATAGTCTTAAACTTTAGTTAAGATTTATAAGTGTGAATGAAAGAGGAGTAGTTTATTACTTTGTGAGCTACTAGTATTGCGATCTAAAAACAGTTGGCTATTTCACTTTCCTACCATTGATTTTTTTAATAGGAAGGGGGCGCCATTTCATTTTTCGCCTCAGGCAGCAGAAAAGCTAGAAGCGGCCCTGATGCCTCTGGTAATTGACATCCATCAAAGCTCGTTCATGGGCAATGGTCTCAGCCTTGAATTTAGCATCTAAGTATTTCTGTTTAGTTTCCGGGTTATTATATAACTTGAAATGCTTATATGCATGAGTAAGGGCATTTTGCGAAGACAGCAAGGAGGCAGCTAGCTTTTTCCGTTTATGAGAAACATAGGAAATAATTTGTCCTCTAATCACTGCCTTAGAAGTTGCCCAGAAGAGATTAATGTCATCCTTAAGTTCCGCATTATCAGAGGCATAGGTCATCCAAAAACCAGATAACATGTTTTTAAAATCCTCAGAGTGAAACAAGTAAGCAGGGAAACGCTATTTCCTGGAAAACGGGATAGGAGAGGTTAGATACAATTCAAAAAGAACCGGAGCATGATCCGAGATAAAGATATCCCGGATGCGGGCAGACTTCAAACGTGAGATGGCATGCTGTGGTATTAACCAATAATCAATCCTGGCGTGGGAGTTGTGAACGTGGGATTAGTGGGTGTAATCAAGATCCGTGGGATGCAATAAACGCCAGGGATCAATCAGGTCTAGATGATCTATAAGTGTTTGAATGGCATTGGAACCAGAGGCACCAGAGGAGGCACGCTGTTGTGATCTATCTAATATCACATCATGGGCTTCATTAAAGTCTCCCCCCACTATGATGTTATGTACATCCCAACTAGCAATAGCTGTGAGCAGTGCAGCAAAAAACGGTCTTATTAGAGGCATTAGGAGCATAGACATTTACGAAACAATAAGTTGTGCCCTCAATTACAATTTTTACCAGAAGGTACCTGCCTGCTGGGTCTTCAATAGTATCTAAGATATCATGTTGAATCAAAGAACTAATTAGAATGGCTACTCCTCTCATTTTCTTTAAATAAGAGGCTTCTATGCAAGTTGGAAACCGTTTATTACGTAAGGGGGGGTGATTCCCCTTTATCCAATGGGTTTCCTGCAAGAATACAATATGTGACTTAAGTTTATGCAAATGATTTAGCACCTTTTTTCGTTTAACTGGAGTATTCAGACCATTAACATTCCACGTGCACCATGTTAAAGCGGATATAGTGGACGCGGTATTGTCAACCGAGGACGCCATTTAACCGATCCCGGTAGCTGGCCATAATTGAAAGGTAATCATACGGCAAAGCAGGAGGCACCACCCGTCCCAGCGAGCAGGCAGCCCTCCCAATGAGACATAAGGTTCCCCTAAATGGTGTACACAGGATTCAACCCCACAGAAACAAACAACAGTAAATAGCTTTTCAACCGACCACCTCATGCCCCTAATGGGCAATAGAAGGATAACTGGAAGCAAATAATATAACATAGACTCCATATATGGAGTTCTACTCAGTAATTGTAACCTGCACAAAACTGGAGGTAACGGTACTGAAGCAAGTCATCAGTGACTCCGCAATCAAGTAGGCGTATCCGGATGAGAAGGGGAGGCTCGACCTGAAGGACGAAGATGGGTCAGCGCCTTCTGAGGATCCGTGAATGTCCACGTTTTGTCTTCCGTGGAGAAACGCAGAACCGCTGGATATTGAAGCGAGAACTGTATGGATTTTTCCAAAAGAAGTTTGCAGACCGGGTTGAATGCTCTGCATTTCTCCGCTACCATTGAAGAAAAGTCCTGGAAAAGAAGGAGTTTAGAGTTCTCGAAGCGCAAATCTGAAGCTTGGCAGAAGGCTTTCAAGATCTTAAGTTTACCCTGGTAATTGAGAATCCGAAATATGACCGATCTCGGTTTTGCAGCGCCGTTAGCACGTGGGGGACCAACTCTATGAGCACGTTCCACTGGGATTTTGGTAGTAGAACCCCCTATTTGCAATTCTTGTAGCCATTCAGATGTGAGCCAAAGCAAATCATTTGCACGCACTGTTTCAGGAACTCCAATAAGCCATAAATTATTGCGCCTTGATCTATTTTCCAGGTCATCCACCTTATTTTGCAGGGTAACCAGGAGTATTTCCTTCTCCTCTAAGTGCTCACGGCAAGCATGGACGGTATCTTCCAAGTCTGACACCCTCTGTTCCACCTCAGAGATACGCGTATTATGCGCTGTCACCTGGGAAACAATAAGATCTAAGGAGGATTGAAAGGCCGCCAGCCTGGTGTCAATAGTAGGCATAAGTAACTCAGAGATAGCTTGGGCCGTAGCTTTTGATGCGTCCATAATTGGTTCTTGTGACATTTGAGCTGGAGGCGATGGGGCTTGACTATGGGTTAGGGTACGAGCGCCCTTATTTGCAGCAGAGTTTTTCCCCACAAACTTATCCATGAGCGTGCCTCTAAGCTACTAAATGCGTATCAGGTCAAGCTTTAATGGAGGCGTCAGCGGAGTCGCTTGAACGAGTATATTACATGAGAGTTCAAAGCAGGTCAGGATTTAGGCATATAAGGTATATAGTAGAAACACAATGCACACTGTAGCACCAAAGTGCTTGTAAGGAAGCTTTAACACTGCCAGTAAGTAGTGCCTGCGTGCTAGTGCAGTTAATGTCCCTGCTGAAAATGGTTAATTGGTGGCTTTTGGGCTGGATGGTGAGCCCTGTTACATTCAGGGGACTATTCTGTAGTCCTCAAGCGGGTTGTCCCTCTCACAAGCTGCATCCACTGGTGGGGGTGTGAGGGGGTTAACAATACCCCACTACTTGTAAAAATTTCCCTCTTGGGCTATGTGGCAACCGGAGGGGCTGCTGGCTGAAGTGGAGCGCAGACAAAGGCAACAGTGCGTCCAACAGTGAGCGCTCCGAGCCGGTGGTTGAGAGCGACACGTGGTAATGGCGGTAATGGCAGACAGACCCACTCAGACCGCAGCGGGCCGTGCGTCCCCTGGATCTTCCGGCACTGAAGGAGAGCTGGGCAGATGACGTGCGCCCTTGTCCTACCCCTATCCCTTGCTCCACACGGCAGGTCTCGGCGACGGTGAGTGTCGGTACTCTTCTTTAACAGCCGTGGAGCGGGGAGCTCTTGTAAAACGCGGCCATGCAGACGTACGGCCAACGGAAGTCATAGGTTCCATTTGCCATTTGTAGTGCTTCAAAGGCCTCCACTAATACAGGGATGCAGGTACCAAGCATGCATGCCAAGTCCACTCGGCTTTATAGTTACACTAGTTAAAATCAGCCTATGTAGCAGGCGGGGCTAGTCAGGAGTGCATGACCAAATGGAGTAGCCACACCTCCAGTACAAACTTACAAAGAAAAAAGCACTACAAATGGCAAAAGGCAGAAGGGACCCAGCATGAATGTGGAACCAAACACCCCCTGATTATATGGAAGCCAAGGTTGGCACATAACAGGTAGGAAATAGTGTTAGGTTCCCGTTTTACAGAGATCACCTGGACGATTTGGTGAATGGGCCCAGATAATTTTGTACAAAATATATTTGCCAAGAATCTCTAATTTACCAAACAAGCATAGCATTAGCTCCAGAATACTTCATATCTCTATGGCATTTTGTGCTTTATCTGGTCAGCAGTGTGCTGTTGCATTGTATGTATTTTCCTTTTCATTGCAATCAGCCATAGCAACGTGCACCTGCGCATTGGGATGTGCTGACTGAAAACCCCTCTTTTTTTCTTTGCATGTTTCACACTTGGGTTGTTAATTCCGTTTATGAGATCCAGTATAGGATCTCAAAATCAGACTAAAATGGATCCATTTTGATTTCACACATCAGGATCCATCCGTTCCGTTAGGATGCAGTTTTGTGAAATAAGAACGGAACAAATTGGATCCGTCACTAAATACATTGAAAGCCGATGTGGGACAGATCCGTATTTTTAAGATCCGTTACCATTTACTTACATTATTTTTAGTGACGGATCCAGTTTATTCAGTTTCTATGACCAGACACAAAACCGCTGAAAGCTATGGTCACAAAGCAGAATACTCACAGAACAGAAGACATCCTGATGCATCCTAACGGATTTCTTTTCATTCAGAATGCATGGGGACTAAAGTAAACTTTTTTTCCCGGTTTTGAGATCCTCTGCTGAATCTCAATACCGGAAAACAACAACGTAAGTGTGAAACAGGCCTTATCTATAAAGTGGTATAAAACTGAGAAAATGGTAAACTGCCACCTGACATGAGGTGAAAGTACGTTTCTTCACCATCACCTCTGTCTGGGACAACTAGTCGACATATGTTTGACCCTCCCATTTCTTTTCACTATCTTTCCACACATGAAGGAAACCAGTTATGAAACGGTTCCTGTAATTTCTTAAGACACCAGTTGAGATATTGGATAGTTTCTTTAGCTGTATAGACTAATGCTACATGCAACCTGTATCTGTCTATAGATATCAGACAAATGCTCAAAGTGATGTGATGATGTGATGGTTGGGGCT
The DNA here is from genome assembly GCA_900303285.1 of Rhinella marina. Classification (NCBI taxonomy): domain Eukaryota; kingdom Metazoa; phylum Chordata; class Amphibia; order Anura; family Bufonidae; genus Rhinella; species Rhinella marina. The sequence goes on from ONZH01011519.1 coordinate 109,787, forward strand.
ATAACCAGAATTGGTAGACAGCTGCCTGCCATAGGATTCATTCATGAGAAAATGTCAAGAAGAAAGGCTGGTGGATAAGAGAAGTCACACTTAAGTTGTATGGCAAATGTTTATTTGAAGGCTGAATCCTAGTCACATCCCACAGAAATATACCATATGTAAATGTTACTTTAATAAATCTGCTTACATAGCAAAAGGCTATACCAATTATCCTATAATGAACCCTCAAGAAAGGGAAGCTGATTGCACAAAAGCTGCTACGTAAATTGGCATACAGCAAAAGCCTAGTGTAGCCTCCAGCCTAGGCTTTATTCAGACTTATCCTTATGAGTAATAACTATGATCCTGGCATGACAATGCTTGTTGGCACCACCCTCTCATCGCCACCAGAAAAAAAAAACTGCTGAATTAGTTTATTTTATTTTTATTTTTTTTATCAAAGGCAAAGTTAAAGGGGTTGTCCAAGTTATTTTTTTGTTCTTTATATGTTTCTAACTTGTCAGGTATAACAACTTTCCCATATACTTTGTGTTTCTAAAGCTGCTTGCTGGTTTCTCAGAGTTGACTGAGGGTCACATGACCTGTGATGTCACCTTATCTCCCTGGTCTGTGATGTTTCATGTACAAAGCCTCAGAGTTCAGATAACAGTCTGTACACGGAGATGTCACTGGCCACGCCCCCTTTCTTTGCCAGGCTGCTATCTGCTCTCTCCCTGGATTCCTTCAGATAAAACATTAACCCCTTCAGCCAGAACACACTGAAGGCTCAAGGCTTTACAACAAATAGTAGCTGCAGCAGTGAGAGGAGACAAATGCTGGGCAAGGAGCTATAGAGGAATTGTACAAGAACAGGTAGGGAGAATTTCTTGTGTTTATCAGCAGTGTCATTGTACAGCTGGGACTTGTAGTCCTACACAAACAACATGCTGCTGAGTATCCCAGCAGGCAGACATGTACTCATAGCACTTGTATTCACTGCCTTTGCAGAGAAGGGGGGAGGGGCAGAGATTGTTATTACTGCATGTAAACAAAGGCCAGAAGAGAACCAGGGAAATGAGGAAATATAGATTTTTTTTGCCTAAAACTTGCTGAACTTAGTTATATATTGCTACCCATCAGATTTACAGTGCTATATTTTTTTTCCATAACTTGGACAACCCCTTTAACGCCAATTAGTGAATCAAATCAAATGTATGACTGCTCATAGTTGACATAAAAATTAATTAAGATGTGTTTTTATGAATTAAGAGCAATTGACACCACCAACTCTCTCAAGTATGTAACTCCAAAAATATACGGGGATGTATGGGGATATCAGCACAATTGATGATGTAGAGGTGTATCTACCAGGCTAATACACCAAAACCAAAAGTACCTCTGACACAGATTATCATTTAAATAAGCTTTATTGATAATTCAGTATTTAAAGGGGTTCTCCAAGAATTAAAAAAATTACCGTATTTTTCGCTTTATAAGACGCCCCCGAAGATAAGACGCATCCCAGATTTTAGAGTAGGAAAATGAGAAAAAAATATTTTTCATCAGACCTCATATCAAACCCCCCATAAATTTCAGGACATCACATCAGACCCCCATCAGACCTCAGATCAGCCCAGTGTGCCCCCATGAGACCTCAGATCAGCCCAGTGTGCCCCCATCAGACCTCAGATCAGCCCAGTGTGCCCCCATCAGACCTCAGATCAGCCCAGTGTGCCCCCATCAGACCTCAGATCAGCCCAGTGTGCCCCCATCAGACCTCAGATCAGCCCAGTGTGCCCCCATCAGACCTCAGAACAGCCCAGTGTGCCCCCATCAGACCTCAGATCAGCCCAGTGTGCCCCATCAGACCTCAGAACAGCCCAGTGTGCCCCCATCAGACCTCAGATCAGCCAAGTGTGCCCCCATCAGACCTCAGATCAGCCCAGTGTGCCCCCATCCGACCTCAGAACAGCCCAGTGTGCCCCCATCAGACCTCAGATCAGTCCAGTGTGCCCCCATCAGACCTCAGATCAGCCCACCCAGCCCCATAACAAAAAATAAAAACCTCTCTTACCTGTCCTGTGCCGCGGCTCCGCTCCGGGTCCGGCGCTCCTCTGGCTTCTAAGGCCGGCACTGCACTGTCACCTGACTTCGTGCAGTGTCAGGTCATAGTGCGTGCACTATGTCCTGATGCTGTACACAGTCAGGACAGTGCAGCGCCGGCCCGGGAAGCCAGAGGAGCGCCAGACCCGGAGCGGAGCCGTAGCGCAGGACAGGTAAAAGAGGTTTTTATTTTACTGTTATGGGGCTGGGTGAGCTGATCTGAGGTCTGATGGGGGTGCCGCAGCTAAAACATACAAGTGAGCGCTTCCATAATGGAAGCGCTCACTTGTATTCACTTTATAAGATGCACCGCAATTTTCCCCCTACTTTTGGGGGGGGAAAAGTGCGTCTTATAAAGCGAAAAATACGGTAAAATACTTAAATATAATTTTACTATAAATATATTCACAAATACCTTTCATTAGTTATAATGGCTTGTTTTGGCTAGGGAGCAATCATTAGGAGAAATAAAGTGGCCGCTGTCCTATCAGTACACACAGAACCTGTCCTAATCACACAGGAGGACAAATTACTTCACCACAATGAGCCATAGTGCTGCCTCATCCTCCTCTCTGCTCTGCTTATCAGGAATCATGATCCTGAATACAGGTGAATCTCTGTGGGAATGAAGAGGATGAGGATATATGAGAGGAGGGTGAGGTGTGGCTGATGAGCAGCACCACTTGAATGCAGTCTCCATTACCACAGTCTGTCCTCTCTGTACTTCATGCATACTTCCCAACTTTAGAAAAGAAACAGAGAGGGACAAATTGTGCTGCGTGCAAAGCGTGCCGTGGCACATTTTTCCCGCACTAGGCCACGCCTCTAACTCTGCCCAAAATATAACTATACACCTAATCCCAACCAGTCCCCTAAATGCCCCCACATAGTAATTATTCCCTCTTTATGCCACCACACAGTAGTTATACTAGATATGTGCCCTCCTCACAGTAATATGACCAGTAAAGTGCCCCCTTCACAGGCAGGATTATGTGGGTGCAGTGTAGGGGGATTATGGGGGTGCAGTGTGGTGGATTATGGGGGTGCAGTGCGGTGAAGTATGGGGTTGCAGTGAGGTGGATTATGGGGTTGCAGTGCGGTGGATTATGGGGGTGCAGTGCAGGGGGATTATGGGGGTGCAGTGCAGTGGATTATGGGGGTACAGTGCAGGGGGATTACACAGGTGCTTGGACAGTTGTATTATTTGATCAGGGACTATAATTTACAGGGATGTTTTCTATACATTTCTTACACCCCAGAATATTTCAGGGGGTCAGTAAAGTGTGGCACATACAGTACAGACCAAAAGTTTGGACACACCTTCTCATTCAAGAGTTTTCTGTCTTTTCATGACTATGAAAATTGTAGATTCACACTGAAGGCATCAAAACTATGAATTAACACATGTGGAATTATATACTTAACAAAAAAGTGTGAAACAACTGAAAATATGTCTTATATTCTAGGTTCTTCAAAGTAGTCACCTTTTCCTTTGATTACTGCTTTGCACACTCTTGGCATTCTCTTGATGAGCTTCAAGAGGTAGTCATCTGAAATGGTTTTCAATTTAAAGGTGTGCCCTGTCAGGTTTAATAAGTGGGATTTCTTGCTTTATAAATGGGGTTGGGACCGTGAGTTGTGTTGGGCAGAAGTCAGGTGGATACACAGCTGATAGTCCTACTGAATAGACTGTTAGAATTTGTATTATGGCAAGAAAAAAGCAGCTAAGTAAAGAAAAACGAGTGGCCATCATTACTTTAAGAAATGAAGGTCAGTCCGAAAAATTGGGAAAACTTTGAAAGTGTCCCCAAGTGCAGTTGCAAAAACCATCAAGTGCTACAAAGAAACTGGCTCACATGAGGACCGCCCCAGTAAAGGAAGACCAAGAGTCACCTCTGCTGCGGAGGATAAGTTCATCCGAGTCACCAGCCTCAGAAATCGCAGGTTAACAGCAGCTCAGATTAGAGACCAGGTCAATGCCACATAGAGTTCTAGCAGCAGACACATCTCTACAACACCTGTTAAGAGGAGACTATGTGCAGCAGGCCTTCATGGTAAAATAGCTGCTAGGAAACCACTGCTAAGGACAGGCAACAAGCAGAAGAGACTTGTTTGGGCTAAAGAACACAAGGAATGGACATTAGACCAGTGGAAATCTGTGCTTTGGTCTGATGAGTCCAAATTTGAGATCTTTGGTTCCAACCACCGTGTCTTTGTGCAACGCAGAAAAGGTGAACGGAAGGACTCTACATGCCTGGTTCCCAACGTGAAGCATGGAGGAGGAGGTTTGATGGTGTGGGGGTGCTTTGCTGGTGACACCGTTGGGGGTTTATTCAATAGTAATGAAGCAGAGAGCAGACGGTCGGCTTTCTGTTTCATTATTACAATAGAGCCAACTTTCTCTGCTTCTTATGGAAACAGAGACAGGTGCGTGAAAGCGGGACATCCCTCTCCCGTACCGGGACAGCAGGACAGCCACTGAAATCTGGGACTGTCCCGCTGGATCTGGGACGGTTGGGAGGTATGCTTCATGTCTCTTCATAAACTAAATTCCCCAGAGATTCAGCTGAAGATCTTATCAGCTGTATTCAGCATCATAATCCCTGACAAGCAGACCAGAGAGGAGGATGAGGCAGGTTTTAACCTCAGTGTTGTAAAGTAACTTGTCCTCATGTGTGATCAGGACAGGTTTTGTGTGAACTGATGGGACAGCGGCCATTTCGTTTCCCCTGATGATTGCTCCCCAGACAAAATGAGCCATTATAACTAATGAAAGGTATTTGAGAATATATTTATAATAAAGTAATATTTAAGTATTTTCATTTTCTTGATTCTCGGAGAACCCCTTTAATAAATAATTAAAAAGTTGACACTGGTATAACAGTTAGCAGTTATCAGAAATCCAAGAGAGAATATAGGGTGGCGCCACAAAATCAGGTCATAATCAACATTTGTAAATCAAAAGCAATCAATAAGCCTAGCCTAACAAAAAGAGAAAAAAGAAGAATTGTAACCATACAGGGACTCTGAAGGAGCATCTGATAAAGTAACATCACATATTATAGAACGCAATAATATTCTCAAAAAGACACACCTATGGAATACAGACCGATATAGCGGTGCCCTCCCAACGCCGTTTCGCCCTAAGGCATCTTCCAGGATTCTTCTCCAGTGTTATCAGGTGCTTGCGCACCATGTCGATGAAACCGAGTACAGTATAACACATTTCACTGTTTGTGTACCTAATGTACTGTGCATGCAGGAGGAGCAGAGGATAAGAGTAGTAGTGGCTCTGGTTGCAAAATGTTTTTACATAAATCACAGTGTCATTACTCACACCAAAGTTCTCTAGGGCCAAGTAGTGACAGAAGGCTGAATCCTGATGATGGGGCTCCTGTCTGACAGAAGTTGGCATTCCCTTGTACAAGGCAGAAGATGTAGGTGCAGTGGTTGGTGAATGGTGTTGGAGTCAGTAACACGGTCAGTTGTAGAAAGTACATAAGTCTCTTTTTTACTAAGGTGCAGAATTGGAGTTTTAGTACATGCATTGGTAATTGGTCAAACACAGTTCCAAACAATTCACAGTGCAAATCTTCTCAAAAAGAGATGTATAAGCAAGGATAGAGATTGTAGTACTTATTTTCTCTATCTCTCCATCTCTGCAGAATCTAAGGCTGGAAATAAGGTTCTTGCAAACTTATCTGTAATTCCCAGCTTAGTTTTTATAGGAGGAACTTACTAATGAGCATGCGCAGCCCAGTATCAGGCACTGAGGGCCTTGTAGCAGAATGAAGATACCTAGTACAAGGGATAGGAGAGGTTAGAACCGATTTTCTATCACCACTAGAACACCCTGCTTATTACTCATTTTCATTGACAAGAGCCTTTGATCAATAGAACATAAACTAAATGTATTAACATTAACATTCTTAACCTTTTCTAAATTGAAATGAAAGTTAAAACATTAATTACACAGTGTTAATAACAGATATTAACTGGAGTTTATACATTTCTACCGACTCCATCAAAAACTAGCTTTGACTCCAACTCCACAACCCTGGTGAGGATGATTAGAAATAATATGAGTGTCAATACCAACAGTGTTGATCATCTGCATTGGACATGGTATAATGTATACCAGTTGTTCCTTGAATGGCACTTCTCAGCACAACAGTTGTATTCAGTACATTTATACACAACTGAAGAAAACACATAATTGGGCCGCAACTTCTAGATATTCTCTTGATATAGTAGATATGGTAGTTTTTGCTGTCTACAACTAGAGAAAGGGTCTTTCTACTCCAGAAACCATGGAACTGTAGTCCATGAGCTGTGCCTGTCATTGACGATCAGTCCCAGTTACTACAATAGTCCTGAGCTGCAGTACGAGGTACAGCCCATGGAAAGTGGCCCTGTTTCTAGATAAGAGGCAGTACTGTTTTTGTACTCCTGAACAACCTCTATAAACAAGACTGTACACTGGTTAAGGTGGACATACAAGGACCAATGCAGTGATCAAGCAGAAAGTCAAGGTACATGAGGTACCATTAGTCAGACATAGTTGACATCTGAAGAAGAACTTTGCAATATATATTAGAAACTCTTTGAATGTAACCAGTCTTCCTTCCTTAAAGGATAAGGATTGTATTCCTGTATCACTAGTGGGGTTTAAAAAGTGATATAAAACTGAAAAAAATGGTAAAAGTGCCAACTGAAATGAAGTGAAAGGACTTTTCTTCACCATCACCTTTGACTGGGACAACTAGTTGATACACATTTGGCCCTCCCATTTCTTTTCACTCTGTTTCCACACCTAAGGAAAACCAGTGATGAAAGGGCTCCTGTCATTACCTACAACCTCACTTCTGACGTTGGATAGTTCCTTGAGCTGTATAGAGAAATTTTGCATTCAGCCTAACTCTGTCTAGATACCAGAGAGAAGCACAAAGTGCACTGCTTCCTGGGTGTAAACCCAGCCTAAGCACTAAGGGTGAGCTTGTGCACATGTGGAAATAATTGTTGGTAATGATAGCCTACCATTAAAGAAAGAAAAACCCAGTGAAAGAACTGGAAGCTGACAAGTAATAATAAAATAAAAATTTTATGAAAATCAGCTTATGAGACTTATCAGACTTGTGGCTCAACAGAATACTTTAAATAAAAACAAACTGGCCTGGATGAAAATGATGGTACCTCTAGAAAAGATTGAAAATAATTTCACAATAGGGTCACGTTAAACTAAGGTGTGTCCTGTAATTAGCATCACATGTATCTTCAAACTTGTAATCAGTCAGTCTGCCTATTTGAAGGGTGAAAAGTTGTCACTGTACTGTTTGGTATCATGGTGTGTACCACACTGAGCATGGACCATACATTTGTCTCAGGCGATTAGAAAGAAAATTATAGGCAAAGACTCTAAAAGGTAAAGGCTTTAAAACCATCTTCAAACAGCTTGATGTTCCTGTTACTACAAGTTGCACATATTATTAAGAAGCTTAATGTCTGTGGGGCTGTAACCAATCTCCCTGGACATAGGCAAAAGAGGAAAATTGATGACAAATTAAAGAGATGGATAATGCAAATGGTAACCGAAGATTCCAGAACAAAGAGATTAGAGGTGAACTCCATGGTGTTATGTTTTGGGGATGCTTTGCTGCATCTGGCACAGGGTTCTTGACTATATGCAGGGTACAATGAAATCTCAAGACCATAAAGGCATTCTGGAGCGAAATGTGCTACCCTGTGTCAGAAAGCTTGATCTCATTCTCAGGTCATGGCTCTTCCAACAAGATAATGACGCAAAACACACAACTAAAAACATCTCAGAATTCCTAAGAGCAAAGCATTGGACTATTCTAAAGTAGCCTTCTATGAGCCCTGATCTAAATGCTCTGTGGAGCAGTTTGCTCATGAGTAGTGGGACAAAATACCCATGGTCAGGTGCAGAAGTCTCATTGAGAGTTACAGAAATGGCTGGATTGCAGTGATTGCTTTAAAACATTGTGCAACAAAATAAGGTTAAGGTTACCATCATGTTTGCCCAGGCAAGTTTCATTAGTTTGTTTAAGGCGTTGGTATTAATGGTTAAAATAGGCTGTTCTGACACGCAACGTTTTTTGCCGCCTCTTGGCATATTTGACGTGCTTCACCCAGATCTTCGTCAGTCCCACGTTTGCACATGGTAGTTACGGATCCAGCAGTCTGTTTCCCTGCTGGAACCATTAACGCTAGTGTGAAACAGGCCTTATAAATTATTCTGTTGAACCACAATTCAAAAGCAATGTCCTATTGTCAATAGCTGATTTTAAGTAAAAGTTTATTTTGTAACAACAATTTTGCTCACTTGTGTATATAGCAAAACTTCATCCTACCTGAGATTTGCAATTACCTTTAAAGTTATTTAATGGGGGGTTTGAGTTTTTTTTTTTTAAAAACTTGGAAAACTTCCTACTTAGGGTTGTAGTACAAAGAATGTGAAACAGTTTTAAATTTACTTGCATTACCCACTAGTCACCTGTTTCACTGCCCCAGATCTTTTGTGCCAGTACACTGAAGTGATGCAATGGCTGGGGCTATATGATTCATTTATGAGAAGATATCAAGAAGAAAGACTGGTGAAAAAGGGAAGTCACACTAAAATTGCATAGCAAATGTTTATTTGGAGGCTGAGTACTACATATCCCATGGGAATATGTGTACCTGTGACTTAAATAGAAATGCAAAATCAAAAGGATGAAGAAACAACTAATTATCCTGTTATGAAACCTCAAGGAAGGGAAACTGATTGCACAAATGTTCCTACAAAAGTTGGTATGCAACAACAGCCTGGTGTAGCCTCCAGCCTTTATTCAGGCTTATCCACATAAGAGAGATAAATATGAGTTAATCCTGGCATGACAATGCTTGTTGCCTCCCTCCTCTCTCCCCCACAAAAAAAAAAAACAGAAATCTAGGAAAAGGGTCTTCTTTTTATAAAAGCCAAAGTTGAAAAAAGCCGCAAGAAGTAAAAGGTCAATTCCACGGCGCAAAAGAACCAGTTTGTTGTGTAGACAAGAAATCTATACTTTATTGATAGCAGACAGTACAACGCGTTTCGGGGTGTATAACCCCTTTCATCAGGTACAAGGAATGCTGCTGCATATTTACACACACACACAAAACACATATAAATAGCCAAAAAAAAAACACCTCCAAAAAGCGGGGTACAGGGGATGGGAGAGGGGTGGACCCAAATTAATTTGCACAAGATTATAACATAAAATACATAAAATATAAAATACATTTGTGACAACATGATAACCAGTTAAACCATGTATTACCTACATTGGTGGTTTCAGTGGTGGAATATTAATAAAAATATAAAAGATAACCCCGTTGAAAAAAGCACCAGTTAGTGAATCAAATGGGGTGTTACTAGGTTAAAACATTTGAAACTGGGACTGTATGTTAGGACTGAAGGGAGGGATGCTATTTACATGGGACTATATGTTACAGTGGGGTGGAGTGATATTACTTACATAGAACTGAATGTTGAGGGGTTGATGTTATTTACATGTGATTGCATGTTGGAGGTGGCTGGGGAGGGGGTTATGTTATTTACATGGGACTGCATGATGAAGGTGGCTGGGGGAGGGGGTAATGTTATTTACATGGGACTGAATGTTGAGGGGGTGATGTTATTTATATGGGATTGCATGTTGGAGTTGGCTAAAGGGAGGGGAGTGATGATATTTACATAGGACTGTATATTGGACTGTATATTGGAGGGGGCAGGAGAGATGGTGTGAAGTTATTTATATGGGACTGTATGGAGGAGGGGCTGAGGAATTATAATTTTTGAGGGCACTAAAGGGAGAAATATAACTATAGGGGGCACTGCAGGGGGCAATATCAATACTGGGTGCACTTCAGAGCGAGCATTATACCAGTAGGGGGCAATATAAATACAAGGGGCTCTGCAGGGGGCATTAAAAACACTGACGGCACTTCAGGAAAAGCATTATAACAGTAGGGGGCAGTATAAATACTGCGGGCACTTCAAGGAGAGCATTATAAAAGTAGGGGGCAGTATAAATACTGCAGGCACTGTAGGCGCATTTTAAATGCAGGGGACATTATAGGCATTCTTATTACTACTGAGGGCTCTATAGGAGTGAGTTATAGATACGCCTTATTTCTACTAAGAGCACTATGGGGGGCCTTATTACTACTAAAGGGTCTGTGTAGAGCTTTATTACCACTGGGGGAACAATAGGGGCGGCCTTATTTCTACTGGGGGCTCTGTGAGGGCATTATTAATATTGGATATCTCTTCTTGTGGAGCATTATCTCTGTTAGGGGCACTGTAGGGGGCAGTATTACTAATGAGGGCATTCCAGAAGAGAATTACTATTGGTGGGACTTTAAGGAGCACTATTTCTATGGGGGGACCATCTGTATGGCACTCATTTTTCTTCAGGATAGTATTTGGGGGTATTGGGGAGCACATCAAGCAGCAGGATAACAGTGCTGAGACTTGGGGTTGCTGGATGATGATAGAAAAGTGAAGAAGCTAAGATGTCTGTGTGTCACACTCTGGAAGACAAGACGTGGCTAATAGAACTTGTCCGGACTGAATGGAGAAGATGATGACAGAGAAGATCTACATTAGAGCAGATGTCACCTGGGAGGTACTGGATGTGAGAGGTATGTGCTGCTGTATAGCAAGTACAGTAAAATGTCTTTAGTGCTGGGGGGGGGGGGGGGGATGACTGGTCAACTTAGAGAATTTGGCCATATGCATTGGGGCTTGGGCCCTGGATCTTTTGAGACCCTAGCAACACCCCTGACTTCCATCTTATGTGTATTACAGGCTGTATGTGCACTGAAAGTATGCAAGTGCAACACTCTTATGTGGCGTGATTGATTGCCTCGCTGTCTAAATATATGAAATTAAAACTTGAAGAAGAGTCCAGGATTCTTCTCCAGTGGTATCGGGTGCACATGCCCTGCGCTGATAAAGCGGATTACAGTGCAACACTTTTCACCATGCGTGTCCCTGTGTGGTGTGCGTGCACAGTAGAGTGAGGTATGCCTTCATCAGCATAGTGCACATGCCCTGATTGCTGGTAGACCAGATTCGTGGACTCATCTCCCAGTAAGTTTGCACGGATGGATGAGGTTACAATGGGCAGGTTTGACATCCTAAACCCCAGCTGCATATTTGCATGTTGGTGGTGTGCTGGCCCCCAATATAGGTGACCAGTTCTCTGTAGCAGAACTTTAAACCTGGACAACTCTTTCAAAGAAATTCTTAATATTTCAGTTCTGAGGAGGAACTTGAGGACAGGAGCTGAGACCAGGGACATAGCTATGAAGGAAGTGGCTTCTTTGGGGCCCAAACTCAGAAGGGACCCACCCAGGAGAAGGACTAAAAAATTTTATTGTCAGGGCCCCCTCAACAGTATTGTAAAATGACATTATATGCAGTGACACTGTTTGAAACGGACAGAGCGGCTGCTGGGCTTCATCTGAGAAGGCAATCTTGACTAGCCACCAGAGTGAGGGTTGCACAGGAGTCGGGGTTTTCAAAGAAGTTGCTGGGGGGGGGTGTCACTGGAATTTAGGATATGCTCCCCAAACCCGGAGACTACACTCGCTTGTCTGTGGGATTCAATTAGTTAATAAGTTTTCCCCAGGTGCCAGGGGATGCAGTCAGCCTAAGGCTAGGGCTACACGGCGACAGTTGTCACGCGACACCCGTCGCAGCCAGGATCCCTGAGTAGCGGGGATCCCATAGAGATAAATGGGATCGCAGCGGCAGTCGCAAGAAATCCACGGGTGTCGCGCGACAACTGTCGCCGTGTAGCCCTAGCCCAGTGGTGGCGAACCTATGGCACGGGTGCCAGAGGCGGCACTCAGAGCCCTCTCTGTGGTCACCCGCCTTAGACTTTTCCTGCCATTCATCAGCGCAAGCTGATATCCTATATTGGGCTGTAGTATTCAGGTTAAATTGCTGTGTTGGCACTTTGCGATCAATAAGTGGGTTTTGGGTTGCAGTTTGGGCACCTGGCCTCTAACAGGTTCACCATCACTGCCCTAGCCTAAAGAATCAGAACACCCAGACAGCTTGCTGGTCAAATGATTCTCTAATGAGCCACGCCCATAGAGCCAATTTTATTAGATGTACATGGTAGATCTAGCCACCACACCCCCCCCACCCCTTTGACCATCAATTTTAATATATCTAATCACAAGCATACAATTATCTATCAAAGCAACTAAACATAATGGTATGGAAAATGTCACGTAGACACACATGCATTACTAATCTATATTTCCAAACATATTAAATTCTGCCAAATTCCCCATTTTGCATAGCCTTGCTAACTTCCTGTAACAAATGAAGTGATGGTGACTCATTTTTATATTTCTCAATCAGCATAAAGCTGCATTAAATGGAGTTTAATAAAGAAGATGGAGACTATTTGATAATTACATATAATTCAGCACAATTTTGTTAGAGATGAGCGAGCATGCTCGGCCCAGCGTACTCGGGAGCAATTTTCGAGTAGTAGCGTCAATCATAACGGATCCATTTGGTTCCCGTTATGCAAGACGGAAAACAAAGTCCTGTCGACAGGACTTTTTTTTCCGTTCTGCATAACGGAACTCAGACGGATCCGTTATGATTCTCATAGGCTTCTATTATGACGGATCAAAACGGAATGCCTCTAAAGTCTTCCATTTTGACTTCCGTCTTATGGTTTCCGTTATTTTCCGTTATAACCATGTTATAACGGAAAACACAAACGGAAAGCATAACGCTGATGTGAACCCACCCTTACATTTTCCAAGAGCACCCTATGAAATTAAACCTATGCTGTGACTAGTTGCTATGGGCAACCATGAGAGGTTTGCTTTTAGCCAGTTTCATAAATCGTATGCCTTTGCTTTTTTTGCGTCTTTCAGTTAGGTTCTCAACCACTACTTTTATAACCTTTGGAAACAACAGTTTCTGAGCAGTCAGAAGTAAAGTCCTGGTCCTTCTTGACATTGGCCGTTGTACAGAACTACTGCTGGTGCATTCTGATGGGGTATTTCTCCAGTCAAGAACCGTTTTCCAGACATCTTGTTTAGCTGTCTTTATGAGTGATGAGTGATTTTGCTATTTTTACAGTAGCTTCAGCTTTAATGTTGGACTGACTGTGAAATATGGGGATGAACTGTGGTCCGTTATCTGTAATTACAGAATCAGGGATTCCATGTCTGCTAAAATGTGCTTTGCAACAATCTATAATGGTTTTAGAGGTGGTATCAGAAACTAAATCAATTTCCCAGAAATTTGAATAATAATCAACAATTAAGTAATCTTGTCCTGTTGAAGAAAATAAGTCTGTGCCTAGTTTGCTCCAGGGTAGAGTGGGCAATTTGTGAGTTATCAGTGGTTCTTTTGTTTGTTTACGCATATACTCATTGCAAGTATTACAGTTCTTTATTGCTTCTATAATTTCTGGGGCCATCTGTGGCCAAAAGATGACATCCTTGGCCTTGCAAAGGCGTGCTTCTATCCCTAAGTGGCTAGAATGAGTCCTCACTATCATTTCATTTTTTTGGATGATGACCCTGCGTCCTTTATACAGAATTCCATTTTGTAGGCTTATCTAATCTCTAAAGCCCCAGTAGTCCCTGATACAAATTGGTATTTTATCTTTCTGATCTGGCCATCTTGTAAGAACAGTCGTTTTTAGTGCTTGCAAGACTTCATCTTGTTCTGTGAACACTTCTGAATTTGTTGTAGGTGCAAATCAGACACTCTTAGGCTACTTTCACACTAGCGTTTTTAAATTCCGGTATTGAATTCCGTCATAGGGGCTCAATACCGGAAAAAAACTATTCAGTTTTGTCCCCATTCATTGTCAATGGGGACAAAACTGAACTGAAGACAACGGAATGCTCCTGAAAGCATTCCGTTCCGTCTTCAGACCGGAGAACAAACCGCAGCATGCGCACCAAGACGGATCCGGAATGACCCCCAATGCAAGTCAATGGGGACGGATCCGTTTGGTGTGACGCACCAGTAATCTGGATCTGTCCTCCATTGACTTGCAATGGGGGGTCATTCCGGATCCGGCTACACATATACAGAGATACATACAGACATACATACATACTCACACATACACACAAACACATACATACTCACATACTCCAGGCAGGGACGCCGGCAGCATGTCTTCACGCGCCTCCTGCACGCAGCTATGACGTTTCCCCACTGCGCCCAGCAGAGGGCGCTGTGGGGAATCGTCATCACTGCACGCAGGAGGCGCGTGAAGACGTGCTGCCGGCATCCCTGACTGGAGTATGTAAGTATGTATGTGTTTGTGTGTATGTATGTGTATGTATGTTCTCTGTGTCTTGTCCCAATGTCTGTGTCAACATGTGTGGGGCCAGACCGCTGCTCCGGCTCCACACATGTATAGCGGCAGTACGGATCCGTCGGCACCCTTTAGGTGCCGGATCCGTGCTGCCGTTAGTGTGAAAGAGGCCTTAGATATCCTGCAAAGTTTATCTCTTCCAGTTCCTTAGAAAATGCATCCTCTAAATCTCATAATCTGGGGTGTCCTTGTCCATTGTTTTGCGAGGTAATGCTGCTCTTGATAAGAAATCTGCAATATACTGTCAGTCTGCGCAGTGGTTCACATACATCTAAAAGGTGTGGTAAGAATTTTGAAAGGTAGTTTACAAACCCTATCAGTCTCTGAACTGCTTGTACATTGTCAGGCTTTGGTACCTCTAAAATTGCTCTGACTTTGTATGGATCAGGACGCAGGCCTTCTGCTGTGAGTAAATGCCCCACGTATAGTACCGAATATAGCTTCAATCTCAGCTTCTTTTTATTAAGAATCTATATCTATATATATCTATATAGCCTACAGGTGGCAGTAAACATGTTAACACGTATAACTCTTAACAGTCCTCAAGCATTAATACTACCATTACTTTTTCTATTACACTTCTTTAGGGGACAGACTATTGCATATTGACTAAGTGGGTGTATCAGAACCCAAGGTGCAGTTCACAGTGGGGCTCCAAATACTGATGGTGGCACAGTAGTAGTAAAGACTTTTTCCTACAAATAAGAATTTCTAGAAATAAGATGGGTGTCAATACCAATAGTGTTGAACATCTGCATTACACATGGCACAGTGTATGCCAGTTGTTCCTTATATGTCTCTTTAATACATTTCTTGGAAGGTAAACTCACTTTTCAATCTGCAGAAAATTCAGAGTAGCCCTGCCCCTAATGTAAATTTACTTCTCAGCAGAAAAGGTAAGTTCAGTTCATTCATGCACAATTAAAGAAAACACATACAGGTGCGCCTCAATAAATTAGAATATCATCGACAAGTCAATTTATTTCAGTAATTCATGACAAACAGAGTGATCTATTTCAAAAGTGTTTATTTAAGTGTTTATTTATTTTAATGTTGATGATTATGGCTTACAGCTAATAAAAATCTAATAGTATCTCAGAAAATTAGAATATTGTGAAAAAGTTCAATATTGTAGACTCATGGTGTCATACTCTAATCAACTAATTACCAGAAAACACCTGCAAAGGTTTCCTAAGCCTTTAAATTGTCCCTCAGTCTGATTTAGAGGGCTACACAATCATGGGGAAGACTGCTGACTTTACAGTTATCCAGAAGACAGTCATTGACACCCTCAATAGGGTGGGTAAGTCACAAAAGGCCATTGGTAAAGAAGCTGGATGCTCACAGAGTGCTGTATCCAAGCATATTAATGGAAAGTTGAATGGAAGGAAAAAGTGTGGTAGAAAAAAGTGCACAAGCGATAGGGATAACCATAGCCTTGAAAGGATTGTCATGAAAATTTAGGTAACAACCCACATATTTTTGCTCTAGTTTTTATAAAGAAGCCTCTATAAGGAAATGGTATTTGGATATGCTCAGGCTAGCCCTCAAGTATCTTCAGGGGTTAACAATACCATTACTTTTTCTATTACACTTTTTTCTGTATTTAGGGAACATTCCTGGTTATGGCTGTACAAAAGCAAAACACAGAAGCATATTGACTAAGTGGGTGTATCAGAGTGAGGACCCAAGACATTGCTTCCAATGGGGCTCCAAATACTGGTGATGGCACAGTAGTAGTAAAGACTTTTTCCTAGAAAGAACTCTTCTGCCATCACAAGGACAGTTTTCTGAAACTGCCTAAGGGCCTCTTCACATACAGTTTTTGACTTGGGCGGCGCGCTCCCTCTGTGCAGCACCATCGGACTCCCATTGTTGTTCAGGAGCGAGGACGAGATGCTTGTCTTCGTCTCCATGACAACAAGGGCGGGGAGGACCCGGCGTGCGTTTAGTCTCAGCGCGGCCGGCGTCCTCCCCATCCCCTTGATGACTGGCAGGAGGAGCCTCTGAGCACTGGCAGGAGGGCCAGTCCTCAGCTATGAATATGTGTGCTATAGGTCACGCGACGCTGGCCACGTCACGTGACCTACCTCTGGGTACTGGCAGGGAAGCCAGCACTTCCTGTTTCAGTTTTGGAATTAGGTCACGTGACGCCGCCCCATCACATGACCTACTTGGAGCCCTATTTAAACAGGCAGCCTGCCAGCCACAGGTTGCCTGTGATTAGTCTAACTACCAGTGATTGTGATCCTCTGTGACTTCAGTACTTGACTCCGGCTTGTGTTTTTCGACTACGTCCCAGTCTAATCCCTTGGTACTTCGCTCCTTCTCGGTTTTGACTCGGTTCGTTTATTAGACCTTGCTCCTGCTCGCTCCTCTGGTTTTGACGTTACTTCCTGCTTTGACTTCGGCTTGCTGATTATCCGTTATTGTGTCTGTTCTGTCTCAGGTTGGGGTTAAGCTCAGGGCTGCACATACCCCTGTACTAGTGACAGAACGTGACACAATAGCATTTTTTTTGTGGCGTTTTAGAGGCTTTTTTAGCCCATGTGGTGTGCTTTAGCACCTGGTGTTTCTTAATGGTGTTTTTGGTATTTTTTTTTTTAAAGGAAAGTAAATGTTTGTATTATCCCAGCCTAGTTTTTTAAGTCCTCCCGATTTGTTCCTGCAGATGCTACTGAAAAAAACCCACCCCCAAAATATAGAATTTTACCCACATGAGCTCGGAATGTAATTTCTCTGGTATTGGCAGCCAATTTTTCTTGGTGGTCTCTTGCTACTTCAATTAGAATACTTGTGACCATGTACTGTTATACAAGGTTCAATGTCACAACTTGTGCAATACTCCAATTCCAGATTTGCCTGTGGTAGAAATGAATATAATTTTATACAGTTGTCTAACAAAAGTTGATTTGTAGGCTTTGTAATTTTTGATAATTTTTAAATTTATATATTATAGTATATATGCAAAACTTGAAATATCGCAGAAATGTTGAAAAAAAAAAGGGCTCATCCTACACCAGGCAGCCCCCTGGTGTATATTTTTAGGACTGAGTCATACAACACAATGCAGTTGCACCAAATCAATGAAAACTGTGCATCATTTTATACATTTGGTCCAACTACACAATGCAAAACCAGATTTCAAAGTGACATGAAAACCATCTCAAATTATAAATGACCCCCAAAGTGTCTGTGTCCATTTTAATTTTTCCCAATGTTGTATTTCTTGGAACATGAACGGAAAGTTCTGAATTTTTCTTGGATATAAAATCATAAGGTATCTTTAAGATACTGGAATAAATGTAACTATTTTTCTAAGTTTTTGTGCTTGCTGTGGTAACTGTCTTGCTTTGGCAAAAGTGGGTTCTGAAGGAAAAGCATAAAGGATCTACTACACATTAGAAGCACAAATCACCACTAGAACACCCTGCTAAAGGCCTTAGATTGATAAAACATAAAATATATTTATGATTAACATTCCTAAACTTTTCTAAATTTATATGAAAGTTAATAAATGAATTACACAATTTTAATAACTAAAGTTGGTACATTTCTAGAGACTCCACCCAAAACTAGCTTTGACTTCACAGCCTGGGTGAGGATGGAAGTGTGGATTCCAATGGGGCTCCTAATGTAATTTAACTGCTCAGCACAACAGGTACATTCAGATCATTCATGCGCGGTTGAAGATAACAAATAATTGGGCTGCAGCTACTAGATATTCTCTAGATATAGTAAATAGTTCTTCTTGTCTGGGACTAGAGAAAATGGTCTTTTTACTCCAGAAACTGTACCACTGTAGTCCACGTACTGTGCCTGTTATTGAAGATCACTGCCTGTTACTGGAATGATCCTGAGTTGGAATACCAAGCACAGCCTATGGAAAGTGGTCCTGTTTCTAGATAAAAGACAGATATGTTTTAATATTCCAGTACAACCTCTGTAAAAAAGACTGTACACTGGTTAAGGCTGGGCATACGAGGACTACAGTGAACAGGCAGAAAGTCAAGGTGCACACGGTGGCAATGGCACTTCTAACAATCAGACATACAGTACTTGACATCTGAAGAAGAACTTGGAAACTCTTTGCATGTAACCAATTTTCTTTCCTCAAAAGATAAAGATTGTATTCCTGTATCACTAGTGGGGTCTGGACAGGAACATGTTTTGCCAAACACAGTTATCTATAAGGTGGTATAAAACTGAGAAAATGGTACACTGTCAACCAGGGGCGTAGCTAACAGCTCATGGGCCCTGATGCAAGAGTTCAGCTTGGGCCCCCTTCCATCAGTGCTTTGTGTGTCTTCTTATGCAGCAGAAGGGTCTTTGGGCCCCCTCAGGCTCCTGGGCCCGGTAGCGACTGCTACCTCTGCACCCCCTATGGCTACGCCCCTGCTGTCAACTGGCATGAAGTGAAAGGACTTTTCTTCACCTTTTTTTCAACCCTCCCATTTCTTTTTACTCACTTTCCACACCTGATCGAAAGCAATGATGAATGATGAAACTGATCCAGTAATTTCCTACAACATTCCTACAGATACCAGACAGATACTCAAAGTGCACCGCTTCCCAGGTGTACACCCAGCCTAAGCGCTAAGAGTGAGCTCCTATATACAGTAGCAAAACACCATGCTGCCTATGAGATTTGCAATAACCTGTAAAGTTGTTAAAATTGGGGTTCTGAGATTTTTGCAAAACTTGGAAAATCTCCTACTCAGGGTTGTAGTACAAAGAATGTGAAACAGTTTTAAATTTACTTGCATTACCATTAGTCACCTCTTTCACTGCCCCAGTCCCATTGTGTCAGTGATGCAATGGCTGGGGCCACTCATAAGAAGATATCAAGAAGAAAGACTGGTGAAAAAGAAAATTCACGGCCAAGTTGTATAGCAAATGTTTATTTGAAGGCCGAGTACTAGTCATATCCATAAGGAACATTTACCTGTGACTTAAAGGGAACCTGTCATCTCCGAAACACCCCCTGAACTAGAATAAGCGTTCTATAGTGTAAGTGATGCTGAATACGAATATGTAAGTTTTATCTTCATACTCACTTCCATTTTGACGCTGTGCTCCCACAAACCAGCAGAAAAATGCACTGAGAGGACTCTTCTTTGAGTCCTCTCCATTATGTGAGTGAGCACCAGAGTCCACTGAGTGTTTTTTCCTGCAGGTTTGTGGGAGCACAGCGTCAGAATGGAAGTGATTATGAAGATAAAAATTACATATTCGGATTCAGCATCACTTACACTACAACACTTACTCTAGTTCAGGGGGTGTTTCGGAGATGACAGGTTCCCTTTAAATAAAACTGCTGATATATCAATAGGATGAGGAAACAACCAATTATCTTGTAATGAAACCGCAAGGAAGGAACGCTGATTGCACGCAGGTTGCTACATAAATTGTCACACAACAAAAGCCTGGTGTAGCCTCCAGCCTTTATTCAGGCGTATCCATATAAGGGCTCATAAAGACAACCGTTGGATGTCTTGCGGTCTGCAAATTGCGGATCCGCAAAGCACAGATACCGGCTGAACGGAAGGACCAACCCCTAATAGAACAGTCCTATCCTTGTCTATAATGCGGACAATAATACGACATGTTCTATTTTTTGGCAGTACGGCCATGCAGACATACGGACACGGAATGCACACGGAGTCATTTCTGTTTTTTTGCAGTCCCATTGAAGTGAATGGTTCTGCATACAGGCTGCAAAAAATGGACATGGGAGTGGACACGGGAAAAAAAAATACATTTGTGTACATGAGCCCTAAGACTGATAAATATGAGTGGATACTAGCATGACTGGCAAAAAAAAAGCTGGGAAAGGGGTTTTCTCTTTATAAAAGGCAAAACTGAAACAGTGCCAGTTAGGCTACTTTCACATTAGCGTTATGGAATTCCGGTATTGAGCTCCGTCATAGGGGCTCAATACCGGAATAAAACGCTTCCGTTTTGTCCCCATTCATTGTCAATGGGGACAAAACTGAACTGAAGACAACGGAATGCTCCTGAAAGCATTCCGTTCAGTCTTCAGACCGGAGAACAAACCGCAACATGTTGCGGTTTGCTCTCCGTACTATTTATCCGCACCTAAACGGATCCAGAATGGCCCCCAATGCAAGTCAATGGGGACGGATCCGTTTGGTGTGGACACACTTGTAAACGGATCCGTCCTCCATTGACTTTCAATAGAGGTTATTCCGGATCCGTTTAAACGCTAATACAACCGGATCCGGAATTACGGATCCACAAGGTTGTAATACTCAGTACGGATCCGGCGGGTGAAGGGACCCGCCGGATCCGTACTAACGCTAGTGTGGAAGTAGCCTTAGGCCTTGTTCACACTTCAGTTATTTGATCAATTATTTCCATCAGATATTGTGAGTCAAAGCCAGGTGCAGGACAAAAAACTGAACAGTGGCAGACCTTTCCATTATACCTGATCTCTGTGTAGCCTCCACTCCTAAATTTTGGCTCACAATAACTGATGGAAATAACTGATCAAATAACTGTTGTGTGAACAAGCCCTTAACTGAGTGGTACTGTATGGCATAGTTAATTGGAAAAGCTCCATTAGTTCTCAATTTCTATGTCCAATGAAAGGTTTCCATTCCTTAAATTATCTTAAGTGGCTTTTACTTTATGTCTTTCAGTATCTAGTCTGTCCACATATATAAGATATCACAGGGTCCCTAAAGGTCTCTTTACACTGGCCAAGCAACTGGCAGATAATCGGCAACAAGCGTTCGTAGGAATGTTCGTTAACTGTTACCTGTCAATATATAGGTGCCAATTAACCAATAAACAAGCAAAACACCTTGTATGGGGATGAGCTGTGGCATAATTGATCGCTCCTTTCCATACTGTGGAGGAAATCACTGCATATAAATGCAGCGGTCTCCTTCACTGACGAGCAGCCGATTGCTGGGAAGGAGCACTTCCACTTCCTGACAATCGCCTGCAAAATTGGCCTGTGTAATGGGACCTTAAAAGGGTTTCTCATCTGAGACAATAAGGGCCAGAATATATCTCCTAAACGGAGCCCCTAATGTGGTAGAGGGCGCACCGCGCATGGACAGCTGCCCTCCATTCATTTCTATGGAATCTGCTGAAAATAACCAAGCGCTGGCTCAGCTATTTACATCAGGTCCATATAAGTGAATGGAAGCGGTGGGCATGCATGCGCAGTGCGCTTCCATTCACTTCTATAGGGAGAGCACTTGGTGGTGGCAGGACCGGAGTCCTCCAGCCACCACTTTGCCCTCTCCGTTCTCCATGTACCTGTGGGTTCCAGCAGTGGGATTTGCATCTATCAGACAATGGAGGTATATCCTAGTGATATGCCCCCATTGTCTTACATGACAATACCCCTTAAAAATAATAAACCGAGCATTTACAGCCTGTTGCAATTAGAAAAACAAACACCATTGACCCCAAAAAAACTGCACATCAAGGGTGAAAAAAAAAACTGCTACAGAAAAATGCTTGTTTGCACTGCTCTTACTATTTCCTATAGACTTCCATGCAACATCTGGAGCTGGCAGTTTATTGCCTTAAAAAGGTGGCAAAAAATGTCAGCAAAGTATTTGCACCAAAAACCACAAAACTCATCAAAACATCAGAAAAAAACCTGTGTGTCACCAGCCTAAAAGACAAACTGTCTTTATTGCCGATAGCAACCAATCACTGCACAGCTTTAGTGTCCTATAATGCTCCTGAAGAATGAAAGCTGTGCTGTGATTGGTTTCCATGGATAATGAAGACAGTTATTTTAGACAGTTTCATAACTCTGCCCCTGTATTGTTGTACCCAGTTGAGAAGTATGTTTGCACATTAGAGCCTATAGATCTGTTATTTCGTGCTTTATTACATAACTCGGTATATACTCAGCTAGTGTATACATTGAACAGTGTAGGGCGTGCAGCTGGGTAATGACTTACTAAATCATGCGAGAGTCTTCCATGCACAGACAGCGAGCAGCAGCCCATCCTTGTGTACAGTGCTAACCAGGGCCTCTTCCTACAGTAACGACTCCCTCATCAGACTGGAGCGAGCCAATGACAGCTGCTGATGTCACATCTCCTCAGCATATGGCCTGATGCCTCCATTAACCCATGGCATTCCAGGGACAGAACACCCTACAGGAACATAACTGCAGCAGCTGCCTCATTCAAAACTCAAGGAAATATCACATATTTGAAATTCTCTGAAGCGTGTTTTTAGCAGTGAGCGCCCTTTACTGGAAGCTTAGAGATACAGAGGACTATTTGGAGTAGAAAACTTCTTTTTGAAAATTCTAAGTACAGTGAAACCTCTCTAAAAGACCACCTCTTTGAGAGAACCACCCCCTTATCCAGATCTTCATTAAAGGGATTCTGTCACCACCATTTTACAAATTAAGTTATTTATACCATCGGATTCATCTAGTCATATGGAGTTCTAAATGGTAATTGTTATAGGGCATAGATGCAGTTTTGAGGTAAAAAAAACGATTTTTAGCAGCTGTCAGTCACTTACTATAAGGAGCCCAAGGGGAGTTGACAAGCGTTGCAGGAGCCCGGGCTCGGCGATTCCTTGGAGCCCAGGACCGCCCACCTATTTAATATTCACTTCACTGAGTGAGTCAGTGAAGCTCTGGCGCGGCTGAAATCCCGCGCAGGCGCAGTACATCAGGTGAGGCCGCTGCCCGCAGACCGCACGGGTGCAGGCCTCTTGATGTACTGCGCCTGCGCGGGATTTCAGCCGCGCCGGAGCTTCACTGACTCACTCAGAACCTCCGAAAGAATTGACATGCAGCAGATTTTAAACTCCACACGAGATTTGTCTTCTCTCATACACTTTTCTGGTACTATATTACCACTGCTGTGGTTTTTCTACACAAGAAGCCGCCCGGAAAAAACATGCATAATCTACGTGTGTAGGAAGCCTTAAAGCATACAAAGGAAATCACATAGTATAGCAGAACACTACATGACAGAATAAATACAAGAAAATCCTTTGATGTCTGTTCCTACACTCCTCAATATTGAAACTGCAACACCAAGAAGGCTGGGATACTGGTCAGAGATGAGGGAAAGCTGAATAGAGCAAAGTACAGATAAATTCTTGAATG
Organism: Rhinella marina; assembly: GCA_900303285.1. Classification (NCBI taxonomy): domain Eukaryota; kingdom Metazoa; phylum Chordata; class Amphibia; order Anura; family Bufonidae; genus Rhinella; species Rhinella marina. The sequence continues at coordinate 133,406 of ONZH01011519.1, forward strand.
GAAACCTAATCCAGAATGCTCCGGACTTCAGAATGGGCCACACGTTCACCTTCCAACAAGACAATGACCCTAAGCACACAGCCAAGACAACACAGGAGTGCCTTTGGGACAACTCTTGTGAATGTCCTTGAGTGGGTCAGCCAGAGCCCTGACTTGAACCCAATCAAACTTCTCTGGAGAGACCTGAAAATGGCTGTCCAATGACAGTCTACATCCAACCTTATAGAGCTTGAGAGGATCTGCTGAGAACAACTACAGGAAATTCCTAAATTCAGGTGTGCAAACCTAGTGGCATCATCCTCAAAAAGACTGGAGGCTGTAATCACTGCCAAGGGCCTTCAACTTAGGCTACTTTCACACTGGCGGCAGGCCTGATCCGGCAGGTGAAGGGTGCTGCCGGATCAGGCCTGCCGCAGTGACATGTGTGGAGCCGGAACCGCGCTCCGGCCCACACATGTCACACAGTACATACATACACTAAACATAAACATACACACACATATAGACATACAACACACATACATACTTACATGCTCCCCGGCAGGTCTTCGGAGCGTCAGAGGGACAGGACGGCTCACACAGGTCACGATTCCGCACAGCGCCTCTGCTGGGCGCCTGGTGGAATCATGACGATTCCACCAGGCACCCAGCAGAGGGCGCTGTGGGAATCGTGACCTGTGTGAGCCCCTCCTGTCCCTGACGCTCCGAAGACCTGCCGGGAGCATGTAAGTATGTATGTGTGTTTGTATGTCTATATGTGTGTGTATGTTTATGTTTATGTGTGTGTCTGTGTCTGTATGTGTCTATGTGTAGCCGATCCGAATGGACTCCATTTGAAAGTCAATGGAGGGCCGGATCCGGTTACCATTATGGTCACACCAGACGGATCCACCCCCATGACTTGCATTGGGGGTCATTCCGGATCCGCTTGGTGCGGATGCCTGGACCGGAGAGCAAACCGCAGCATGCTGCGGTTTGTTCTCCGGTCTGAAGACGGAACGGAATGCTTTCAGGAGCATTCCGTTGTCTTCAGTTCAGTTTTGTCCCCATTGACAATGAATGGGGACAAAACTGAAGCGTTTTATTCCGGTATTGAGCCCCTATGACGGAACTCAATACCGGAATTTTAAAACGCTAGTGTGAAAGTAGCCTAAGTCTTCAGTAAAGGGTCTGAATACTTATGTCAATGCACTAAATTAGCAAAGATTTCTAACAGTATGTGTTCACTTATAGGTATTGAGTTCAGAAATATGGGAAAACTGTTTTTTTTTTTATTTAGCATAAGGCCACAACATAACAAAATGTGAAAAAAATGAGAGTCTGACTCTGAAAACATTCCTAATGTCAGTAGGATCTCCCTAATGAGGAAGCTGTCCAGTGCACTAGTAAGAGCCTGTACTGCTTTCATTAGTTTATTCATTGCAAATATGATTTCTGGCAATCGGAGGAGGGGGTGATTTTTGCATTTCCCCATCCAGGTCGAAGATGTACTGGATTAACAAGGTGTCATGAAATAATTAATAGTAATTACAGAACACAAAGCTTGTATTGCTAAATCCATATATGTGTGTCACTGGATTAATAAAAAAAAGACTAAGCATACTTTAAATCGTCAATACATAAACTCTGCCTACAGGGAGAGAACACGATGTTCTGCACAATTAGTTGTGAGACTTCACAATCTCCTACAATATAAAGCATTAACCATGATTGTTACACAGCCAGTAGCCATTATTTTTGATGTTTTCAATTGTATTATAGACAGAGTGATATAGTTACAGTAGAAGGATACGGAGAGTAAAAACTTAAAAACTAGAGCAGTGTTCCTCAAATGACAGATGCAGTTACTATTGTACATTTATGGCACCAGAGACTTCATATTCTTAGAACTTGGCACCGAGGTGAAAACCAGATCAGAGGCAGCTAATACTACGTTAAAGGAACTCATTGCACGGGGTTAGAGAAGCGTAATCTCCCCTTAAGTTTTTTTTTTCTAAAAAGAAGATAGGTTTAGCTTTGTGAGGCAACCCCATTGAGTATGGCCACACAACTCTTCACAGTGGATTTTCACCATGATTCTTCTGTAAAATTGCTGCAAATCTTCAGCAAAATCTGCATGGGTTACATAAAGATTTGTCATAGTGTATTATGAATTTGATACAGATTTCACCCTATACATTATCAAGAGTGAAATCTGGAGCATAAATTCACATACTGAAGACCTAAAATCTGCACCGCAGGTAAATTTCCAATGTGAAATTTTTCCATTGCTGGTACTGTACTACAGTGTGGAATTTCCACATGTACGGCAAATTTCTTAAAAGAAATGTGTCACCCAAAATTTTATCTGCCAGTTAAAATCAGATAGTAACATATCTTCTTTTTAAAAATCTTTTTTTTTATTATAGATATTTTTTAAATTTTAGTTCTTGAACATTATGAGGGTGGTCATCTTTCCTGAGATGTTCTTAGCACCATTTACAAAGCATTAAAAAATTGCTTTACGGCAGCCCCATGGACCTTTTTACTACAGATTTAAAGAAGGTCTTCACCACAAAAGTCATTGTTAAAGGGGTTATTCAAGAGACCTTCTTGAGTGGCTGACCCAAGGTGGAGATTATACTTACCTAATCCCCTTCACTGGGTTCAGTGTCTGTCGTTCATAAGCCAGCTCTTCCTCTCCCTGTTGCATTGAAAACACCTGTCGATGGGAGGACACGCGACTCTTGCAGTCAATCACAGGCCGCAGTGACGACCTGCTCCTCTGGTCTCACGTAATGCAAGGTGAGCAGGTCACTGCTGTGACCTGTGATTGCCTGCAGCGGTCATGTGTCCCCAGGTCCATGGAATTTGATTTCAGAGTGGCAGGGAGAGAAAGAGCTGGCCCAGAAGCTACAGATATCAAACCCAGTGGTGGGACCAGGTAAGTATGATCACTGCCATGGGTCAGCTACACTGGGAAGTCTGTCTTACTCTTGGCTAACCCCTTTTAACTATGACTTTTCTGGTGAAGGCCTTCTTTAAATCTGTACCTATGGGCTATCTTTGACTTAGAGAAAAGCAACAAAAATACAACTGGTAAACCCACGCTTAATGGGGTTCTGCAAGGTTTTCATATTGGTGGCTTATCTTCATCATTGATATGAGATGGGTGGGGGTCAGACCCCTAGCACCCCGGCTGTTTGAGGAATCCACAGTACTCACCAGAGCTCCACTCAGCACTGTGTCTTCCCTGCAGTTTACCAAGCATAGTGCCATCCCTTTGATAATGGCGGTGATTGGTAGTGCACTCAGCCCCATTCCCATCCATAGGACTGAGCTGTGCCTAGGTTATGTGACTGATGAACATGATGTCCAATGGCGTAGTTGGGGGAGCCTGTTGTTGGGACCCCTCTGGAGGATAGGCCATCAATATCAAAAGTACTTTTAATCCTTATGCAGATGGTCATTTAAATGCACCCAGGGCAAGCCTAAGCCATTCTGTGCACCCTTGCTCCCTCTGCCAGCCCTTGCTTCCTCCTTTATTGACTGGGCTAGGTTCCTACATAGTCATCTCACCTGGAAGCAAGCAAGAGCTGTTTCTGCCCTTTCTTAGTGCACTTAACTTCTCATTTGCATAAGGATTAGAAGTACTTTTTAATGAGAATAAAGCAACAGATTGCAAGCTTAAAGGTATCATTGCATTCAACTGAGATGTCCTCACGAGGCATTGTGCCTGGAATAACAGTGGATTTCCTGGTCACAGATTCAAATTGAAGGATGGGGAAAAAACGCTCTCCCGTGGTTCTGACCACCAGAGAGGCCAGTGCCATCACTGCCGGATTGCAGCGGTGTTTGTCTCCTTGTGGCCCCCATACAGTATAACGACTTCTTGTGGCCCCCATACAGTATAACGACTTCTTGTGGCTGCCCCCATACAGTATAATGTCTCCTTGTGGCCGCCCCCATACAGTATAACGTCTCCTTGTGTCCCTCAAACAGTATAATGTCTCCTTGTGGCTGCCCCCATACAATATAACATCTCCTTGTGGCCCCCATACAGTATAACAACTTCTTGTGGCTGCCCCCATACAGTATAACGTCTCCTTGTGGCTGCCCCCATACAGTATAACGTCTCCTTGTGGCTGCCCCCATACAGTATAACGTCTCCTTGTGGCTGCCCCCATACAGTATAACGTCTCCTTGTGGCCATCATACAGTATAACGACTTCTAGTGGCCCTCATACAGTACAACGTCTCCTTAATTTAAAAAAAAATAATAATAATTCAGTAGGTCATGTATACATTTCTTTATTGGCAAATGGGGGTGTGGCAGGGGAAGAGCCAGGGCAGCATTTGGGATGGGCCGGGGTAGTAGGGCGGGCGTTAGGGGGCCCCATTCAGATTCTTGCTATGGGGCCCAATGATTTCTATGTACGCCCCTGCCATGAAGATATCTGTGTTTGGTCTGTGTCTGTTTTTTGCCTAACTCAGGCAGTAAATGTGGATTTACACTGTACAATTGTCGGGCAGATTATTGGGGATGATAGTTCCTACGAGTGCTCGTTCCTGATAATCTGCACATCTAAAGATGCCGCAGGTCACCTGAAGAATGAGCAAAATGCTTGTTCATCGGGTAAAACAATTGGAAACCTATAATATCGTTTCTGGGCATCAGATTGTGCTGTCTAAACAGCACTCTGGTGCTCAGAAACAATGCAGCTGTATGATAGCAGTATCCGTCATTCGTCCTCATACTGTGGAGGTGATCACTGCATGTAAGTACATTTCTTCCTTCCCAACAATTGCATGCTCAATTGCTACATGTAAATGCCACATAATTGTGAATTATATAACCTGAATTTGAAACCACGCCCATTGCTATGCAGATTGTCATTAAAGGGGTTCTCCAAATTAAATTAATTGATGACCTATCCTCAGGATAGGTCATCAATATCAGATCGGCGGGGGTCCGACACCCAGCACCCCCGCCGATCAGCTGTTTGAACAGGAGGCGCGCGCTGTATCAGCGCTGCCTACTCTTCACTGTTTACATGCTGGCCATAATGGGGGTAGTGGTGAGTAAGTGTAATTACACCTAACTGCCCCATTCATTTCTATGGGAAGAATCGCTTCCATAGACTTGTATGGGAGCGATTCCTGCCTACCCTGATCTTTGTGTGCTTCATGTCTACATGTATTCCCTGATCCATCAATGCTTTCCAAAGGTCTCTCTGAACCCAGTGGATCAGCAGCCAACCACAACGGACTATTCGAAGAATTAGAGGCCTGAGGTTTCCCCTGCAGCGAAGGCCAGATCCTTGTACAAGGGGTAAAGGGTAAAAACCAGGGGACCAACAGGATAATACCCTTAGGACAAGCGAAGTCAAACAAGTTGGTTGGCACAGTGTATTCATACTCACTGCATTGACTGTTTCTACTTTTGAGCTTAAAGGGGTTCTCCAGGAATTGAGAAAGTGAAAATGCTTAAATATTACTTTATTATAAATATATTCCCAAATACCTTTCATTAGTTATAATGGCTTGTTTTGTCTGGAGGGCAGTCATCAGGGAAAATAAAATGGATGCCTATTAGTACACACAAATCCTGTCCTAACACTGAGCTATAGAGCTGCCTCATCCTCATCTCTGCTCTACTTGTCAGGGATTATGGTGCTGAATACAGATAAGATCTTCAGATGAATCTCTGTAGGAATGGAGTTCATGAGGAGACATGAAGTACAGAGAGGATGGACAGGACAGACTGTGGTAATGGAGACAGCACACAACAGCTGCTGCTTATTTCCAACATCCCCACCCTCCTCTGTACTTCATGTCTCCTCATGAACTCTATTTCTACAGAGATTCATCTGAAGATCTCAGTTAGCTATTCAGGATCATAAGCCCTGACAGGTAGAGCAGAGAGGAGGATGAGGCAGCTCTATAGCTCAGTGTTGTGAAGTAACTTGTCCTGCTGTGTGATTAGGACAGGTTTTGTGTGGACTAATAGGACGGCGGCCATTTTATTTCTCCTCATGATTGCTCCCCAGACAAAACAAGCCATTATAACTAATGAAGGGTATTTGGGAATATGTTTATAATAAAGTAATATTTAAGTATTGTCAGTAATTTTATGTTCTTAATTGCCGGAGAACCCCCTTTAACTTGGAATACTGTTTTTACCTCTGAACTTTGTTGACCTGCTGCCTCTTGGCCTGATTCATTACCTCAGCCTTTGGTCTTGGCCCGGTGTTCTTGTTGCATATGAGCTTTTCTTTATATCATGATAGCACAGAAGTAAAGTAAAGATTCATGACAAAGCTGCCAATATCTGAAGTGAATGGGAGCATTGCTGCAATAACTAGCCCTGTCCACTAAACAATGGACTATATAGTTCCAGCACTGGAGCTACTGCAGAACAGCTGACTGGGCCCCTGCTGATCAGAAATCATTAATAAAATTCTGGACAGCCCCTTTAATGAAAGCTGTAAAACCCTTTAAACATTGAGCTCCTCCTTGTGGCTGTGTGGGAACAGAAGTTGTTCAGAAGCAGCACCTTTCCTGACCCCATAGCAGTCTAATGGTTTGCCTCCATGGTAGGAACTACTATAGCCTAATATTTGGTAATTTAGTGTTTTTTGAAATGTTAGACTAGCTTCTAACTGAATGCTAGTTTGTATTATTTAGGAATCGGGATTCATTTACAGGTATGGGGAATTGGATCCTGGCATGTGTGGTGTTCCTTCGATTTATGGATAGATTTTTCTCTATACACATAAAAGTTAGGGGCTCGCAATCTTCACAAACACAATTTCGAATTTTGTGTTTCATCAGCTATAAAGGATGCAATTTATATAATTTTGTTTTTCAATTAAACTGGATAAGCAGAAAAGACATTACTGGCAAACTGCTTCACAAGAAGTAATTAAGCCATTTAAATGGATTTATGTGTCATTGTATTCCAAGAATGATATTATCTCCTAGACAGGCGCACATTAATGAACATAAAATCCACATACATCTACATAGTACAAAAGTAGGAGGCAGTGTATTATTTAAGTAAGGAACAATGCAGCTAGGGATTATCGTTAAGAAGCTTATAATAAAGATAGTGTTTTCTTGCCATCAGCAATACTCTTCTTAACAGCCAGCAGAAAGAAAGAAATTACATTGCATTTAGAAAATCTTGAGACCTCTTCACTTGAGACCTTTTTACATTTTGTTGTTTTTTCCCTATCATATCTGCACTAAATTCCCCATAATGAGAAAGTGAAAATAATGTATTTGCTAATTTGATCTTGCATTGACATAGATATTCAGACCCTTTACTCAGTACTTAGTTGAAGCTCCTTTGCCAGTGATTACAGCCTCCACTTTTCTTGGGTTTGATGTCACAAGATTTGCACACCTGGATTTTCTGCCATTGTTCTCTGTAGATCCTCACAAGCTCTGTCAAGTTGGATGGGGACTATTGGTGCACAGCCATTTTCAGGACAGATATATTTACTTGGGTTCAAGTCAGGACTTTGGCTGGGCTACTCAAGGACATTCACAGAGTTGACCCTTAGGCTACTTTCACACTGGCGGCAGGCCTGATCCGGCAGGTGAAGGGTGCTGCCGGATCAGGCCTGCCGCAGTGACATGTGTGGAGCCGGAACCGCGCTCCGGCCCCACAGATGTCACACAGTACATACATACACATAAACATACACACACATATAGACATACAAACACACATACATACTTACATGCTCCCCGGCAGGTCTTCGGAGCGTCAGAGGGACAGGACGGCTCACACAGGTCACGATTCCCCACAGCGCCCTCTGCTGGGCGCCTGGTGGAATCGTCACCTGTGCGTGCCGTCCTGTCCCTCCGACACTCCGAAGACCTGCCGGGAGCATGTAAGTATGTATGTGTGTTTGTATGTATATATGTGTGTGTATGTTTATGTTTATGTGTATGTCTGTGTGTGTATGTGTGTATGTGTAGCCGGATCCGTAATGGACTCCATTGAAAGTCAATGGAGGGCGGATCCGGTTACCATTATGGTCACACCAGACGGATCCACCCCCATTGACTTGCATTGGGGGTCATTCCGGATCCGTCTTGGTGCGGATGCCTGGACCGGAGAGCAAACCGCAGCATGCTGCGGTTTGTTCTCCGGTCTGAAGACGGAACGGAATGCTTTCAGGAGCATTCCGTTGTCTTCAGTTCAGTTTTGTCCCCATTGACAATGAATGGGGACAAAACTGAAGCCCCTATGACGGAACTCAATACCGGAATTTTAAAACGCTAGTGTGAAAGTAGCCTAAGCCACTCCTGTGTTGTCTTGGCTGTAGGGAGAAGCTTTGGCACAGTGTGAGGTCCAGAGGACTCTGGATCCAATTTTCATTAAGAATATCGCTGTACTTTGCTCAATTTAGCTTTCCCTCAACCCTGACCGGTCTCCCTGCCCTAGCCAATTAAAAAGACCTCCACAGCATGATGCTGCCACCACCATGCTTCACTATAGGGATGGTATTGGGCAGGTGGTGAGCAGTGCCAGTTTTCCTCCAGATATATCATATGATGCTTAGAATTGAGACCAAAAAGTTCAATCTTGGTTTCATCAGCAAATCTTGTTACCCTTATGTCCTAACCCGCAGCACAATAATGGGATATTTCTGACCCTGGGTACTAGTAGGACAGATGGAATTTTTTATTTAATCAAATTAATCACTAATTAATTAGAGACTCCTAAGCCTATATAAGGATATCTAGACCCTCCTATCATGTGTTCTTTTCTGTCCTCTTTGGACAGATGGTTTGCATTGCTTGTGGATTTTGTTACAACCCATTTTAGAGCAGTGTCCACCTCTTGGGCTGATGAAATCTGATCCTGCTGGATCAGATTTTTGTGTGTAGCATGGAGCTCGCACTGTATGTTGAATTTACAGCTCTCAGATCAGGCTGCTTGGTGGCGGTCTGAGTTCCTCTACACAAGAGGGCCCTCCCTATGGGGATACTTCTTGTTAATTCCCAACTATTTGTGCTGTTGGTTAGGACATAAGGGAATCATTGATTTCAGATGTTAATCTGTTTTCCCTTAGTCCTAACCGCAGTACAAGCTTTCCTCCCCAAGTACGTTACTTTTTTAAAATAAACACATGGTAGGAGGTTCTATGTATCCTTATATAGGCTTAGGGGTCTCTAATTAATTAGTGATTCGTTTGATTAAATTAAAAATTCTATCTGTCCTACTAGCAGTGGTGTACCGCCAATGGAGACAGACCATGCAGCTGCTATGGGGCCTGTGGGAAAAGGGGCCCGCCCAGTTTCAACAGCCAGGTCCCCTTTGTGACCTAAATACACACTGCAGTAATGCTAAACCAGGTCTAAGAAGTGAGCAGGACGCCAGACACATTGCGGTGCACAGACATAACCATGCTCTTCTTCTGGAGGATGCTCTGTGTCGGCAGAACTAACCCTGCAGACATTAGTCTCCTCTCATCTGCTAGCTCTGCCTCCCATCTGCTAGCTCCGTCCTGTCTGGTAGCTCCCGTCTCCGTGCTCTTTGGAGCTCAGCCAAAGTGACCATTGGGTTCTTGGTCACCTCTCTTACCAAGGCCCTTCTCCTCCAATTATTTGGTTTGGTGGGGCAGTCAGCCATAGGAAGAGTCTTGGTTGTTTCAAATTTCTTCCATTTAAGAATTATGGTGGTCACTGTGTTCTTGCGAAATTTCACTGCAGCAGGATTTTTTTTTTGTACCCTTCTCCAAATCTACCTCCACACAATGATGTCTCTGAGCTCTACAGGCAGTTCATTCATTCTTATGACTTGGTGTTTGCTCTTATATGCATTGATAGCTGTGAGACCTTATATAGACAGAGGTGTGTCTTTCCAAAGAATGTCTAATGAACTGAATTTATCATGGGTGGACAAACAGGTGTAGAATAGAAACATCTAAATGATCAAGATTGGAGATCCCCAGTGCTAAATTTCAAGTGTCATAGCAAAGGGTCTAAATACTTATGTCTGCCTTGTGAAATTTTACATTTTGCTTTTTAAAAAATGGGCAAAATGTCTAATATTCCATTTTCATTTTCTCATTTTGTGGTATTGAGTGCAGATCAATGAGGGAAAAGTTGAATTTTAGCACAAGCCCTCAACATAAATGTGAAAGTGAAAGAGTCTGACGACTTTCCAAATGCATTGTACATAATCTCCAAAATCTAAAAACAACATTTGTAATGAAATTTATTTTTTTCACTTTAAATCACTCAAATTAAGGAGAGGAGAGAAGGAATGTGAAAAGTTATGGAGGAGGTATTTTGAGAGACAATTGGCAGCGTACAGCCACAATTACAGGTCCAACCGTTGGGACCGCCACTGATCAGAAGAATAGGGGTATATGAGTGTCCTGTGTGACTTAAGTGGTAGTGTATAGGCATGACCACTGCTCCATTCATTTCCAGGGTTCAGTCCTTAGTCCTTTCCTATGTTTCGCTCTACACATCCCCTATAGGACAGACTATAAGTAGATTTGGTTTTTAGTATAATTTCTATGCTGACGACAACCGACTATACCCTTCATCCCCTGACATCACCCCGTTGTACTTCAGAACATCAGTGACTGTCTGTCAGCTGTCTCTAACATTATATGTCTCTCTCTGAAATGTAATCTTTCAAAAACCGAACTTCTTAGTACTAACTTACCTAATCCTGATATCTACAGCTCAGTGTGTGGCACTACCATGCCTAGTCAGCATGTCTGCTCTCTCAGTGTTATGATCTTTCCTTCACCCCCATATTCATTATCTCTATTCATGCTGCCTGCACCTTACTGTGGAAACAATGAAAACTCTCATTGTTGCCATGATCCTCATCTTGATTACTGTAATTCGTTAATAATTGGTCTCTACCTCACTAAACTTTCCCCTCTTCAGTCTATCCTGAATGCATCAGCCAGGCTCATCTATCTGTGTAACCGCCACCCCAATGCCTCCGCCCTGTGCCAGTCATTGCACTGGATGCCCATACAGTATAGGACTCACACCCCACAAAGCGCTCCACAGTCCTGCACCCCTACATCTCCTCCTTCATCTCTGTCTACCATCCTACTTGTGCTCTCTGTGCAGCCAATGACTTACTATATTACTAACATCCACCATATAATCTGATCCTCTCACTCCCGTCTCCAAGATTTCTCTCAAGCTGCACCAGTTCTCTGGAATGCTCTACCCCAAGTAGTTGGGTTAATTCACAACATCCACAGTTTTAGGTGCTCCCTGAAAACCATCCTTTTTTTGTGGCCTATCACATGCCTTGATCTAACTCTTTCCTTTTAATGCCATTCTTCTGAACCTAGTCCATCATCAAATACTATGTGCCACACCCCATGCACTCAGAAGCACTACAGATATAGGCTGGTGATGGACTGATGCAGCCTTATATTGGCTAGCATTTGTGTACATGAAGGAAAAGAAAAAGACATACAATGCAACAGCACTCTGCAAACCAAATAAAGTACAAAAACGACATAGTAATAGTAAATATTCTGGTGCTAATGCTACGCTTGTTTAATAAATTTGAGATTCTTGCCAAATATATTTTGTACAAAATTATTTGGGCCCGTCTGCCAAAAGTCCAAGCGATCTCTGTAAGACGGGACCTAACACTAAATGCTACCTGTTATGTACCATGCGGCCACCATAAAATCCAGGGGGTGCAGGTTCCACATGCATGCTGGGTCCACTCTGCTGTTTATCATTTTTGGTGCCTATAGAAGGAAGTGCTGGTATGTATGTGTGTATATGTATATGCATGCATGCCCCCTTAATGAGGCATGCATATACATATATATCTATATATGGGCCTTCTATATATGTATCTGTGGGTCTCCAGATATGCCCCAATATGTGGTGCCCTCTGATGCATATGATGATATTGTGCCCCCAGTTGCTCCTAATGTATATAGATACATGTATAGATGCCCCAGTTTTATATGCATTTATCTATATACATACAAACTGACCCTCCACCCTGCATCCCCCTGGAGACGCATACCAGCGCACTTCCAGGAGGGAGATGCCGCCCTGATGACAGTCTCAGGCACATCAAAGGACAGAGGATTGATAAGATCCTCTGCCCCTTTGTTATCAACTGTTCATTCTAAGGCTTGCTATGAACAGGGGTGTTGGCCTCCATTGCTTGCATTGTGAAGGTTTATCACACCTGATCGGTATCTAGACCCTTTGTGTGGAGACCCCAATCAAGCAGTTGGTGACTTGCTAAACGTGTTTTTATAGCATGGACCATCCACACCTCTGCCATATGGAAAGCCACCTTCCCCCCACTACTCATGAGGGATAAATAGTCCAGCATTTGGAAGAGCTTTGACCACCACAAGAGGAGGAGCTTCTGACCACCAGAAGGAGAGGGAAGCTTTCACCACGACATGCAGAGGGAAGCTTTGAGCACCACAAGCAGAGGGGACTCATCACCACAGAGAAAGGAAGCCAAGCAGGCCCTCCAGAAACAGAGACTGGCTAAGTACCCCTGGAACTCCCTGTTACCCCTAATTATCCCCAAACTCCTGACCCCTGCAGTGCCTTATCACTGCAGATAACCCCTTGCATTCCCCTATAACCCTTGCACCCCTAATTATCCCCAAACTCCTGACCCCTGCAGTGCCTTTATCACTGTAGATAACCCCTTGCATTCCCCTATAACCCCTATATTATAAGTAACCACTTTTAGGGACAGCTAGTAGTAGGCTTGGGAGGGTACTGCTGTAATTATATGTATTTCTGTGTGAGTGTGTATGTGTTTAGATAGTTTGTGGGTGGAATTAAGTGGGATTGTGCAGTGTAGTTGAGTTTATACTGAGGTTGTGTTATTGTATTGTTGTGCGGCTATATGTATATATATTTATATACTCCAATATAAATATATATAGATATAGTCTAAATAATTAGACTGTAGACTTTTAGTATTCCATAATAAATCTTTTTATTATTTAAATACTGTATACATTGTCTTTTGTGTAGCCGCCATAGTACAGTTCAGTACACATAGTGCAGGGAATGACTTCAGTAAAGGAAATAAATAGGCGGAGCTAGCAAGAGCCAGTTATGCCTATTTATGAATATTGATTATTAATATCACACAAAATATTAGTAATTAATAAGTCCTGCCAAAATGGCCTCCATTACATTCAGTGAATGCAGGTACCAACATGCCCACTCTATACCTGATGGCTACCACTGAATGCAATGAGAGTCCACTCTATACCTCTCCTGGTACCAAAAGGCTTCCTTGAGTGCAGGGAGAGAACGCTACAGCTTTATACTTACACTAATTAAAATCAGCCTATGGGGCAGACAGGCTGCTCAGGAGTGCACGACTAAATGGAGTAGCCACACCTCCAGTACAAACTGCAAAGAAAAAGGGGGTCAGTCAGCACATCCCAGTGCACGTTGCCATGGCTAAATACACAAAGGAAAAAAAAGATATACAATGCAACAGCACTCTGCAAACCAAATAAAGTACAAAAACGCACCTGCACACTGGGAGGTGTTGACTGATCCCCTTTTTCTTTGCTATTTTTTTTTACATGACCAATTTTTTTTAAAGGATCTATTTATTTTTACTGTCCATGAGAGGAGAACTCCTAGACTGGCACCTTCATTCCAGGGACCCAGCACAGATGTAGTATGTACTTCAGTGGTAAGGGGCATTTCATGAAAACTTGTCAAAGCAGGAAACTCCAGTCCCAGGGGTTGGTTGGAGAGACAAGACTGTGTGAGAAGACCTACTGATCCTGCAGATTCTGCTGTGCAGTAACATCTGGTTTACTGAATTCCTGGATTTGGATTTAGCAGGTAACTTCCTGCATCAGAATTAGTGAACAGGCCCTGGATACCCAAAGTTCACCTTGAGAAGTGTCTGGTGGTGACATCTGTCAATGGAGTGCCTCTTCTGGACGCATTCAGTACATAACTTTTCCCATGGACCTCCAGATGGGACTTATGCACTCAGTAAGTGTCACCTTCTACCAGGGTCGTAGCTAAAGGCTCATGGGCCCCTCAGGGCTTTGTGGCAAGAGGCAGGGGAGCACCTAGCCTTTCTGCTGCCTGAGGCAAAAATTGACCTAACCCCTTCCCTCCAGCCAGAGGACTAAATTGAACATTCTAGGCCCCAATGTAAAATCTATAACACAGCCCTCACAGAAAGCACTTTCTATATTACCAGTATTTTCTTATGTGCACAAGGGTCTTTGGGCCCTCTCAGGCTCCCAGTAGCAACTGCCACCTCTGCACCCCCTATAGCTACGCCCCTGCCTTCTATATTCTACCTAAATCTGTCAGCCTTCTGAAGTTAGAGTTACTCTGGCTTCACCTTCGTGCTTCTGTGACCAACTGGGAAAATGGGGAGATTCTTCATTGGGGCCCATGTTGCTTTCTTCGGCCACATATTGATTACTGTGGCCTAAATAAGGTCACGGTGAAAAATTAGTATCATCTGCTCCTAATTCCAGAACTGTTTGATAGACGCAACAGCAGCAAGTTAAATTGATCCACAATCATTCTGTACACTCTGGTAAAACCTCATTTATGTGCAGTACTTTGGCGCCTTCCAGTGATGAAATGTAGTATATGATTGATAAAAATCTGGTGGAAAAATAAATTGGTAAAAATAATAAAATACATAAAATAAGTAAAATATTAGAGATAAAAATTTCAAGTATATCCAATAGCCATTGGAGAACAGAAAAAATATTAACCCCATTATTTATTTTTTTTAAAAAAGGGGTTGTACTTTATTAAAAAAAAAACATAGCTGCTTTATTCCCAAAACAGCACCAAAGGTTTTGTCTTATTGTAGCTCATTTCTCTCTATTTACATGAATGCAGCTACAATTTTCAGGAAACCAGCCATCCCTTACATTTATTTCACATCTTCAATCCAACATATCTCATGGATGCTTCTCTAATTAGTGTCTGGGGGGCTGTCGGGTGGATGGCCATGTCTTGGCAGGTTTGCAGTTGTGCCATACTCCTTCCATTTTCAGATGATGGATTGAACAGTGCTCCATGAGATGTTCAGAGCTTGGGATATTTTTTCTTTATAACCTAACCCTGCTTTACACTTCTCCACAACTTTATCCCTAACCTGTCTGGTGTGTTCCTTGGTTTTCATTATGCTGTTTTCACTAATGTTCTCTTAACAAACCTCTGAGACCTTTACAGAACAGCTGTAGTTATACTGAGCATAAATTACACACAGGTGGACAATATTTACTAATTTGGGGATTTCTGAAGGCAATTAGCCACACTGGATTTTATTTAGGGGTATCAGAGTACAGGAGGCTGAATACAAAAGCATGCCAAAGTTTTCAGATTTTTATTTATTCAAAATTTTGAAAACCATGTATCATTTTCTTTTCACTTCACACATACTTGTTACTTTGCGTTGGTCTATCACATAAAATCCCAATAAAATACATTTAAGATCATCCTACCCCAAACATGCTCAATGATGTTCATGTCTGGTGACTGGGCTGGCCAGTCCTGGAGCACCTTGATCTTCTTTGCCTTGAGGAACTTTGATGTAGAGAAGGATGTATGAGATGGAGCACCATCCTGCTGCAAACTTTGACCCCTTTTATGATTGGGAATGTAAGAGGTAACTAATACTTCTTGATATTTTAGGCTATTGATATTGCCTTCCACCTTGCAAATGTTTCGCACACACCCATACTGAATGTAACCCCAGACCATGATCTTTCCACCACCAAACTTAACTGTTTTCTGGGTGTATCTTGGATCCATATGGGCTCCAGTAGGTCTCCTGCTGTATTTGAGGCAGCTGTGGTGTAATTCAACTGAAGATTCATCTGAGAAATCCACCTTCTGCCACTTTTCCAGCATCCATCCGTTTAGCAGGCTGTGGGCCTTGGCAAATGCCACACGGTTTTTTAATTGCCTTTTGTTTAGTGCTGGCTTCTGGGCACTGATTCGACCATGGAGGCCATTTCGAGACAAAATCCTACAAACTGTTCTAGTTGACACAGGGACTTGAGGTGACCAGGCCTGTTGGAGCTCTGCTGCAGTGGAAGAGGGGCTGGCTTTTGATTTTCGAACCAACAAACGTTCCTCCTGAGAAGTTGTCTTGCGGGGTCTGCCGGACCTGGGCTTGTCAAAAACATCTCCAGTCTCTTCAAATCTTTTTTTAATTCTTTGTACTTGACGCTGAGACACATTAAAGGTGCCAGCCACCTCTGCAGTGGATCTGGTCTTCAGCCTTCAGCTTTGGTCGCAGGGTGGATTTTTGGCATGTTGTCAGAGGTCAAGTTGCAGTTCAAGTGAAGGTCTGGGGTGCTGGAGTTCTTTTTATACACACCCACTAATTAACCGATCAATTAGTGAGCATAGGTGAAGCTATAAACTACAATAGGATTGGGTGCATTATAGGACAAGGCGACAAAACTTTTGTCTTGCCAAAATCTGATTTTTCTGTGTTCATTAAATTATCAATATTTCAGCAGTGAAGCAAATTTATTTTTGTAAAAAAAACCTCATTTGGGAGGGTTTTAGCTGTCATATAAGTCATTTCTAAAACCAATGGATGAATTTTAAGTCAGGTTATAAGCTTTGGTTTCCACAACATGGATAAGCGACAGAACTTCTGTCAGGGACTGTATACATTCAGTAGGGAGAAGAGAAAGTCAATGCAAGAAACCTCAGGAACCCGCATCTATCTTAAAAAGAACATTTCACCTCTCCTGACATGCCTGTTTTAATAGCTTCATGCATTCCCCATGCAATAACAATTCTGGAACATCTATTTTTATGGCTCTATGTTGTGTCATTCCTTTAATATTTCTATATAAGTAAGTTATGAATGAATTGCTATTAGCCTTCAGTAAGGGTATAGAGGGGAGGTAACCAGTTGGGCTATGTACCTTCACAGTCTGAACATGGCAGCACTGATTGGATAGAGTGAGTCTGTGCAGGTACACACCCCTTACTGGTTATCTCTCCTCTGTATCCTTACTGAAGGCTAATAACAATCCATTCATAACTTCTAGTAGAAATAATAAAGGAATGACACAACATACAGACATAACAACGGATGCTCCAGAATTGTTATTGCATGGAGAATGCATGTAGCTATTAAACTAGACATGTCAGGAGTGGTGAAAGGTCCTCTTTAAGATCAGAGCCCATAAAGTGAAGGAGGGTGCACCTCTATTACTTTCTATGGGAAACCTGGAAATAGCTGAGCGCTGGCTTGGCTATTTCTGTCAGCCCCATAGAAGTGAATGGAGCTGTGACTGTGCTTTCAATTGGACTTCTGAAAATAGCTGAGCTGACTGCTCTTTTTGGCACTCCCATAGAAATCAATGAAGGGCAGCTGCACAAGCGCGCTGCAACCTCCTTAACGTTATGGGTTCTGTTGAAAAGACAGATGCGGGTCCCAGAGGTGGGATCCACACCTATCAGACATTGGGGGTATATCCTAGTGATAGGCTCCTAATGTATGAGATGGGATAACCCCTTTAACCACTTAGTGACCAGCCTGTTTTGGGACTTAATGACCAAGCAATTTTTTTAAAAAAAAATTTTTGTTGAAGTTCAACAGCTATATATTTTTTTATTTTCCCATCAATATAGTAATGCAAGGGCTTGATTTTTTGTGGGACAAGTTGTAGTTTTTAATCATCATAACTTACCAATAAACTTTTCTTAACTCTTTCGGCAGGTGATGGGAAATAAAATCAACCATACTGCCACTGTTAGCTGCCAAGTACACCTGGGGGTTACCTGGTGTACAGTTGTTTTTTTGTTTGTTTTTTGTTTTTTTGCTACATTTAAAAAAAATCGCTCTTCATAAATGTGACTTGACCAACTTCTGATAGTGGTGGGTGCAGCTCATCAAACGTTCCGCAGTTTTGCAATAAATGTGGTACGCAACATTATTGGGACATCTTTATGCTACAAAACAGGTAAACAGGTATAGTATATTTGATAAATGTCCCTCCATGGTGCATAAAAGTAAAGTCACCAACACGCTTTTGACTCAGTAACTGCATAATTCCAAACTTTTCCTGGCATTAATATCAGCACAAAAACTGTATGCTGGGGGGGCGTGGCCGGACATGAAGGAGTGAGGACGCTCATCGCTAGAGCTCCGCTGCAACCCCTTCTATAATCAAGCGCCATCCATCCACTAAAATGGGCAAATTAATCAAAAAGGGTCGAGCTAAGCCACCTGCTCCCCTGGATCCAGCACAAGGCGACCTGAATGACTATTTCGCCAGACAATCCGCCTCCCTGTCGGGAAGCCTGGCAGGCCTCGCTACGGGCGTGCAAGATGGCGGCGGCGCTTCGCCCCAGCAGACTGGCGCTTCACCTCCAGCGACTCCCTCTCCTGCTCAGCCACGTGGACGCTGTTCCCACTCAGTGCCCCTGCTCCCCTCGTCCACCAACCTGGATCAACGGAGCTTCTCTCCTCTACTGCCGACTAGAGGGGACACAGAGGAAGCCATGCAGTGCGCCGGAGATCCCAGCTCACCCCATAATGACTCTGCCTCTGCTCCTGGGGATGCGGCGAGCGGCCGGGATCACATCGCCCATCAGACCTCACAGCAAGTATTGCCGCATTTGATCCCCACACAACAGAATGTGCCCCATGACAGTCAGGGATTGCCCCTGAACGCTGAAGCAATCCCCTTTTGCCCTCTAAGAGTGACACCCTCTCCTCTAGGGGTGCCTTTCTCCCACCCTCAACCCCTGATGGCTCACAATAAGGACCCAGACCCAGCCCAACCATTCCAAGTTGGCACATCTGCTGCCATCCATCACTCTCCCATGGCAACAACAAGGGGTCCTCTATCCCCACCCTCTTCCACAGACCCATCTCTGGCGGCATCCCCCCACTGGTCCACAGGAATCGTCCTGGGATGGATCCCATCCTTTGGTGTCTGATAAGGGTGCCTCGATCCACACTTTAGGCCCTAAAGCTACCCCTAACGTGGCCTCTAACTCGGCTTCACAGCCTCTGCAACATACACCATCCTCTCCCTTTGTGCAAAGGATACCGTCACATGATGACAACTCTAGACCACCCACTATGGCGGATTTACGTGCTCTTATACATTCCCTACCTTCAAAAGAAGACCTGTCTACCTTCACTGCTAACATACTACAGGAATGTAAGCAAGAATTCTCTCAACTTCACACAGACATGTCTGCCCTCTCTGACTGTGTAGACACGATTGCACAAGATCATACAAACCTGACCGCTGAGCTCAAGGCTCTACAAGCTACAACACAAGCCACGAGGAGCACATGGTCACCCTTCAGCAACATCTTGACGACATCGAAAACCGCAGCCGTCGCAATAATCTTCGTATACGGGGACTACCTAAAACAGTTACCACCTCTTCCCTGCTGCCCACGGTTGTGGAAATTTTTAATGATCTCCTGGACCGTTCTTCCACTACTCCTATTGAAATTGACAGAGTCCATAGGGCTCTGCGACCTCCTGCGCCGGATGGTTCCAGACCCAGAGACGTCATTTGCCGCATTCATTTCTATGCGATCAAGGAGCAGATCCTCTACAAAGCTCGCCAACATCCATCGATGACTTTTGAAGGAGCTCCTATCATGATACTACAAGATCTATCTCGTCACACCCTGGCACAGCTGGCCGCCTTGAAGCCGCTTCTCAACATGTTACGGGACCACGACATTCCGTACCGCTGGGGCTACCCCTTCGCGCTTATAGCTGGCCACAAAGGTCAATCCGCAATATTTCGGAGCCCAGCGGATCTCTCCTCCTTTCTGCACAAGCTTGAGCTCCCGACAATGAAGCTTGGGCCGTGGCCTTCAATACTTACATCCTCCTCTGGTGCCTCTCAACATATTCCTACAACACCATCTGGTACATCTCAATGTATACCGCCATCTCAAGTTCCATGGGACAGGGACTCGGGATTGCCTACTCGCTCCCCCAGAAAAAGACGTCAACATCAACCAGACTCTTCTCGCTCCCCCTCAATTGCTGGGGCCAAGCAACTAAGATCTTCTCTTTGTAGGACTCCTACTATTCTGCTAAGCATGTCCTTGGGTCCTAACCAGTTCATTTAATCTAAGTTCTTGCCTTTAGGTTTGCCATTATTCTGTTTTCCGCCTCATGTTAAGTGGATGGTTATCAAGTGTTTTATCTTTTCTTATCACTATTAGGGGTTGCGGCGGTCTCTCTTCTGCTTGACTGCCACCTAACCCAAACTATTTGAGACGCTCCCCTGGGATCTGGTATCTCAGGTAACGGTCTCTTCTGACCTGCTGGTCTCCTCTCAATACACGGTGTTTGCCCATGCTTAGTCCATAGACACCGTTTTATAGTTTACAGAGAGCGGTTTGTTTTCATTTTCTTCCTTTATTTCCCCTCCTAAACTCTCTCCTCTTGTGTCTTCCTATACCCCTAACCATGTCTTCCCTGAAGTTCGCATCCTTCAACGCTAAAGGCCTTAACACCCCGGAGAAAAGGTCGCAAATTCTTCACCATTTTCACCGGCAACAGGTACAGCTTATCTGTTTTCAAGAAACCCATTTCAAAAAAGGGGTTGCTCCTAGCATTCGGCATAAATATTATACTTCTTGACACTTTGCCAACTCTGAGCTGAATAAAACCAAGGGGGTCGCCATAGCGATACACAAAACCTTGACTCACCAAGTGCTCAGTTGTACAATTGATGCCGAGGCTAGGTACATTGTACTTTCCCTCCTTATCAGTGGCCAAGAGTTTACCTTCCTCAATGTTTATGCCCCTAATCAAAATCAGGTCTCTTTCCTCACTGATTTCATAGATAAAGTGCTCCCCTTGGTGCGAGGTACAGTAATACTGTGTGGGGATCTAAACGTAACTCTAGATCCCACGCTTGATAACTCCTCGGGGCGGGCCGCTCTCTCCTATCAGGCAATTAAGAAAGTTAAGCGGGCTTTCCTGCAATTGCAGCTATGTGACACATGGCGTATTCAGCACCCCACAGACAGAGATTACACCTATTACTCTCCGCCCCACTCTTCATACAGCCATATTGATTACATATTAGTTCAACATCGGGCCCTTACTTGGTTAGAATCCACTCGTATAGGTAATATCCTGTGGTCTGATCACGCACCAATATTTTGTTCTCTCAAGCTCCCCAATCCTTACGAAAGGTCAGTGGACATGGAGACTGAATGAGTCCCTCCTTCTTGACACAGTCTGTGCTGCGGATATCTCCCAAACTATCACAAACTTCCTAACTGATCATTCACAAGATACCACCTCCCTGCCTATACAATGGGAGGCTCTCAAATGTGTTCTACGTGGTGTCTTTATTAAACATGGGGCCCGACTCAAGAGGGAGAAGGCTCATTCACTCACTATTGCCCTTCAAAAAGTTGCCTCTCTTGAACTGGCCCACAAACGTGCTCTTTCCCAGTCCATTATGCGTGACCTTCAAAATGCTCGCCTGGAGGCCAAACGTCTGTTGGAGACCTCTTATAGGCAAATGATGCAAACATGTCGTAGCAAATTTTACAAATATGGAAATAAAAGCGGGCGAATGTTGGCCAGAGCTCTGAGAGGGCAACTTGCTACTTCCCATATCCCAGTAATCAAACGCTCTAATGGCTCTTTGGCTCATACTACTCTAGATACTGTGGCCTCTTTTCACGCTTTTTATTCAGATCTCTACAACTTACCATCCTCTGCTGCCCCGCAGGATCCTCATCTTTCATCCGCCACCCGCCTATCTGTAGAGGACTCGGCATCCCTGGACACCCCTGGACACCCCCTTTTCATCAGGAGAACTCCATGAGGTGTTCAAATCCTTACCAGGGGGAAAAAGCCCGGGCCTGGACGGTCTCACAGCTAGATTTTACAAAATGTTCTCTTCTTCTCTCTCCCCTATCCTCCTCAAGGTCTTTGATTCAGTATCGGCAGGACTCCCCAATATCCCTACTGATATTGGACTCGCCCAATATCCCTACTGAATGTGGATTTGAAAATATTTGCCAAATTGATAGCGAATTGCTTGAATCCTCATTTACCTTCCTTAATCCACTTTGACCAGGTGGGGTTCGTGCCGGGAAGGGAGGCTAGAGACAATACCCTAAAGACTCTCGATATTATTCATTACGCCCAGACCCACCAGATCCCCCTCATGGTCCTTTCCCTTGACGCAGAAAAGGCCTTTGATCGTATATCGTGGCCAGCCCTCAGCGCTACTCTATCACATATAGGTCTGGGTCCATGGCTCACGTCCAAAATTCTTGCATTATATCAGACTCCGTCGGCAAGAATTAAAATAAATGGCACACTCTCTCCTGCCCTTTCAATACACAATGGAACTCGCCAGGGATGCCCGTTATCCCCCTTGCTCAATATTTTAGTTATGGAACACCTTTTATCTGCAATCCATGACAATCCAGATATCGCCGGCATCAGTATTGGAAACAATAAGTACAAATGTGTGGCCTTTGCGGACGACCTTTTGTTATATATCACTAATCCTCATATTTCCCTCCCCTCTCTGCAGAAAGAAATATCCCGCTTTGGACTCTGGTCTAATTTCAAAATTAATATGTCTAAGTCCTCAGCCTTAAATGTCTCATTGCCCCAAACCCTGGTTTCCACCTTACAATCCTCTTTCTCCTTTTCGTGGCCTGCACAAGGTATCTCCTATCTAGGTATTAAAATCCACTCTGATCTATCGAAACTATACAAAGATAATTTTGCTCCTCTCCTCTTCAGTTTTCAAAAAGATCTTGCTAGCTGGCACCAGAAAGATTTCTCTTGGTTTGGTAGAATAAGCATCTTCAAAATGAATCTTCTCCCAAAATTGCTTTACCTTCTGCAAACTATTCCAGTCCGCCTGCCTGCTACAGTTTGGGCCCAAATTTTTGAACAAAGTGACTTTGGATCTATGATCCGAAGTGCGCTTTGCTCAACACTATTGGATGAGTTTGGTGTAGAACAGGGATCAGCAACCTCTAGCACTCCAGCTGCTCAGAAACTACAGCTCCCAGAATGCTCCATTGAATTATAAGATAGAAGAAGAGCTGAGCACGCTTGCATGCTGGGAGTTGTAGTTTCACAGCAGCTGGCGTGCCAAAGGTTGCTGATCACTGGTGTAGAAAAACTTGACTGGCCCACACAGAGTGCTGAATTCAGTCTTACTAAACACTTGGGAGGAACTAGAATGGAGATTGCGAGCCAGGCCCTATTGTCCAGCATTGTCTGACCTGGTTTGGGTGGATGGGCAAAAATTCTCACAAAGTTTGCAAAATGCCTTTCAGAAAAGTAGAGACTTTTAGCTGTGTTGTAGTGGCAGCTTATGGCCACCTCTGTCCTGCTTACCTGCGCCAGCATTCTCATTGGCACGACCCACTGTTAATTCCCCTTCTTCCAGGTCATACTGCTGAAGTTGTTCTGCCACTCCAGCCAGGCTGTCACCTGCTTCTTTCTGGCAAGGTCTTCTCTACTCTGCCTGTAAAGCATGCACACTTCCTCTGGCTCTTAAAGGGCTAGTGAGCATACACCCTAATTCACACCAGCAAATGACTGGTCACCTTGGGGTACTTAAGGCACTATGCCCTATGGAAGGGTGTCTGAGCAACAGGTTGTCTAGCTTTCTAGTTCCTTGCAAAGATGCGCCATAGTTTTGCCTGTGTACAAAGTTCTGCTTGTTTTCCATTTTTGACCCTTTGCTCCCTGACCAGAAATTTCTCCCTGATTTCCATACTGACATTGGTCTGCCCTCAGGCTGTTTCTGAGATTCCACATATTTTGCCTGCCTTTGCCCAGGCCTGACCCCAGTTTTTTCTGATCCCTCGGTGCTCTGCACCAGTGTCTCTTGACCACCATGGGTCATCAGTTAACCAAACAGACTACTACTCCAGGAGGCAGCAGCCTGCTGTTTGCCCTGCAGTGAAGTTCAGATCCCTTTATAGGAGTTAAAGGGTGAAAATCAGGGGACTGACAGGATAATGCCCTTAGGAGTAGACCCAAGTCAAATCCGTTCGGGTGGCATACTGGTTCCACGAGCACTATGTAACAAGCTGCAAAAGGAAAGGGGGGCCCAACTCATCCCACATCTTGGCTGCTTTTCCTTCATTCTGTAGTCCAGGTGACTGTAAGCACCAGATCATCTGATGCAGCACTCCAATACTCCCCTTCCTGGTCAAATAGTCCTTAAATTCCATGGCTGGACGCACAAAAGAGCTCTTTAGGACAGGAACCTAACACTAAATACTACCTCCACTGGTGCCATACCGGCACCCATTAAATTTAGGGAATGCAGGGTTCCACATATATGCTGAGCCCACACTGTATTATACCTCTTATGTTGTCAAACTGGACGCCAATAAATGCAGGGAGAGCAGGCTTAAAGTGGTTCTCCAGGATTTAAGAAAATGAAAATACTTAAATATTACTTTATAATAAATATATTCCCAAATACCTTTCATTAGTTATAATGGCTTGTTTTCTCTAGGGAGCAATCATCTGGGGAAACAAAATGGCCACAGTCATTGTAGTTCACATGAAACCTGTCCTAATCACAATCCTGAGGTAAAGAGCTGCCTCATCCTCCTCTCTACCCTACTGGTCAGGGATTATGATCCTGAATACAGTGCATAAGAATATTAGCCGATTCTCTGGGGAATTTAGTACAGAGAAGACGGACAGGGCAGACTCTGGCTGTGGTAATGGAGACTGAATACAAATGCTGCTGCTCATTTTACACACCCCACAATCTTCTCATGTCTCCTCATCATCATCTCCATTCCCCCAGAGATTCACCTATATTCAGGATCCTAATCCCTGAACAGTAGGGCAAAGAGGAGGATGAGGCAGCTCTTTACCTTAGCGCTGTGACTTGTCCTCCTGTGTGATTAGGACAGGTTTTGTGTGTACTTATAGGACGGCGGCCATTTTGTTTCTCCTAATGATTGCTCCGCAGACAAAATGAGCCATTATAACTAATGGAAGGCATTTGGGAATATATTTAGCATAAAGTAATATTTAAATATTTTCATTTTCTTAATTCCTGGAGAACCCCTTTAAGCTTTAGGGCCTGTGAACATGAACGTATTTTATTTCTGTTTCACCATTCACGTCAATGGGTCCGCATAAAAAACAGAAATGACTCAGTGAGCATTCCATTTCTGTTCCGCAAAAAAAAAAAAAAAAAAAAAATACAACACCGTTTTGCGGACAAGGACAGGCATTGTTACAATGGATCCACAAAAAAACGGATGCAATATGGATGTCACACGGATGGCATCAAATTTTGTTTTTTTGCGAATCGCAAAATACATAGTCATGTGCATGAGCCCTTATACTTGTGCTAATTAAATCAGCTTATGCAACAAACAGGTTAGTCAGGAGTGCGCAGCCAACGGAGACAGCCACACCTCCAAAACAGACTGCAAAGGAAAAAAGGTTTGGGGTTAGTCAGCACATCCCAGTGCGCAGGTGCACATCGCCATGGCTGAAAGCAAAAAAACAAATAATGCAACAGCACTCTGCAAACACAAATAATAAAGTAAATACAATATTGCCATGCTCACTATAGAACATGTACTAATGCTACGTTATAAATGTGAGAATCTTAGCAAATACATTTCTGTACAAAATTATTTGTGCCTATCTGCTAGCATCAAGGTGATCTCTTTAGGACACCATGCATGTGGAACCTGCATTCCCTGAATTTAATATAATAGCATCACTGGATGAAAATTTGCAGTAATGGTGCTCGCTATCCAGACCCCAATCCACATAGAGCCATAAGAATAGAGGCTCCAGAATTGTTATTACATTGGGGAATGCAGTCAGGAGCGGTGTCAGGTCCTCTTTAAAGGGGTTTTCCGAGTTATATATATTGATGACCTATCCTCATAAATGGGATGGTGAGGTGTAATTACACCTACTCACCACTACCCCGTTACGGCCAGCATGTAAACAATGAAGAGGAGGCAGCGTTGGTACAGCGCGCGCCTCCTCTTCAAACAGCTGATCGGCGGGGGTGCCAGGTGTCGGACCCCCGCCGATCAGCTGTTTGAAGAGGAGGCGCGCGCTGTACCAACGCTGCCTCCTCTTCATTGTTTACATGCTGGCCGTAACGGGGTAGTGGTGAGTAGGTGTAATTACACCTCACCATCCCATTTATTTCTATGGGAAGAATCGCTTCCATAGACTTGTATGGAATCGATTCTTCCCATAGAAATGAATAGGGTGGTTAGGTGTAATAACTACTCACCACTACCCCCATTACGGCCAGCATGTAAACACTGAAGAGGAGGCAGCGCTGGTAGGGCGCGTGCCTCCTCTTCAAACAGCTGATCTGCGGGGGTGCCGGGTGTCAGACCCCCGCCGATCTGATATTGATGACCTATCCTGAGGATAGGTCAACAATATATATAACTCGGAAAGCCCCTTTAAGCATAAACTGTTAGTGGTGCTTCAGCCAATGTGATTGTTGGCTGCTGTGCATGGGAAATCCATCACCCTATCCAGTCTCAAACAATCTCGATGAGGGAGAGAACTGGAGATCGAGCTGGCCAAGGGGAGGCACTGGATTCCTCCTGGTTCACCATCTTGGTAGTTAAATCATTGATCAAGTACAACTAGCAGTTTATACTTTAGCAATCCCTGCTCAAACACATTAAGTTTTCAGACGTTTGGTTTATTTTACGGTAGTTGTATCTCTATTTATAGAGTATGTGAAATCAGCTGTATAATTCTAATGGTAGGCCTTTCAAGGTAGCCGTGGAATACGGAGGCGTTTGGCATGTTCCACATCTATTCAGTTGGTATATTGCCAGGAAGGCAAAATTGGCTTCTATCCTATGGGGTGTTGGATAGAAGCCAATTTTCCTAATTTTAGGTGAATATTCCTTCCTGACTCCAATCAGAATTACTCCCTGGATCAACGACCCCTCTCTAGTAACTATAACCTGTAATATTATTACCCTCCAGAAATACATCCAGGCCCCTCGAACTCTTTTACTGAACTTACCATCACCACCTCCTCAGGCAGAGAGTTCCATAGTCTTACTGCTCTTACAGTGAAGAATCCTTTTCTATGTTTGTGAACAAACCTTCTTTCCTCCAGACGCAGAGGATGTCCCCTCGTCACAGTCCTCGGGATAAATAGATGATGGGAGAGATCTCTGTACTGACCCCTGATATATTTATACATGGTTATTAGATCTCCCCTCAGTCGTCTTTTTCTAAAGTGAATAACCCTAATTTTGATAATCTTTCTGCATACTGTACTCCATCATATTATCGCCACCCGCTACTTCCTTGATTTGCATAACCTTAGGGCTTGTCTGTCTTGGTGTTTTAATGTCAATGTTGAGGAGCGTATGTACGTGCAGGACGTATAGAAGAACAAGACGCTTGTAACTTAGTGTAATACATTTATTTACAGAATAGCAAAAGAACATCACATTTAGTGCAAATGCAACTAATGATATTAAGATTTATATATTATTTTGTAAACGTCCCATAAGCCTTTGTAAAATAAAGCTTTCAAACTCAGCACTTTAAACGCTGGACAGGTTTGCAATGTATTATGGCTGAACGCACTGCAGGCTTTTCCATCACTGAAAGTGCCAATGTCCATGATACAACCAAATACAACTTGCATGTTCATCATCCATTATTTAGACTTAGAACATTGTTTTCATACCAGGATAAGTAGCCTTTCCCCCCAAAAAAAATTGTTTAATACAAAAACACAAGACTCCTTTAAAATATTTGTCTAGATTTCTAGTTTCTGGTCATCTGCTCATTACCACGTAGGCACTTCTTCTGGATCATTCCTTGAACAGAGCTTTTTAGTGGTAAGGCAATATAGATATATATTTATATATATTGTTATGTGCGTTGTATACAATTAAAAGCAATTAAACTATCCCACATGGAGCTTCCAGGGACAGTCCCTCCACAGCACAAAAAGCCTGCGGGTCGTTGTTTATAAAGGTTTTTTTTTGTTTTTTTTACACAGTACTCCAATTATATACATCTTTTTCCATATACTCATTGTAGCTTATAAAAATGTTAAATCATTCGGTAAGTGACACCAATCTATATACTATAAATCTATTATAACAGATGCACAATACAGATATGAATCAATGGAACATAGGAGTCAGCTGAGATTCCTAACCATACTTGCAAAAACCGGGGCAAGGGGGGGGATAAATATATGGTGGACGGCGACAATGATCAAAATAAAACGGTGTGCAAAATTGTGGGCTATAACTATAGAATTGATTGTAACGATTTTCAATGATCACACGTCTGATTTGCCAACTTTTTGAAATCAGGATCTCGCATCTTGAGATTGGAATCGCGCCTTCCCACTATATGATTTTTGAAGACTGTCTGCAGCAAGGCTCAGGAAGCAGCTCACTATGTGACAAAACTTTTTGGATAACGTATTTGAATAGGAGCCACATTCCACAGATTTAAGGAAAAAAATCCATAAGAAAAACTGTCCGTGCCAACCAATCACAGAGCAGCTTTCACTTTTCAAAAGCACTGCAAGAAATGAAAGCGGTCACATGATTGCTTGCTATGGACAGTTTTTCTTTCAGACAGTTTCCTAGGTCTCCTCCAATCTTTTAAAAAATAAAATAAAATACACCAGCCACCAGACCTGTGTAACCAGGCCCCTAATCAAAACCCGCTGAAGATTGTCACTGAAAAGGGAGTCACAAACTAACTAGAGATCTTGTGCAAAATTCACAGCTTTCCCCTTTAACTGTGCAGCGTACGAAAATAGGACTGTGGATATTGCACTCCGTAGAGGTTGGCATTGTGTTATATACAGCTCAATCGGCCTATAGGTCTGAAGAGGTTCATAAAAATTATGATAAAATATGCCACACGATATGAAATACTCAGGAACAGTTTACATAGAACAATGCTGTAATATGAAAAAGTCTCTGGGTATTAAAAAAAAGACAAAGTGACGTCTTTATTATTGGCATTAATGACCCCGGCCTGTAGGTGGCAGCCATTCAAATGTACCTATTGCCTATACACCGATGGAGGCACGTATATTGTGATCCGAGCCAAGCCATTCATTGGGAGGTATGAGGCACTAATGTTTCCACCAAAATGGCGGCCTCCAATGTGTCTAAGATGGATACATTCAGAGCTGTTCTACTGCTAGAGGTATGATGTAAGACAGTGCAAGTCACACCAGAGATCGAAGCTTCAGCAAAACACAGCATCCAAACAAAACAAAACAAAAAAAAAACAAAAACCGGACAGCCTGCACACCCCCAAAAAAGACGACAAGACATCTGGAGAGGATCCCATTTATGTTGACTAGATTCATAGATCTTGTCTAAGAGTGATCGTGACATTTCTGGATCAAGTTACAGAACACTCTTTTTTTTTTCTTTTTTTGCTCAAAGTTATGAACACAACTTAAAATACAAATAGAAATATAGAGATTTCTGGAAAAAAATAAAGCTTTCTTAGAATTTTTTTGTTTTTGTTTTGCAAAGCTCCATCAGACTTCAAGTCTTCATTGGAGTTGCACACAGAAAGGCAAAGCCATAGCTTAAAACAGCCCTCGGTTATTACCATCACAACAGCTAGCCACAAGCTAGCACAAAAAGGACAAAAATAAAGTTCTGAAAGCAAAAAACCAACCAACCCACCCCCATACCCCTCCACCCACCCAACAACTGGCTTCTAACAACCTTGAAAATGCCAGATGTTTCTGTGCATAGCCCTCGCCATGGCCAGAAACACAAGACAGTTATGGCTTCATTATTTTTACAGGCCTACGGTAGGGTATGCAGTTTTCTGGTTGTAGAAAATGAAAGCCTCCATCCTTAGGGAATTCCTTTCCTGTGGCCCGTCAAAGCAAGCAAGCAAATCGAAAGGAACGGAAAGAAAACATAACCATGTTCTTTAGTATGTGAATACAATTTATACATGAATCCAGAAAGTAGCAGAAGTCCAATAGTGTTTGATGTTCAGTCTCCTCAGGGTAACGCCTCCAAGGCTTCGGATCATCAACTCCATCTTGAAGGTGTAAAATCAAGGCTTGATCCATCGTGGAATGTTCATACCGCATCTTCATTTCACTGCGGGAGAAGACAGGACCATTAGTATGAAGAGAATTATAAAGCATCATGCAACGTATGCCATAAATAACTACAGCAATGCTGAAGCCGATGTCAGTATTAACAGCATTTAGAAGGCATTAAGAAGCTTGCTTTATGGCAGCCACATAATAGACACAATAGTCAGGAGGGGACCTCATTGACCTCAATGGCATGCTCGGTGACCTGTGCAGAGGTCATTGTACAAGGAAAGAATAGAGAAGATCTGACAACCACCTACTGTGAATGGTGGATCCTGTCTTATCTATACACAGAGGTGATATCATTAGAGGCATGATTAAAATAACAGATAAGCAGATAACTGCAGTAAAGTGATCTGTACGGACCAAGAGGTTGTGCCTATTATTAGACTGGATTAGCAGGATTTTATGGGTTTTGTTTAAATATAGGTATTGACATGGAAAACTAAAAGTAACCATCACATTTTTTTTAAAACATGTTAAAGGGGTTTTCCTATATATATTTTTTTGTTTACTGATGACCTATCTTTATGGGGGTCAGACACCCAGATCAGCTGTAGGAGAAGGCAGCGGCGCAGTGAGCGCAGTAGCCTTTTGGCTGCTTTTCCTAGGTTAGTAAGATCACGTTCATCGGTCATGGCCTAGGAGAAGCTCAGCCACATTCAAGTGAATGATACCAAGCACAGTTGATATACAATGTACGGCGCTGTGCTTGATAAGCTGCCAGAAGGCAGCGATGCTCACAGGAGTGTCGGTACCTTCTCAAACAGCTGGGTCCCGGGTGTCAGATCCCCCACAGATCAGATACTGATGACCTAAAAAAAAAATCTCAGAAAACCCTTTTAGACATAAAAATGAGATTTAATAGGTCATTTTCTGATGACACATTCCCTTTAAGCCAGCAATAGCTGCTCAGCGTAGGTCTGACTGTGTACCGTTAGAGCCCTCCATTGTAGATCTTGACAACAAAAAAAACAAAAAAAAACAAAAAAAAAAAACAGTACAAAATACTGCTGCATGTGCATGGATTTTGTCCGAAACAATAACGGAAACCTGAAGGAACCCAATTATTAGAAATGTATTTTTTGTTTTTATGTTTCCAGAGGGAAACAAAAAATGCAATGCAAATGTGATCGTTGCCTTGGGCTACTGTACTTTTACATTTGCGACACAGCTCTCCAGCAGGCTGCTCTGGCATAGAATGACAGGAATTGGCTGGACAAAAAAATGTTTTTATCTGGCCCAGCATATTTGCCGGGTAGTGGCCAAATCTCTGCTGGCCCCCATTATGGTCAATCGGGACTGCTGGTATTCCAGTAACATTCGGCAATGTCAGATCCAGAGTACTCTGGCAGGCTATTCTCTGCTGGAACAGCCTGCTGGAGAGCTGCGCCACAAATGTAAAGTAGCCATAGAATCATAATACAGTTTTGAAAACCCATTTTCATATACCTTGTTCTGGAATTCCCAGTGGGTCTGAAAACCCATGTTTACTGCACATAACTCGCCTGTATAACAAAGTCTGTAATATACTTAACGTCCCAAAGTTCTGTGGATTGGTATCTCAGCAACCTGTAGAATTGAATTCATAAATTTTCGCATGCACCAAAATGAGGACTGATTCTGGGCCTGTCCACGGTAGAAGAGACGTCCAGTGCATAGTCCAGGCCGGAAACTGGGTATAGGACATGACTTTGGCAGTAGCAAGATTTTCAGAAGAGGAGCGTCATGTGACTAGGTTCCTGAGTAGCTGAGCCATGCAACTTTGTGATAGTAAGTCTATTACAATCTTTCTTCTATCCGTGAGTTATGTGTAATTAAGGAAGGTTTGTGGGACCTGCACAGGGTCCAAGGATACCCCTTAAACAGAGGAGTACTGGTTCGGAATCTTCTTCTCTTGGCCAGAGTAAAGAAGTGGTTAAAAAGAGTCTTTTCCTGGTGGGGGACCTTATAACCAAACAGGGCACAAGACTATCCCTTTGACTATCACAACAGCTAAATTAATGAGTATGTAAATCTCCTCTTACCTGGCAAATTGTTAGAAAAGTATAGGCTTGCCTGAGGTCTTCTCCTGTACGTATGTAGTAAACCTTTTAAGAAATTTGGGGTACTCCCGTTTAGCCACTGCTCGGAGTACAGAGGCGGGAGCCCACCCTCCAGGATTCACTAAAGGAAAAAAGAACACCATTTAAAAAAAAAAAAATGTCCATGTACATTACTCGTCAGTTACCACGACAGCAGATATTTTACAGAATATGAAGCCAAAATTAAATGTTCAAAGAATGGTTCGTGATACAGACTGGTGGTATATACTCAAGCAAAAAAAAAAAAAATATCAAAATCAGGATCTCACCATTAGCGACATATGTAATTTTGCATTGAATGTTGTCTCTGCTGATTTCTTTGTTGCCCTCTGGTGGACTAAATAGTGTCTGACAGATCAAGGCGATATTTATTTTGGCACGAACACACCGGTTAAGCTTTAACAAAAAAAAAAAAAAAAAGTTAAAGTTAAAATGTGGTACATGAAATAATATCTACATTTAAAAGGGGTATTCCCATCTTAGACAATGGGGGCATATTGCTAGAAAATGCCACCACTGTCTGATAGGTGCGGGTCCCCACTCCTATCTTACAAACTGAAGTGAAAGGAAATGCTGGCCGCACAAGCAAGGAGTGCTCCCATTCATTTCTAGGGGGCCGACAGAAATAGCTCGGCTACTTTTGGCGGCCCCATAGAAATAAACGGAGGGTTGCCGTGCATGTGCGGTGTGCTCTCCTTCACTTTGCCGGCTCAGTTTACGACTACCAAACACTTTAACCCCGTAAGGACCCAGCCATTTTTCACCTTAAGGACCCAGCCATTTTTCACCTTAAGGACCCAGCCATTTTTCACCTTAAGGACCCAGCCATTTTTCACCTTAAGGACCCAGCCATTTTTCACCTTAAGGACCCAGCCATTTTTCACCTTAAGGACCCAGCCATTTTTCACCTTAAGGACCCAGCCATTTTTCACCTTAAGGACCCAGCCATTTTTCACCTTAAGGACCCAGCCATTTTTCACCTTAAGGACCCAGCCATTTTTCACCTTAAGGACCCAGCCATTTTTCACCTTAAGGACCAGGCCATTTTTAGCAAATCTGACATGTCTCACTTTATGTGGTGATAACTTTGCTTTTACTTATCCAGGCCATTCTGAGATTGTTTTCTCGTCACATATTGTACTTCATGACAGTGGCAAATCTGGGTCAAAATATTTGATTTTTATTTATGAAAAAAAATACCAAATTTACCAAGAATTTAGAAAAATGTGCAAATTTCAATTTCTCTACTTTTAAAATACATAGTAATACCTCCAAAAATAGTTATTACTTTACATTCCCCATATGTCTACTTCAGGTTTGGATCATTTTGAAACTGACATTTTTTTTTTTTTGGGACGTTAGAAGGCTTAGAAGCCAATCTTAAGATTTTTCAGAAAATCTCCAAAACCCACTTTAAGGACCAGTTCAGGTCTGAAGTCACTTTGTGAGGCTTACATAATAGAAACCATCCAAAAATGACCCCATTTTAGAAACTACACCCCTCAAGGTATTCAATACTGATTTTTACAAACATTGTTAACCCTTTAGGTGTTCCACAAGAATTAAAGGAAAATGTAGACGAAATTTCAGAATTTCACTTTTTAAAGGACACAATACCCAATATGTATACTTTTTTTTTTTATTAATTTCAGTTTTACACAATATCATTTTTGAAACAAAAAAAAAAAAAAAAAATCATGTTTTAGTGTCTCCATAGTCTGAGAGCCATATTTTTTTTTTATTTTTTGGGCAATTGTCTCAGGTAGGGGCTTATTTTTTGTGGGATGAGTTGACGATTAGATTGGTACTATTTTGGGGGGCATACACCTTTTTGATCACTTGGTGTTGCACTTTTAGTGATGTAAGGTAACAAAAAATGGCTTTTTTGGCACAGTTTTTATTTTTTTGCGGGGTTAGGTCATGTGATATTTTTATAGAGCCTTTACGGACACGGCGATACCAAATATGTCTGTTTTTCTTTTTTTTACAATTTTATGTGTTTTATTTTGGGAATGGAGTGTTTTTTTACGTGAAGCTTTATTTTTTTCATTATGGAAAACACTTTTTTTTTACTTTTTATTTTTGTCCCACTCTGGGACTTCAACTTCTGGGGTTCTGATCTCCTCTGCAATGTATTACAATACACCTTGTACACCGACAGCCTACCTGTGAGACCCAGCCTCAGGGGCTGGATCTCACAGGCTTCCATAGAAGGTAGCCCAATGCCTATGGAAGGCATCGGGGCTGCTTTCTGTGACATCGGGTTCCCATCACCGCAGCGCGTACTCAGTTCTTTTTTCCCGCACTGCGCTCTGATCGTCCTGGCTGCAGTTTTCTTTGACTGAAGCCATGATGTCTGATATACTGCTGAGCCCAGTGATGGCTGCACAGTGACCTGTGCACACTGAACATCACTGCTGCAGCCAGGAAGATGATGTCAGCGGACGGGAGAATCAGAATGCAGTGCTGGATGACGTTGGGGGGAGGGGTGGCTGGGGATTTGTGCGAGTACTGATTCTTTTGATATTTTAGGCCACTTACAGGGGCTCCCCGAGTTTTTATTTAATGCGGACAACCCCTTTAAAGGGGTTGGTCTGGTGGTCTCGGAAAAACAGAGCGCCTTTATGACAGTAAACCCTAAAACTAGTGTGAACAGAGCCTAAACACTATAGGTTTAGTATAAACTACATCCAGAGAAGCAATATACTTACAGGAGCATTGTCATGGTCCACTGAAAAGTTGCACACTATCCAAGTGTCCGTTTCATTCTCACTAGCAGCTGGTATCATACGGATTGCAGATAAATACAGGACGTCACGCTGAGAAGCTGGCCAAACTCTCTGCAAGCAACCACAAAACAGTCAAATGACACAGAAACCCCAAGTAATGCACAGAGGCTATGGCCCAAGCCTAATTAGCCCACTCATCTGACTGGGTCAAGCAGGGTCTTAAAGGGACAGTGAACCTTCAGAGGATAGGTCATCAATATTGAACCCTTGGAACCCCCTTTCTTTAAGGCTTTGTTCACATCACATTTAGATCCAGAGTGTCCCTATGGGCCAGTATATATTTTTTGAAAATCATTCTAGAAAGTGTTGTAGATATATATATATATATATATATATATATATATATATATATTTATTTTATTTTTTTTTAATTATTTTTTTTTTTTGTTTAAACAAAGGGAGCCTATGGACTACATCTCATTGTGTGCTTATACAGTGGGACGCGGTGCCGCCTTCATTCAGGCATTCGGCATATCCTTGGCTCTAAACGTTATGTGAACAGACCAGCACTTACACAGAAATGGAATGACATACCTTGTGCGTCTGGTATACAATGATTGATGTGGGAGATAGTTTTTCAACAACGTGGAAGTTTTCAATAGTTGCTGTTAAAACATAAAAAAAAACACAAGTGAGCAAAATCAAAGGAAAACAAAAAGAACATAATACTCTCATTATTGGGCACTAGATAAGGCTCTTACTCTCCCAGTCGTTGCGTACGTCAACATTCCAAAAGTGATGGCACAACTCATGTCCTGTGACTCCTTTCACAGAATGAGTGGCCTTCAGGGGGTCAAGAACGATGCCGTTTTCTTCCACTTCCCTTCTATAAACCTGCAAAGATCATGTCTGTCATACACCAGCATGTGGAGGCAGTATGGGCAATTATCTTATGCCTGTCTCAATATACTGAAGAGACAAACAGAGGGCGAATTATTCCCTTACCTTCATCTCTCCTTCTTCTACTACAAGCTGCCAGTTGGCATCTCCACCCACATCTTGGAGTGAGTAGGTCATATGGTTCTCTACCACCTCATCCACCTACAATAAAAACAAGAAGCTCTGCGGTCAGATTTTAGAACATTGCTATGCTTCCACAAGAAACTAACACTGCGCATTTAAAAGGGTTGTGCCATTAACTACTTTTCCACTCGAAAGTGTATTTTCATCAATTAGTCTAGCTCCCATTCCTCCTTGATTATTTTAATTTTTTTTATTTTTTTTTTACTTCACTTCCAGCTTTCTCTTATCCCCCATGCTTGAATCTTACTTCCTGGTTTGTCATGTGTCTGCTGTCCCATCATGCCTTAGGGCAGTGTCCTGACAGCAGCAGGCCATTGACCAATCCCCTTATTCTTAACAATGACGCTTCCCACGTCCTAATTACAAAACTCCAATGCCGGATGTAACCTAGTGCAACTGAATATCAAAACCGATTTGCCACAGGGTGCAATGGCAGGTGAACAACTTAAGAATAAGGCAGTTTTGATAAATGGTGGTATTTGGAGAAAGTGATATAACAGCGATATCTGTTAGGTGGGATACATTGATATAAGTGGCATAACCCCTTTAAGCTTTAGAAACTTCATCTGTACATAAGGCCTCATGCACATAACCATATGTTTTAGGTGGCCCGAGAAACAAGGATAACGTCCATGTGTCTTTTTTTTTGCAGACCCATTGACTTTAATGGATCTGTGGTCCACATTTTGAATCCGTGTGTGGTCTGTCTTTTTTTTTTGCGGATACACAGAAATGAACAGGTCAAAAAATGAGGTTCGGACACAGATCCAAAAATACATTGTGTGCATGAGGCCTAAGAAAAAGTAGTTATAACATATTACAGCTCGTGGTCAAACACTCATTTGGCTCATAACTCCCAAAACCCAATACACACGCACGCTTAAATCGGCCATGTGTGCATGTGTTCTCAAAAGGGTGAGTGGAGTAAGCTGCTGCCGGAAACCTCTGAAAGCCGCTTATCTCATTTGAGAGCATGTGAAAATCTAACATGCCTGACCTCTGTTCCCTCCAACATCTTCCATCAGTGGAGAGATGGGACGGCCCAAGCACCTTAGATTAGGGATGGGCAACCTGAGGCTCTCCATCTGTTGCAAAACTTCCAGCATCCCCAGACTGACTACAGCTATCAGCCTCCAGCAGGGCACGGTAAGAGTTGCAGTTCTACCACAGCTGGAGAACCGCAGGTTGGCCATCCCTGCCTTAGATGGTTGTCCTAGCTCAGACAGCATTCATCTAATGTGTATAAGGAACTGTACTAACTTGTCACTAGGGCTTAGTGTACTATTTAGGAGAACATGAACTGATGCAGAGAGTAAAAGGAGTCAAGTGGATGTTGTATTCCATATAAAACTAATTCCTACAGCTGCCAAACACATTTAAAGGGGTTTCCCACCATATTAAGACCTTCAGATCTGTAGAATGAAGAGGCCCCAGCGCCAAGTAAAAGGGATGTGGCTGTTTCAAAGCGCCACTACATTTCTAGGGGCCGTTGGGGCAGTCAGACCCCCAGCAATCAGATTGTGATGGTCTATCCTAGGGATATGTAATTACATTCTATGTAAGGAAACTGCTTTAATGAAAGTAACCATTGCTTAGTACACAAAACAGCATAGGATTTCGAGGTTAGTGGATCCTGCATAGCATCTATGGGATCCCTCAAACGGGTTAAAAAAAAAAAAAAAAAAAAAAGACGACGCACATGCAACATATGGCCCGCTAGTGCAAGCATACAGTACCTGGCTGCCAAATCTGTGCTCATCAGAAGCACTGACTGGGTCATTTGAACACCGGGGGGACTATTACAGATAAAATAAAAAAATAGGTGATAAAAAGTGAGGTTGGGTCCAACAGAATATAACCAATACATTATAGCAACTGTACAAATGGTCAAAATGTAAAAAAGAGGATGCACTAGGCGGACACCTCTGATCCAAATTGATCCAACCGGTAACAGATCCTCCGATCTGTAATTAATCGTTTTGTTTTTTTTTCCCAATTTCATTAAAATAGTGCAGCAGGCCACAACAGTCTACCCAATGTAAATCTGACGGAACCAAACAGTGTGAACAAACCCCAGATTATAAATCACCTGTATGTGATCCGCAGCATACGTGCATATATGCAGTCAGCACAGAAAATAACGTGCACCTCTACAGGACTTACCGCTCGAACAAATCTGTGATTTTCCAGGGCAGTTAATGCATCACGGGTTGGTAAAGACGAAGATAAGTGTGACCTCGTCTTTTCTGACTGAGACTAGAAGAAGGGAAAGCGTTAGGATCGATATTTGCACTTCATAAATGACCGCATTAACTTTAGAACTTTTTGATCTTTGTGGTTGGCTCAAAAGCAAAAAGCGATCTGTGTCTCAAGTATGATTCAATGGCAATCGCGTGTAATTTAGGGTACGTTCACATGATCGTTTTTTGTAGTCCGCAAATCGCAGATCCCACCTATGTGCATGGTGCAGACCCCCTGACTTCAATGGGTTTGTAGCCATGATATTGTGGCAAAGTGTAGGCCACGGCCCAACTTTTGTGTGGCCACACAGATGGGCTTCCGTGTGCTTCTGCATCCATGAGGCTGCTCCGGAAAAGATTGGACATGTCCTATACTTTGCGGCAACACGATGACTACGGACCCTCTGAAGTCAATGTGTCTACATCATGAACGGCCTATATCCGTGTTTGTGAAACACTTAGTTGTGTGACTGCCCCCTAATCTCTACTCCAGCACCTAATCGTTATAGGTATCCACTTAGATCAGTCTTCATTTAGACAGCAACTTTTTTTTCCCCCACAGAGAACATATAGTATAGTTTATGGGTACTAATGCTCTGTGTGCAAACCTGAAAGCATTTCTTTAGCAATGTTGAAAAAAAAAAAATCTATCTATTACTCAAACTAATTTCCTGATCCCCGTCCCATACCTTCTTAGGTGAGACACGCAGCATTAGAGGTACCTGTTCAATTTTGTCTTGTCGGTCCAAAGCAGCTTCAACTGCATCAAAGAATTCTTCTTCGTTAATCAAGCTGTTCGGTCCTTCCTGTCATAGTGTAAGAGATTATTATCTTCTGAGCATACACTGTACATGTGCTTTCCAGAAAACCCACCAATGCTATATGATTATTTCACATGCATTATAACCTTGCAATTCAATAGACTGTTGTAAGGGTATATTCACATGAAGCAGTTTTCTTGCAGACTATTCTGAAAATCAGTTCTATTCATCAGAATGGGGGTTGTTTTGATGCTAAGCAAAAACATTTTTGTAAGTCTTGTTCAAATGTAAGGGACAGGTGTAAATATTTTTGCAGCAAATCTGTCACGTGTGAATTTAAAGGGGTTGTCTCATGATGGACAATAGGGGCATGTCGCTAGGATAGCGGTGGGACCTGCACCTATATCGAGAACAGAGCCCCGCAAGCTGGTGGCTGGAGGACTCCAGTCCGGCCACCGCCAAGCCGGTTCCCCACAGAAGTGAATGGGCGCGTACAAGGCATGCGCTGCCCCCGCTCCTATTCATTTCTAAGGAGCCAACGGAAATAGCCGAGCTAGAGCTCTGCTATTTTCGTTGGCCCCATAGAAAATGAATGGAGGGCGGCTATGCATGTGCAATGCGCCCTCCTTCACTTTCGGGGCTACGTTCTCGATATAGGTGCGGGACCAGCAACTATAAGACAACTGTCTATTGATTGTCCATGATGATACAAACCCTTTAAGTGTTCACTCTACACAACTCATTATATCGGATTTGTACTGCCCATCCGTCTTAGGGTACGGCCACACAGTTTTTTGGAGGAGGATTTGAAGCAGATCTGCTGGCATGATTTTTAGCTAAGCCAGAAGTGGATCCACCAGGAAGGAGAATCTCCGATTCCTTTCAAATCCACTTCTGGCTTTGGCAGAAAATCCTGCAGGCAGGTCTGCCTCAAATCCTCACCTAAAAATCTCTGAGTGGCATCAAACAGTCTAGCACAACGTTGATATGGGAGAGTAGATGCACCGTGTGTGTCCAGGGTTAACTGTCCAGGAGAGGGCAATCATCTAAAGCTTTCCTCCTTCCCCAAGTCTTTACTTCAGTAAGTTCTGCTCTGAACGCAAGCAGCAATTTAGTGAAATACGGTAAATTTCTGCTGACAAAAATAATCAAATAAACTATGAGTTTGTTAAAGAAGTCTCTTAAGGAAAGAAGGAGATGAAGGGACATGATCAAAATCTTTAAAGGGAACATGTCAGTAGGTTTGGGGGCCACTAGTCTACCAGCGTGTCGGCTTGTGTTCCAAACCTGCATATAATAGATCACTGATGAGTTGTTACATATAGATCAGCAGAGAGGAGTCCTGGACTCATTTCCAGCAACTCCAAGCCCATATGCATTACAATGATGAAGCTGAGAGCAGTAATTCTTGCTTCACTTTACACTTACTAACGTGCTGTGCATGCCCAGTAAAGCTAGGTGTACCATCCATGGTGCAACAAACGTGACCGGACTCAATTATGGTAAATTTATATGTTCTTTAACTTAACGCAGCAACGGTCAGTTTTGATATATGCAGGTTTGGAACAGCTGCAAAAATACATGTTGGTGGCTTAGAGCAGAGGTACCCAGGACCGGGCCCTGAATCAAATCGATCTTCCATTGTAGAAGCGCTCATCTGCATAGTCATCTGTATCGCCGTCCTCAGAACAGCGATACAGATGCCTGTGCTGCGGGGCAGGGGAGGGAGAGGCGTCTCCCCTGCCCGTTCCTCTGATAGGCTGCAGGCAGAGGCAGAGGCCGGCTCAGGCGGCGCAATGACGTCATCGCGCCGCCTGAGCCGTACAGCACAGGACACAGGCCAGAAGAGGCCTGCATCGCATCTCTGCCAGCCTGATGGAGGCAAGTATAACTGTTTTTTTGGGGTTTTTTGTACACTACTGGAGGAGAGGAGCACTGGGGGCACTTCTAACTGGCACATGATATGGGGGGCACTGTAGGGGCACTTCTTATATTATTGGGGGCATTAATGGAGTCACTTCTTATTGGCATATTATTGGGGGGCATCTATGGGGGCATTTCCTATTGGCATATTATTGGGGGCATCTATGGGGGCACTTCTTATTGGCATTTGGGGGCATCTATGGGGGCATTTCCTATTGGCATATTATCGGGGGCATCTATGGGGGCACTTATTGGCATATTGGGGGCATCTATGGGGGCATTTCCTATTGGCATATTATTGGGGGGCATCTATGGGGGCACTTCTTATTGGCATATTATTGGGGCACTGTGGGGGCATATAAGGGGGCACTTCTTACTGGTACATTTGTGGGGGCACTTATTGGTAAATTATTGGGGGCATCTATGGGGGCAATTCTAACTGGCACAATTTTGGGGGCACTGTGGAGGCATCTATGGGGCACTTCTTACTGGTACATTATTGGGGGCACTGTGGGGGCATATAAGGGGGCACTTCTTACTGGTACATTTGTGGGGGCACTTATTGGTAAATTATTGGGGGCATCTATGGGGGCAATTCTAACTGGCACAATTTTGGGGGCACTGTGGAGGCATCTATGGGGGCACTTCTTACTGGTACATTATTGGGGGCAGTGTGGGGGCATATAAGGGGGCACTTCTTACTGGTACATTTGTGGGGGCACTTCTTATTGGTAAATTATTGGGGGTATTTCTAACTGGCACATTATTGGGGGCAATGTGGGGGCATCTACTGAGGCCACAAAGAAGGGGTATTTTACATGGGGGGCACTGTATAGGGGCATTTTGTTATATTTATATATTTTAATATGCACCTTGCGTGAATCAGTCAGCACCGACAGCATCGTCGCCCCGCCTCCTCTCCAAACCCCCCCCCCCCCCCGGTCCCTGGGGAAATGGTCAAGCGAGAAACCGGGTGCAAAAAAGATTGGAGACCACTGGCTTAGAGGACCCAAACCTACCAACAGGTCCCTTTTAAATATGCCAAATGTTTTAATAAACGTGAGGAAAGTGAACTGAATGAGAACAAGGGGAGAAATTACCTGGGGGGCAGCTCTGAAAATATTTCACTGAAAGTGTAGTAGATGCTTGGAAAAAGCTTCCAGCAGATGTGGTTGTGAAATCTATAGTAAGTGACTGTGAAGCCATTTAGGATAATAGTATATTAATCCTAGGAGAAAATAATAAGGGCAGACTAGAGGGACAGCCAGTCGTCTTCTTCTGCCATCAATCTCTCACAGTCACTATGATTAATACAATAAGACTGGGGAAGAGTGCAGTAAACATACTTCATAGTCAGGTCCACCAAAGTGGGACTTTTTCTTTAACTCGGTCATCGCATTCTTGTAGGCTTCTTCTACTCGTCTCCTCTTCTCGACCTCCTAAAATAAGCAGATTTAGAGTTGTACATTAACAGCCTTGTTTTCTATTCAGCTTAAAGGGGTATTCTCATCTTAGACAATGGGGGCATATCGCTAGGATATGCCCCCATTGTCTTATAGGTGCGGGTCCCACCGCTGGGACCCGCACCTATATCCAGAACCGAGCGGGGAGCGCTGCGCCTGGAGGACCCCAGGTTTCCGGGGGTCCGGCCACCACCAGGCGCAGCTCCCCGCGCCGCTCATAGAAATGAATGGGAGCCGGGCCGTGCATGCGCGGTGCGCTCCCATTCATTTCTATGGAGCAGACGGAAGCCGGCTCGGCTATTTTCGGCGGCCCCATAGAAATGAATGGAGGGCGGCTGCGCATGCGCAGTGCGCCCTCATTCACTTCGGGGGCTCCGTTCTGGAAA
Source organism: Rhinella marina (assembly GCA_900303285.1). Taxonomy (NCBI): domain Eukaryota; kingdom Metazoa; phylum Chordata; class Amphibia; order Anura; family Bufonidae; genus Rhinella; species Rhinella marina. The sequence goes on from ONZH01011519.1 coordinate 176,209, forward strand.
TAGGTGCGGGTCCCTATCCTAGCGATATGCCCCCATTGTCTAAAATGAGAGTAACCCTTTAAAGGGCATCTGTCAGCAGATTTGTACCTATGACACTGGCTGACCTCTGCATATGTGCTTGGCAGCTGAAGACATCTGTGTTGGTCCCATGTTCATATGTGTCCTCATTGCTGAGAAAAATGAATTTTTAATATATGCAAATGAGCCTCTAGGAGCAACAGGGGCGTTACCATTACACCTAGAGGCTCTGCTTTTTCTGCAACTGCCACACTCTCTTGATTGACAGGGCCAGGCAGGGAAAAGATCATAACACCCTGCCCTGTCAATTAAAGTGGAGAAGACGCAGCAGTTGCAAAGAGAGCTGAGCCTCTGGGTGTAACTGCAACACCCCCGTTGCTCCTAGAGGCTCGTTTGCATATATTAAGACATAATTTTTCTCAGCAATGTGAGCACATATGAACATTGGACCAACACAGATGCCTTCACCTGCCAAGCGCGCATGCACAGGCCAGTCATTTTCATAGGTACAAATCTGCTGACAGATGTCAGTTTCTATGATTAAGGCCCTATACAACAATATATTTGGTTCGCATTTTTGCAGATCAGATGCAGACCCATTCTTTACAATGGGACCCAAAAAAATTCAGACAGCATCCATATATCCATTCTGCAGACTTGCAAGAAATTAGGTGTACCTCCACTTAAAAGCTCATGCCCATGAAAGTGTACAAACCTCTCAGTGTAACACAGCACACCGCAGCATCTCTCCACAGAGATCTTAAGTGGAGACATGTATCCTGGCATGTCGCTGCTGCTTGTAAACAGCGGGAGTACCGGAGGAGCACCGCAGAGAACGTAGCTGGAGTAAGGGGTGATTGTGTGATTTCTTTTTTTTTTATTATTTTAAGCTATTCAAGGGTTTGTCTGAGATTTTAAATTATCTTGGTCAACCCCTTAATGTGGGACCTTTGCAATAACCATTCTAAATTAATGCGAAAATATTTCTTAATTTTTCTTAAATCTGTCACCACGATTCTGGACTGTTATCTGTAGTAGTACATGAGTAGGGCTGCAGATAAGGAGTCCAGATCACCATTTTTTTTTAATATTCCTTCTGCCCCCAGTTCCCACAATCTCAGCATTCAAAGCTGTGCTGAAATATATTGTCAGGACTGCTGCTGCGCTAATGTAATGGAGAGCGCATGCACGGGAGTCCTGACAATGTATTTTAGTGTAGCTTTGAGTGCTGACAGCACGGTAAAAGGGAGAGGTAAGAAGCTAAAAATTGGGGTCTGGACTCCTTATGTACAGTACTCAAGTATCACAGCAAATAATAGTCCAAGATTGTGATTACATATTCCCTTTAACTGGAGGGGGAGGGCTGCTTTAGATGTTGTTACCTCCTGAATTGTAACAGCTAGAAACATGCAACTTGTTTGAAAGCAGACATTCCAAGCTTTCAGACAATACCAAATTGACAGCAATATGTTTAGGACAGAGAAAAATATTACCGATTCAAATCGGGATGCTGTGAACGCAGCTGAATATGAAAGTAAACACAGGTTTTACTCGCAATTATTCCCGACTTGATTTCTAACAGTGATTTCATTGTAGTCTTGTATGAAAGCTGGACTGTCAGCTTTCTGACAAGACCAGTTGCATGTTTGTAGCTGCTACCATTCAGGAGATATCACCATCTAAAGCAGCCCTCCCCCCTCCAGTTAGCTACTTTTCACACTGCCCGACCTGGACTTGGGCAAAACAGTTAGGTGGTTAAGGGCATGGTCCTCTAAATAAAGAAGGCAAACATACAAAGTACAAAGGAATTCAGCATCTGTTAAAGATCAGGAGTGCTCTTTTCAAAGAGGAGGTCTATATATTATATAATGTTTTCCTTCCTCATGTTCGTGAGGAGATGCATACTGAGCAACAGCTAAAAACTACGGCAAGTTGTATTAGCGCTACCGCTAAATGTAAGATCCCATCTGGTTCAGTAATCCGCACTGCAGGCAGCTGTCTGTGGATGTCCGGCAGTTCTAGCTTACTTGCAATGACTGCCATGTTCATTTAGAGTGTCTGTACATTTACCAATTAAGTTAATGGCCTCCCATTATTGTCTTCACAAAGATATTATAGCAAGAACCTTTTTACTGGATATGTGAAGATAAAACAGCTGTAAAGCCTTGTATATTAACGTGTTTTTCTGCAATTGTGGTGATTTAAAAGCAAATGACTTCATGATGCGATGGATCCATACTGCAGTGTACTGTAAAGACTAATTACATACAGTCAAAATACACAACTTTCCATTACTGTAAATTCAGTTTAACAACCTAATATTCAGATCCTGAAGACAGGTTGCCGATATGATTTCCAGAAAATCCCTTTAACAGAGTTGTCAGAGTGTTTAATACTGATGAACTATCCTCAGGATAGGTCAACAGTATCTGATCAGTGAGGGCCCAACTCCCAGCATCTCCACTGATCAGATGTTTGGGGAGATTGTGGTGCTCCGGTGTGCGCTGCGGCCTCTTCCTTGGCCAGTGATGCCACGTTCTTTTGTCAGAGCCTAAGCACAGCTCAGTCCCATTCAAATTAATGGGGATGACCAGCAATACCAAGCACAGCTGCTATCCAATGGATGGAACTGTGCTTGGTAAGCCGAGAGTAGGCCGTGGTGCTTGTCGGAGCGCTGAAGCCATTTCTAATAGCTGATTGCACCCCCACCAATCACATACTAATAACCTATCCTAAGGATGGGTCATCAGTATTAAACACTCGGACAACCCCTTTCAAACATCGATGACCTATTGATCAATATCAGATTAGAGGCAATCTGATTCCCAGCATCCGCACGCTGTTTAAAGAGGCCTGGTGCTTGAGCGAGAGCTACAGTCTCTTCCTCTTCATGTTCATCGGTCTCATGACCTTTCTGCTGCACAGTCGAACTGAAATGAATGGAAAGAGCTGCAATGCCAAGCACAACCACTATACCGTGTATGGCGGAGAGCTCAATACATTATGAGGAAGAAGTCGCAATGCTCGCCAAAGCGTCATAGCCCCTTAAAACAGCTGATTAGTGGGGTTGCCAGGAGTCAGACCCCCACCGATCTGATACACATGACTTATCCTGAGGATAGTCTCAGAAAACCCTCTTAATTTTATGGTCTTCAATTAAAGGCCAGATACTTAAAGGGGTATTCTCATCTTGTACAATGGAGGCATATCACTAGGATATGCCCCCATTGTCTTATAGGTGCGGGTCCCACCGCTGGGACCCGCACCTATATCCAGAACGGAGCGGGGAGTGCTGCGCCTGGAGGACCCCAGGTTTCCGGGGGTCCGGCCACCACCAGGCGCAGCTCCCCGCGCCGCTCATAGAAATGAATGGGAGCCGGGCCGTGCATGCGCGGTGCGCTCCCATTCATTTCTATGGAGCCGACGGAAATAGCTCGGCTATTTTTGGCGGCCCCATAGAAATGAATGGAGGGAGTTCTGGAAATAGGTGTGGGTTCCAGCGGTGGGACCCGCACCTATAAGACAGTGGGGGCATATCCTAGCGATATGCCCCCATTGTCTAAAATGAGAATAACCCTTTAAAGGGGTTTTGCCAAATATGAAAGTTGCAACTGCTAGATATAGAGTACAGTGCTAAGCAGTTTCTAGAAGTCCCATAGAGAATGAATGGAGGGAGCATCAGGGCACATGTTTGGCCTGGTGCTCCATCAGGATGGAAACATTGGATCCCAGTGGTCAGACCAGCAGACCAGTTAGTTGTGGATAAGGATTAACGTTAAAGGTCTGTTCATTTGATGGGGTAACATTGTGGTCTTTGCCACAAACTGCAGAAAACAAGCAAAGTTTTGTGCAAACCACAGCGAAAGACCACAATGTTACCCCATCAAGTGAACAGACCTTGATGACCTTTGACCATGATGAACAGACCCTACAGTACATAATCCTGATGTCCAGACATACAGATCACCCTTACCTTATCCAGCCTCTTCTGCCAGCTGTCCTCTCTCTTTACCATCAGGTCAATGCAGTGGGACAGGGTGGCCAGTATTCCTGCCGTTGTTGCCTTGAAGGTAATCGCTTCCCCTTTAAAATCGATGCCGTTTATGCCTTTTGGGGCTACATGTGGAAACACTAAAATGGAAGGCAAACAGTCACATATCACTCGGGAAGACAAGCAAAGTCTGAAAATGATAAAAGCTGGATGCATATCAGGCAGAGCTTCACATAGATATTGGAAGATTCTGCTTCGAGAAATTGCTTCCTGTTCTGATAATTGACTATATGAGATGGGGGGAGGAGTAGTGGTGCTTTTAGTAATTGAAGGACACATTAACAGAGGAGGAGTAGATTACAAGTGACCACAACGTCATGTCTCCCGCTTCCCGTACCCATTATTACACATGCAAGTACGGAGAGAAGCCGCAAACTGTAAAAACCAGTAAAACGCTTACATTTCTCCTTGGTGCCATTACTGCTGTGATTGTACTCTCCATCCGCGTGGTTTGGTAGGAAATCGTCATCTTCGTCTTCCACAACTAAACCAGAAGAAACAAATTATGTTAAGGATCTGCAGGCCGTCAGGTCTATACTGCAACAGAGGTGGCAAAAACTGCTGGAGAACAGCAGGGCACACTGTACGCAAGACAATAGCAGAGAAAACACCAGCAAACAGGCATGTCATTCTGCTCCGCTTACCGACCGTCACAGTCAGCCCTTGTGCTCTATGAGACTAGCACTGCCAGGAGGTTACACAGCGCCGTCCCTCCCAGGCCGTATATATCGTACTAGAAGATGTAACTTATCTATCTATCTATATCGCTATCTATCTAATGTAATTTTTAGGATTTTTTTCCCCAAAAAATAAACTATATAATCAGTCTGCTGACCCTCTCCTGCTCTATAACATGCTGCCTGCATGGTATACTTCATTGTAACAAAATCACCGGAATATCATATATTTACATATTGTAAAGTCCAACTCAAATCACCAGGCGCACAGAAAAGCTGGAACACTAAAACTTAGCATTTATTAGTACATATTATATAAAATTGTATATCAAATTACGCCAATAACGGGCACAGGTACCCATGAAGCATACTAATCTACAAAAATTACACAGATGACTACATCTATAAGAACATGGGCAATCAGACCGGATAACAAAAGGTAATGGACGAGGGAGATGGGCGCAAGGGAAAAACCGTCCCTACTGTGGCACCTATATCTACCCCCTCAACCCAGGGATGAATCCTGATGGTTGATGCTCCCTGGTCTCGAACCTAGTCTGCCTGACCCTCTGCTCTCCCTAAAAATTACCAAGTTGAAATATCCCAACGCGTTTCCCCTCAAGGGAAGTTCATCAGGGGATATATATAGGTAATTTACATGAATAAATAGTGTGATAATATAGATACAAAAAAAATAGATGATACTTCAGAATAGACCATGGACCAAGATTGGTACAAACATAGCAGTCATTAATACAGATTGAAAAAGTATAGGTCAATGGTAAGGTAGGGCATTAGTTCTGATACTTATTGCAGTCCCAAGCAGCAGAGACAAAACCAACAAGATACACTGGCCCCTCAGATGAGAAATTATATTCTCAAAGCCATTAATGCAAAAGTTAGTGCAAAAAGTAAGTATATTTTGGTCAAGAGACCTCTTACATGAGCCCCTAATATGCTGCTTGCCTCGCCAAGGTCTGGGAGTAGGTCCGGTGGTCGGTGCTGTCGATGAGTAAGGCAGAATATACTTCACTGTATTTTCATGGGGACAGTTTCCCCTTAGTGTTATGGGACTATTTCATGTACTGTTTGCTGACTGTATTAAAAGGGTGAAACAAATCTAAACTTTCTGTTTTAAACAGACTTCTGTGGTGTTCATACTTAACTGGACCCTGCTGCTGGATTCTTGTTGGACCGCTCAATGGCCACAACTGCAGGTCCTGAGTCTCTGGTAATCGACATCCTGTTGATGGGCTTCACATGATCGCTATGACCAGAGTCACCCATTGGGTCACATGCCATACAGGTGACAGGTCACTGGCCAAAGCGGTCACGTGACGCCCATCAACCGGATGTGGATTCCCAGACACCTGGCACCTGCCAAGATGGCCAATGAGTGATTTAGCTGGAATCCAGTGGTGTGGACCAGATAAGTATGAACCCCACCGTGTGTCCAGCCACTGTGAAGAGGTCAGAATTTCTCTCTGCTGTAGAACAACCTTGTTGCTTTCCCTCTATATTTTCAAGGCTTGGTTAATATGGGACGTTCCAGGTGAGGATACGCTGCATGCACGAGCAGGCTGCTGCAGATTACATGGTCCAACCAAAATAAAAGTACTGAGCTGCCCATTTCAGGAAAATGAACGGGCTACAAAAATCAATAATGGCTGCCACATGACAGTGTGTGACCAGGCGGAATCACAATACAAAAATATTCAGAATTAGGGCTGTTTCACATGCCAACATAGAATGCTGGAATCAGCTGGACAAAAACCCACACAGCGGTATTTGGCCATTTCTTTGTATATTTGCTGGATGGCGGCAGGATCACTCCCGGGCCCCATTATCTATAATTCCGCAGCATCCAGCAATGCTGGATCTGGCAGAATAGTCCCGGCTGGAACAGCCTGCCGCCGCATCGGTAACAGATAGTGTCAACTAGCCTTAACCATACCTCTGTCCCGTTCAAGCTCGTCTTTGCAGACTGCATCAGCACAGGCATCAAAGTATTTCTGAAGCGTGTCAACCTGTCGACACAAGATGTCACGGAAAGTTTCCATTTCAGCGAGTTTTTCACGCAGGCTGTGGCCTTTCTATAGAAGAAGGAAAACAAAGTGTTAACAACGGCACATATAAAAAGGTATGGATCAGAAAAGAAGGTCCTAATGATGAAAGAGTGTCATTAAAATTCATAAGCTGGAAGAACGAACCTTAAACGACGAGGTCGAAGTGGCAGAATAACCGCTGGCTCCAGAAACCAGGGACACCATTGAGCCATGTCTCCGTAAGCTAGACTCAGACCCATAGCCGGATTCAGACTGAAAGAAAAAACAAAGATGATTTAATGGTTGCACAGAACCCCCAGGGGCCAGAACAAGAAAGAAGCATAGCAATGATAAAGTGAACCTCAGAGATGAGGGCCTACTGAAGGGTTCCTTCAATAATGGTGGACTGAACCTCAGAGATGAGGGCCTACTGAAGGGTTCCTTCAATAATGGTGGACTGAACCTCAGAGATGAGGGCCTACTGAAGGGTTCCTTCAATAATGGTGGACTGAACCTCAGAGATGAGGGCCTACTGAAGGGTTCCTTCAATAATGGTGGACTGAACCTCAGAGATGAGGGCCTACTGAAGGGTTCCTTCAATAATGGTGAACTGTACCTCAGAGATGAGGGCCTACTGAAGGGTTCCTTCAATAATGGTGGACTGAACCTCAGAGATGAGGGCCTACTGAAGGGTTCCTTCAATAATGGTGGACTGAACCTCAGAGATGAGGGCCTACTGAAGGTTCCTTCAATAATGATGGACTGAACCTCAGAGATGAGGGCCTACTGAAGGGTTCCTTCAATAATGGTGGACTGTACCTCAGAGATGAGGGCCTACTGAAGGGTTCCTTCAATAATGGTGGACTGAACCTCAGAGATGAGGGCCTACTGAAGGGTTCCTTCAATAATGGTGGACTGAACCTCAGAGATGAGGGCCTACTGAAGGGTTCCTTCAATAATGATGGACTGAACCTCAGAGATGAGGGCCTACTGAAGGGTTCCTTCAATAATGGTGGACTGTACTCAGAGATGAGGGCCTACTGAAGGGTTCTTCAATAATGGGGACTGAACTCAAGAGATTGAGGGCCTGAACCTCAGAGATGAGGGCCTACTGAAGGGTTCCTTCAATAATGGTGGACTGAACCTCAGAGATGAGGGCCTACTGAAGGGTTCCTTCAATAATGGTGGACTGAACCTCAGAGATGAGGGCCTACTGAAGGGTTACTTCAATAATGGTGGACTGAACCTCAGAGATGAGGGCCTACTGAAGGGTATCTTCAATAATGGTGGACTTGCACAAATTCTTCCAACCTTTGCAATAGCACAGAAAGTGTTCACTAAACCAGGCCTCCCTAGAGATCCACTTAAACTACTGGGGTCATATGTAGTGTTGAGCAAACTTGTGTTTTCAAGTTCGGTATACAAGGTTCGGGTTACCTAAGAATTCCGTTATGGATTCCGCCATAACTTATGGTCTGTGGTAGCGGAATCCATAACGGAATGCTTAGATAACGCGAACCTTGTACGCCAGCTTGGATCTGCATACTTTTGTAATTGTATGAATTTAAAGAGGACCTGTCACCGACAGGTCTGTTTTAATAGCTTCATGTATTCCCCATGTAATAACAATTCTGGAACATCTATTCTTATGTCTCTATGTTGTGCCATTCCTTTATTATTTCTACTAGAAGTTATGAAAGAATTACTAGCAGTCTGCAGTAAGGGTACAGAGGGGAGGTAACCAGTTGGAGGTGTGTACCTGCACAGTCTGACAATAGAAGCGCTGACTGGATAAAGTCAGTCTGTGCAGGTACACCCCCCCCCCGAAACTGGTTACCTGCCCTCTGTACCCTTACTGCAGACTGCTAGCAATTCATTCATAACTTCTAGTGGCAAAAAATGGATCGGTACAACATAGAGTAACAATAATAGATGCTCCAGAATTGTTATTACATGGGGAACACATGCAGCTATTAAAACAGACATGTCAGGAGTGGAATAATTTTTTAGAGCTATTAAATTATTCAATAAAAGCTATCTGTATAGCACCACCCGTTTCTTTATTTCTCTATCCACCTAAGCCGAGGTGGTCGCACATGCTCAGTTCCATCCTTCAATTGTCACTAGTCTTATCTACTTAGAAGCGGTGACAGTTACTGGAAAAAGCTGCAGTAGAAGGGGCACCCCCGCCTCCATAAGGAACACGCCACCCACCCTCCTGAAAAGAGGCACTCCTCCTGTGCTACCAGCATGAAGATACTCTAGCAGAGCAATAAATGGGGAGATCTCTGGATCCATAAGTTCAAGCTTTGTTAGAAAGAGATTGTCATATATGATAATCCCTATACATTATTCTTGGGATAACCCCTTTAAATAAAGCCCGATGTAACAATATAAGCTATTCATGGTTCACAGGACCCACAGAAAAGAGGTGCAGACATAAAAACCGCATAAATGGCAAATGGACTGAAACCGGAGAGCAGTCAGTCATAAAATGGTACTGAGGAGAGGACAGAGCCGTCATCTGCACGTCCCTACTCAGCACATATAGTACATGCGGCTGATGTCACTTCTATTATAGGAAGCTGAGGTAAGTACCGTAGAGGTCACCGCTTCAGTCTTCACTATTTGCTGACAGTCTCAGGTCTGCATTCTTCACAATCTTTCAGCATTCGTGTGCCGCCTGAGGCTCAGCAGTGAAGAGTCATTACCAGCCAGTGACCAATAAACCGAAATCTATAGAAAGAGATTGTATCCAGCCGGGCCTGGGGCACGTGTGACACAAAACTGACCCCACAGACAGGACTGGTTTTATCATCAGTTTCCCTGTCACTTCTATGGACTAAGGACCTCCTCCACAGTATGGGGAGGAGCAGTCGCTAGTGACATTGCACGTCCCCATACAGAATCATTGTTTGCCAGCAGCAGATCGTACCACCTAAACAGCCTCTGCTGCCCATAAACCATGTACGGGGACGGGCAACGGCATACTGTGGAGGGGATCGCTGCACATAAATGTTACTTTACGTGACAGCACCATCAATGCAAAATGTGAAGGGGCCTTTAGCCAAAGGGAAGAGAGACTCTAGATTTTCAGCTGACAGCATGTGGCTCAGTGGTTAGCTCTGTGGACATGTAGCAATGGGGTCTTGGGTTCAAATCCTCAACATGGGCATGGAGCTCGTATGTTCTCCCCATGTTTGCATGTGTTTCCTCTGGGTATTACTGATTCCTCCCACACTCCAAAGACAAGATAGGGAATCTAGATTGTGAGCTTCACTGGGGAGAGTGAATGATGATAGTGTCTGTAAAAGTCTGCAGAATATGTCAGCACTATATAAGCAAGGTTATAAGTGTCGTCGCACTTCAGCAAATACCATGTATCATGTAAAGAAAGTTAGTACAAGCACTTACTAATGTACTGTGATTGTCCATATTGCTTCCTTTATAGGCTGGATTCATTTTTCCATCACATTATACACTGCTCGTTTCCATGGTTACAATCACCATGCAATCCATCAGTGGTGGTCATGCTTACATCACTATAGGAAAATGCGCCAGTGTAAGCGCACTCTCAAGGTCCCGGCCATGAGAAAGGCTGGAGCCTTTTCCTACATTGCGTAAGCACGTCCACTGTGGCTGGCTTAGAGGGTGGTCGTAACCCTGGATATGAGCAGTGTATAATGTGATGGAAAAATGAATCCAGCCAGCAAAGGAAGCAATATGGACAATCACAATACAACTGTAACACAAATGGTTTGTATTAGGCTTCATTCACACGACCGTATTTTGTTTCCGTGTCCGTTCCGTTTTTTTTGCGGACCGTATGCGGAACCATTCATTTCAATGGGTCCGCAAAAAAAAAAAAACGGAAGGTACTCCGTATGCATTCCGTTTCCGTATGTCCGTATTTCCGTTCCGCAAAAAATATAAAACATGTCCTATTCTTGTCCGTTTTGCTGACAAGGATAGGCATTGTTACAATGGATCCGCAAAACAAACGGAAACACGGATGCCATACGGAACGTCATCCGTTTTTTTTTTTCGGATCCGCAATTTGCGGACCGCAAAACACATACGGTCATGTGAATGAAGCCTTAAAAGGGGTTTTGCCATCACATACAATGGGGGCATAATGCTAGGAGAACAGAGTGGGGAAATGAATGGAGGGTGCACGGTGCATGCGCAGCCGTCCTCCATTCAAGTCAATGGGGCCGCCGAAAATAGCCAAGCACTGGCTCAACTATTTACGTCTGTCCTATAGAAATGAATGGGAGCAGGAGCCGTGCATGTGAGGTGTGGTCCCATTCACTTCTATGGGAGCAGCGGGGAGCAGCGCTTGGTGGTGGATGGACCCTGGGAAACCTGGGGTCCTCCAGACACAGCGCTCCCCGCTCCATTCTCCTTGTAGGTGTGGGTTCCAGAGGTGGGACCAGCACATATCAGACAATGGGGGCATATCCTAGCGCTATGCCCCCATTGTATGTGATGGAAATACCCCTTTAACTTTCTCTACATGATAGGAGACAACCCCTTTAATAATAATTATAATTCTGGTAAGATGTCTAATATTAACCAAAGAGAGGATTTTCAGTATAAAGCATGGTGGTTTCTTTGACAGATCCTATAGTGAAATTAGATTTGTAATAAATTCCTCAGAAACTACCAGTGACCTTTTCCACATTCTCTCTATAACCACCTTCCATGTATGATCTTTAGGATAACTTTGTAACGCATTTACTAAAATTTGCCACGTTGAATGTGATTTGTTTCAGGGAGTAATAATAGTAATGACAATGCTAGGAGAATAGAAAAGAACAAGAAACCACGGCAAGCAAAGGTGGCCATCAACCAGTGCACCCAAAATGACACATACAGGGGTCTGGTACCAGTAGAAGACATAACAATAGTACAAAGACATAACCTACAAACACACAAAATAGTAAAAAGTTAAAAAAAAAAAGAATCCCACTATAGGAAAAAAAGGAGAGGAGAAGCCTAGCCGCAGCAGCACGCCATCTACACTGACGGTTAGTAAGCCGACCATTTTCTATGCCTTCAGAAAAGCACTCTGATAAATGAGGGGATCGATAGAAAGCATCAGAGCAATGCCCGACCCAACCGCCCAGCACGTTAACCCCATCAGTGCCAGCAAAACGTACGGGAGGGCGCAACTACTGGTGTGTGACAGAGCTGGAGTGCTGCCAGCAGTTACCTGGCCACTGCCTAATGTCAATACAGTCTGGTTACCGGCCTAAACCCTGCGGCGCTGCGTCACCTTCTCCAGCTCCTTCCACCTCCGCGCAGGGTCCATGTGATTGCTGCCTTTTCCCAATAGCATCTCCAGACAGATGAGGAAGAGGAGAGGATGCACTTAGGCCCCACCCAAGCTCTTATGATGCTGGCCAAGGAAGGAGGTCCGGGCTTTACCGGCGTGCAGTCAGAGGACACCAGCGAGACACACAGGGTTTGCTTACTCAGCAAGCTGAAAGGGTTAATGGTGCTAATGACTGGCGAGGCTCATGGGAAAATCCACTCAAACTTGAACTGCATTTTCTCCAGCGTCATCGCATGGAACATCAACCCAATCGATATGTAGTTAGGCCGCCGATGATGAGGAGTCTATACACTGCCACGGAATTTGACAGCCCTACGTAATTAACGGGAAATGCATTTCAAGCTGTATAATTAGCATGGGAATAAACAGATACTTAAAGAGGACCTGTCCCCCCTCGTGATATGTCTGTATTGTTCACTACTTGCATTCCACATGGAATAACAATTCTGCAGCATCTATTCTTAGGACTATATTGTGCCTTTCCTCTATTATTCCCGCTAGAGGTGATGAATGAATTGCCAGCAGTCAGCAATAAAGGTCCAGATGGGTGTTTCCAGTTGAGGGTGTGTCCCAGCACAGTCCGACACTATCCAATCAGTGTTCCCACTGTCAGACACTCCCTACGGGTAAGACCCAGATGACTTTGATTGCATTGCAGTCCTCCCTTCTAGTGGGAATAAAGGAATGAGGCTGGACAACTTGACTGCAATTTATGCTTAAAGCGAACTTGGATGGAGTAAAAGGTTAGAAGGGATCTGCGGGAACGCGGTTTGTAGACCACACCAGTGCAGCCCTGGTTCTAGGAGCCATCATATCGACTCCAGCCTGACCCAGAGTGGGATCCCAGACCTCACATTAAACACCAGGAGTTGTGTTATCTTACAAAGAAAAAAAGGGGGAGTCAGTCAGCACATCTCAGTGTGCAGGTGCACATTACTATGGTTAGATACACAAAGAAGCAGCACTCTGCAAACCAAATAAAGTACACAAATGCCATAGTAATATAAAATATTTTGATGCGAATGCTATAGTCATTTAGTAAATTGGAGATTCTTGGCAAATATATTTTGTACAAAATTATTTGGGCCCGTCTGCCAAACGTCAAGGCGATCTCTGTAAGATGGGAACCTAACACTATTTTCTACCTCCAACATTTGGCAGACGGGCCCAAATAATTTTGTACAAAATATATTTGCCAAGAATCTCAAATTTACTAAATATATATATGTATAGCATTCGCATCAAAATACTTTATATTACTATGGCATTTTTGTACTTTATTTGGTTTGCAGAGTGCTGTTGCATTGTATTTACTTTCTTTTCTTTGTGTATTTAACCATAGTAATGTGCACCTGCACACTGGGATGTGCTGACTGACCCCCCCCCTTTTTTTCTTTGTAGTTTTGGAGGTGTGGCTACTCCATTTAGTCGTGCACTCCTGACTAGCCCCGTCTGCCCCATAGGCTGATTTTAATCAGTGTAAGTATAAAGCCGTAGTCTGCTCTTAGTATAGAAGTATAGAGTGGGCTCGGCATGCATGTTGGTACCTGCATCCCTGGATTTAGTGGAGGCCTTTGATGCACCAGAAATGGCAAAAGACAGAATGGACCCAGCATGCATATGGAACCAACACCCCCTGAATTTTATGGAGGCCATTATGGCACATAACAGGTAGGAAATAGTGTTAGGTTCCAGTCTTACAGAGATCGCCTTGACCTTTGGCAGACAGGCCCAAATAATTTTGTACAAAATATATTTGCCAAGAATCTCAAATTTACTAAATGAGTGTAGCATTAGCATCAAAATATTTTATATTACTATGGCATTTTTGTACTTCATTTGGTTTGCAGAGTGCTGTTGGATTGTATTTAGTTGTGTTATCCTGGCTGCCCGATAATACTCAATAAAGTTGGGTATAGAGACGCCACCCTATTGTCTGTGCAAGAACATCACTTCATTCTGGGGCATTTACCCAACCGGATAAAACAGGAGACTTTTTGGTATAATTTGCGCAATTCTATTATGAGGGCCGGAACCGGCAATGAACAGAATATGTAAAGCAGGCGTGGTAATACCATCACCCAGGACAGCACTGGAGAGTCCCATTTTTTGATGTCAGCTCTGATGGAGCACAGGAGGGAGCGATAATTTACCCCATATAGGCCCTGTAGTTGTTTCAAGGAGAGCCCTAAATAGGACATTGAGTGTGTCACATACAGGACAATCCAAGCCATTTTCTGTGTCAAGCTGGAAGCCAGAAGTCAGGTTCGATAAGGTGAGTAATGCTGATTTTTAGAAATCAAAAGTAAGTATTCCACTGAGAAACTCCTATAAAAGAAGGATATGACCATTTTCTATTTCAGGAAACAATTTCAGGCCACCCTTTTGCACAAGGGCTGCATGCAGAAAGTAACATTGCTTGTGTGGCTGACGACTTCTTCATATTATTAAGCTGCCTACTGGGCTGAGGCCTCCACTAATGGACTGATGGGTTATATATGGCTTCAGGTCAATAGGTATCGACTGAATACAGCCCCTTAGTGCGAGCAGCTTCTACACACATGGTATAGACAGAACTGTCATAGAGGAAGCTGTAAGACCAGCTAAGATCCACCACGGCAGGACAGAGCGATAGAAATCTAAATATTTGACGTCTCTGCGTAGATCCTCCCACAAAATTGAGGTTATTCCTACAAAATTGAGGTTATTATTGGGATATTGAAAAACGTATGGCAACTTCAAGTGTAAAAATTGTATTAAAAAACAAATAAATAATAAATAAAAAATCCTGCAGTAGCTGGACAACCTTGTATGCCGAACTTGAAAACACGAGTTGACTCATGCCAACCGATAACCTATCCTGAGGATTAGGCTAGTTTCACGCCTCCGGCAGGCGGTTTTGGCAGAGTTCTCTAGATCCGGCATTGTCGGATGCTGCCGTCTGTCCACCGGTCCCCCAACTGATTATAACGGGATCCGGATATTACCTGCCAAATATATTGGAAATTGGCTGGGCAAAAATCACTGCACGCAAAGGTTTTTGTCCAGCCGATTCCCGGCATTCTATGTCGGCACAGCCTGCCGGAGAGGACAGACGCGGGTCTGAGACTAGACTAAGCCATCAATGTCAAAATCTGGGACTTTCATAAGTAGAGGATGGGGCTGTGGAGAAAGCAGCACCTGCCGTGTATTAGAACAGGTCATTGGACAGATATTCCCCTCGACGTCTGTGACAAGACACTTGAGCAGCTGCTTGTAATGTGAAGATTCAGTATTTGGGTCTGGACATCCTCGGCACAGTCAGCGACGCTCTGCAGGTTACTGAGAGCAATATGCTGCAGCATCTGTGCTGTTCTTGGCAGTCAGTGCATAAAACCTACCCAGGAATAACAGATGTCTGGTCATTCGGGGGAGCGGCCCACCACACCACACATTCTCAGGTCAGTCTACACCCAGAACCAGAACTTGCTGACATGGCTATGGAATTTGTAAAGCCATATGATAAATATAATAGACTTTCATCATAGAATACACATAAGTAACGCTGATTTATCATCTGCAATGTATATACTCTTTGTACAGAAGGATTACAGCTCAACAATTACCAGAGGAAGAGAGGACTGGCATTCTTAAGAAATTGGGTCTTACCACTCTTATAGAATAAAGGGGTTTTCCTACAATACAAATGTGTCCTCTGTCCAGAGGAGAGAGAATAAGTAACTGATCTGTGGGGGTCCAACCACTGGGACCCCCAGCAATCCTGAGAACAGGGGTCCAAGGTGTCCCAAATGAATGAGGCAGCACTCTTTATGGGCTGCTGCTGGAAACAACCTAGGACAGCGCTCCGCTACCTCCATCAGTTCCATCCACAGAGGGTGGAGCGGCCGAGCACATGCTTGATATGGCAACATGAGACCCGTATTCCTGTGATTGGTGGCGGCCCCAGGGATACTTATCCCCTATCCTGTGGACAGGGGATAAGTCTGTATTATGGGAAAGCCTCTTTACTAAGGCATAAAGATAACTGAGGAGCCAATTGATGTCTATAAAACCTGATGTATACTGCCATATTATAGAGCCGTATGGTATCCTAGGGGCCTATACACTGGTCCCTCAAGTTATGATGGACTCAGGTTCCAATATTTTCACCATACGCTGGTCTTTTCTGGGACAATGTGACATGAATTTGCATTCAACGTACAATACCACAAGCACTGTTAATCCGTGGCACTGTAGCGCCTCTCTACAGCACAGTACGGTACTACATATTCTGTGCAGCCCAAAAAACCACAGAAAAAAATTTAAGTAAAAAAATAATACCGGCTGCATCCGTTCAGAACGAATCCGGTTGTGTTATATCGAAAGTGAAGAAACCGTAACCATAAAACCATAGCAAGTCAATGGGTGCCGGATCAGTTTTCATGTCCAAAAAAAAAACCGGATCCGACACCATTGACTTACGTGATTTTTGGTGCCAGATCCAGCTTCTGCCACACGCTAAAACACCGCTTGCAGCAATTTTGTGTCCGGCATGGTGGAAGTGGTAGTTAAAAAAAAAAAAAAAAAAAAAAAAAAAAGGCAGTCTTCATGCTTTTATTTTTTAGGGATGACATTTTGGGACTCTAATAGTTTTCCATAGAGTTATGGTTTCAAGTAACAATAGTAGTCCCAGAAGCTAGTCCTATCATAATTTGGGCGACCACGTGCACTATACTTCTGTGTGCCTCAGATTTTATATTGATCCCCGGTGATCAGCTACATTCTGTGGGGGAAGCACATTAGAAGGGTGCAAACAGAGGAGACCACCATACACAAGCCTCCTGACGAAATAGATTGCCTAAAAATATTCAATAAATGACCAATAAAAACACAGCCGCCATCTACACCTTGTCAGCTGCGATCTCCAGTACAGCAAGCAGCATCATCTTTATGGAAGAGAGTAGTAAATCAACTAAGAGCAGATTAATAATGTATGATTCCTAGAAACATAAAACGAGCAGCAGTACACACAGTGCAACACTAGAGGGCGCTGCTGACAAACCCAAAAGAAATACAGTGAAGGTTACTAGCGGTCAAAGCCCAAAGGTAACACCTGACACCGCGCAAACGTTAGCGACTTCCACTGATATAAGGAGCAGGCGGTATAATAAAACTTCACTCCTGGTACAAGTGCCCCTTCTTGTTTCCAACCGAGGAGAACGGAAGACACAAACAAGCGATGGAGACGCGTCAGCTTGTGGTTAGTGCTGCCGCCAGGTAGATGATAACTACACACGCTGCATACAACACAACGCCATGGATCCTGTAATCCAATATCAGAGCTGAAGTGGAAAACGTTGTTATGAGCAAACAAATCACTGACAAGTCCGGAGACACTGCCATAGCCAATTCAAACAACGCTGCCAATCAGATTATGGTTACCCAGGGAACAATGCCACGTATAGCTTGCCACTGAATAAATCCCCAAGGGTGACAAGTTGGGAATAAGTTTATCTTTACTGTAGTGGTCACCGGAAATGTTGACCATCACCGGCTCGGAGATCCTAATGGCCTAAGGTCTCATGCACACGACCACGTCCGTATTGCAGTCCACAAACCGCCAATCCGTAAAATACTGATACCTTTAGCAGGGACTCCGCAATTTTCTCACTCTTAATACTAGAAATCACTATTCTCATGCGCAATACAGACAATAGGACATGACGTATAATTTGCAGAGGGGACATAAGGATGAGACAGCACTAGGGTTGCAGCGGTAACCAGTTCCACGATATACAACGGTAATGAAATGCATGGTTATCAAACCGTGGGCATTTGCTTATTACCGGTAAAAGGTAAATGGCGACAAGACTTTTTAGTCTTGTCGCCATTTGCGCCTGGACCCGACCGCATTACTGATACTAGGCTGCGCTACTGCGCAGCCTAGTATCAGAGGACATGGAGAAGATAAAATAAAAAAATCACTTACCCGTCCGGCGCTCCTCCTCTTTTCCGGGTTGCGCTGTACTGTCCTGACCGCGTACAGCGTCAGGACATAGTGCGCACACTCTGACCTGACGCTGCACGCTGTCAGGTGACAGTGCAGCTATGGGAGACTAAGGAGCGCCGGACACCGGAGAGGAGCCGCAGCGCAGGACAAGTAAGTGATTTTTTTTATTTTATTCAGATGGGGGCCACAGTGGGCTGAAGGGGCCACAGTGGGCTGATGGGGGCACAGTGGGCCGATCTGAGGTCTGAAGGGGGCACAGTGGGCCGATCTGAGGTCTGAAGGGGGCACAGTGGGCCGATCTGAGGTCTGAAGGGGGCACAGTGGGCCGATCTGAGGTCTGAAGGGGGCACAGTGGGCCGATCTGAGGTCTGAAGGGGGCACAGTGGGCCGATCTGAGGTCTGAAGGGGCACTGTGGGGCGATCTGAGGTCTGAAGGGGCACTGTGGGCTGATCTGAGGTCTGAAGGGGGCACTGGGGCTGATCTGAGGTCCGAGGATTAGTGTATCTTTTAATAATATATGTAACAAACTGTGATACCATGATAACCGTAATACCGCGGTATTTACTGAGAGGGTTATCATACCTTGAAAATTTCATACCGTTGCAACCCTAGACAGCACACTGATGTTTTTTTCATTATCGTGGATCCTCAGAGACAGATGGGCCCGTGCGCTAGCCATGGATGCAAAATACGGTCATGTGCATGAGGCCTAAGTTGCAGTCTCCACGAAAATACTACTAAAGGTGTAGTCCCAAGCACTGTACATAACATTAGTTACCTCCCCGTGCCACGTATCGTGTAAGCCAAATCATTAGGATGGGCAAAGGGCCTTGAGCACTGGACGATGATCGGCAGAGCGATCGTTCCTGATCACTGCTGACTGTAAAGGTGACCAGGGATCGAAGGTCAAATTATAGAAGGCGTGTTTGTTGTACATCTAATCGTTTATGTGGGCATAACTAATTTGTCAGCAACACATCCCCCTCATATACATGTATGAGAAGAATAAGGGGGAGGGTCGATGAAGAATACCTCAAGATGACAGTACTGTACAGAAACACTTTACATCACAAGGCCTCATGTACTGTGCGGCACACGACTATGCGAGCAGAGTGTAGAACATGCATTATTGTATATGAGGCGACTGCTGGTATCTGTAACGTGCACAGTAATAGGGGAGCACGATGGCTCAGTGGTTAGCACTGGTTCAAATCCAGCCAAGGACAACATCTGCATGGAGTTTGTATTTTCTCCCCATGTTTGGTGGGTTTCCTCTGGGTTCTCCAGTTTCCTCCCACACTCCAGAGACATACTGATAGGGAACTTAGATTGTGAGCCCCATTGGTGACAGCTGGATGCTAATGTCTGTAAAGCGCTGCGGAATATGTCAGTGCTATATATGCAAGTATAATAAATAAAAATACAGTATATTATGTAATGTGCAGAACAGCACAATATCTAATACAAATTCCTGCAGCAGTTCTAGAAAATTTTCTGCAACCACTTCTCTTCCTAATGCTACTGCTGTCATTCAAGTCAATGGGCAGAGGGAGGGAACCACTGCAAATGTGTGATCTCACCCCAGCACAGAGCATCCTGAGGGTTCAACCCTTTTAAGATGAAGGGAAGCCTAAAAGCAAACCTCTATATTTGCTGGTATTACTTGGAGGAGCCATGTAAGAAAATATCCTGATCTTGTGAAAGAGCAGACAGGGACAGGGCTGTGCATGTAAAAGGACAAGGGTTACTTCATGTGGGCTTGGAAAACCTCCATGGACACAAAGGTGCAGGAGGGACAAGGATTAAAGGGCATCTGTCAGCAGATTTGTACCTATGACACTGGCTGAACTGTTCCATGTGCACTTGGCAGCTGAAGACATCTGTGTTGGTCCCGTGTTCATATGTGCCTGCATTGCTGAGAAAAATGAAGTATTAATATATGCAAATGATCCTCTAAGAGCAATGGGGGCGTTACCATTACTCCTAGATTCTCTGCTCTCTCTGTAACTGCTGCTCCCTCTCCACTTTTGACAGGGCCAGGTGTGATGACATTTCCACTGCCTGTGAACCAAAGTGGACAGAGCGCAGCAGTTACAGAGAGAGCAGAGAATCTAGGTGTGACGGCAATGCCCCATTGCTCCTAGAGGCTCATTTGCATATATTATAATTTCTTTCAGCAATGTGGACACATATGAACATGGGACCAACACAGATGTCTTCAGCTGCCAAGTGCACATGTAACAGTTCAGCCAGTGTCATAGGTACAAATCTGCTGACAGATGTCCTTTAATGGCCGCCCATGTAATGCACGGAAATGCTAGGATAGCTCTCAGCCCTGGTAGGCAGACGGCTGGCCTCTCACTCAGGACACCTCTATCACCAACCATGCGCCCTAATAGTGTATATGGACAGGGGTTATTGTCATGAGCTAACCCTGGATAATGTGTATAACATTTCTCTATGGACAGAAAAAAAAATAAAAAAGTTGACTTCTAATTTCCTTACACCTTGATTCCTGCCTACAAGCACACCGCACACGTACACACCGAAAACCCGCAGCATAATACAGCGGCGTGGATCTACACGGCGTGGAACTTTTCTGTGCGTAAACAGATCTGTGGTGGACTTTGAAATCTGCAGAATGTCAACTCTGCAGATTTTCAGACCAGCTTTCGCCAGGGCAAAATCTGGAGCAAATCCACAAAAAATAAAAAAAATAAAAATACCGGGAACAAATCCTGCATGTAACGTAAGCGAATTTTTCGAGCGGTTTTGTGCAGAAGCGCAGGGAAAATCTGCGTCAACTACACTGCTGTGAGCTTGTACCTTAAAGGGAACCTGTCATCTCCGAAACACCCCCTGAACTAGAGTAAGAGATGTATAGTGTAAGTGATGCTGAATCCGAATATATAAGTTTTATCTTCATACTCACTTCCATTCTGACGCTGTGCTCCCACAAACCGGCAGTAAAATGCACTCAGAGGACTCTTCTTTGAGTTCTCTCCATTATGTCAGTGAGCACTGGAGACCTCTCAATGCATTTTACTGCCGGTTTGTGGGAGCACAGCGTCGGAATGGAAGGAGTATGAAGATAAAACGTACATATTCGGATTCAGCATCACTTACACTATACAACGCTTACTCTAGTTCAGGGGGGTTTCGGAGATGACAGGTTCCCTTTAACATGGCAAATGTCTATTCCATGCTGAAGACAGATATACGGCAGCGGCACAAACAGACGGCTAGTATCAGCTCCCAAGTGACCGCCGGAGACCAGCTGTTACACACCATTTTCCCTGTGACTTGCCCCATCGCAGCACATACATACAAAGCTCGCTTACTTTCTCTTTAGCGCTTTGTAAATGCTCTCTAACGTCTCAGGATTTTTATTAGCGGCTTATCTGAAAACATTGGCTGGGACCGGATGGGGTCAGATTTTCGCCATTATCTGATGTGAAAATTAAAGTGTCACTTAGGCCCCATTTACATGGCCAGTATTTTATGAGTACTTGTCAGCCAAAACCAGCAGCTGATCCTACAGAGAAAAGTAAAGCGCAGAGATTTGGGCCTTTTCTGTGCCTCGGATCCTCTCCTGGTTTTGGCTTATAATTACTAATCAAGAATACGGACCAAAGGACAAAATGATGAATGCGTGAAAGTGTCCTCAGGGTAGAGAACCAGCGTACATAGCTTCAGGAAGACAATGAAGGAGACCTATGAAGGCCATACTTGACCTAACCCATTAAACATTACTTATGCCAGTGTTCTGCCATTAGATATGCTGGTGTAGAGTTTGCATTCTGGGGCACGTCACCGCACACTAGATCAAGAGAGTGGTGCATTTTTCAAACATATATCCATGCCCCTTAAGTCATGCCACTTGAGCACGCCAGCACATACCACATTGTTCCTTCTTTGATCTACGGTGGTTGTCAAGCAATTGGCAAAGGGATTGCAGACGTGCATAAGAGGTGATGTGTACTGGTGCCTGCATTTTCCGCACCCGTCCTTGTGCAGGCAGCAAGTGCAAACAGCAGCTCTGCAGCCATCGCTAAACCACCAGTGAACCCAGAAGAAACCCGGGATCTTCCA
Source organism: Rhinella marina (assembly GCA_900303285.1). Lineage (NCBI taxonomy): Eukaryota > Metazoa > Chordata > Amphibia > Anura > Bufonidae > Rhinella > Rhinella marina. The sequence continues at coordinate 198,420 of ONZH01011519.1, forward strand.
GAAGGTCTCTGTCTCTTTGGGAGACTCCTATTTCTCAGAGTAAACATATTCTACGCCTAAGGGTGCCCTCACACAACCGTATGTATTTTGTGGTCGGCAAAATGCGAATCTGCAAAAAAAATACAGATGGCGTCCGTGTTGCATCTGTTTGTTTTGCGGATCTATTATAACAATGCCTATTCCCTTCCATTAAACTGACAAGAATAGGACATGTTCTATCCTTTATGCAGGACGGAGACGCACGGATGCATTTTTTGCGGACCCGTTGAAATGTATGGGTTTGCATCTGTTCTGCAAAATATGCGGAGCAAAGATATGGTCATGTGAATGGGGCCTAGCTAGCACTATAACAGCCCCACTGTTCCTTCTAGAACAGGGATCTCAAACTCGTGGCCCTCCAGCTGTTGCAAAACTACAACTCCCAGCATGCCCCGATAGCTGTAGGCTCTCCTGGCATGATGGAAGTTGTAGTTTTACAACAGCTGTAGGGCCACGAGTTTGAGATCTCTGTTCTAGAATGAAGTATGTCTGTATAAGGTGGTCGACACTAGAAGAAAGGCAGGCCCCTTCACTTTGCCAACAGTCACCACCGAAAAATTAGAGCATGACAGACATGCTGAGCATTTTGCACCGCAAAATCGCATGCAGAAAGTCTGGGGTTTTTTTTTTTTTTAGTAAATCTCAACCACATACTGCAAAATAAAAAAAATAAAAATCACGACATAAATTGACCAGGGGTGCAGATTTTAAGTTCACAGCATGCCAATTCATGCTGCAAATTTTCACCCTTTGCAATGCATTGCAGAAATCCACAAGAAATCTATAGATGCAGATTTTGTTGTGGATTCCAATGCAATGGTATTTAAATCCTCCCCATGTGGCGGTACCCTCTTAAGCCAATTTAACATGAGCGTATATAGTGAAACGCGCTCCGTGGGACATTTACTTCCCAGACTTCATGCTGCGCCTGTGACACGATAATGATGTATAATGCTGTGTGTTCCTGGCGGACCTCGGCTGTACTGAATTGTACTGACAGCAGTATGAGAGTACAGTTCATCAGATCCGAGATCTGGCAGGAACACACAGCATTATAAATCATTATGATGCTGTTGGTTCGTGTCACAGGAGCAGCATTCAGTCCAGGAAACTTCTCTGACAAACATGCAGCGTGTTTCGGTCTGAATATGCTCATGTGAAATTAGCCTTAGGGCTCACTCACACGGCTACTGTTCTGTCGTGCCTGTATTACGGCCCGCAAACACCCATTGACTTGAATGGGTCTGCAATCCGGAAGGTTGGTGCAGAACGGAGGCACGGAACCCCACGTTTCTGTCTGTGCCTCCGCACCACAAAAAAAATAGAACGTGTTCTCTCTTTTTGCGGTGCAGACAAATCACGTTGCGGCAGCTGCTCGGATGGTACCTGTGCATTGGGGACAGCAAATTGCGGCCGTGTGCATGAGCCCTTAGACAACTAGGATCAGGGGATGCTTCCAATATCAGTGGGTGCTCCTGTCAAATCAGCCCTGTGTTTGGACACAAGTGGCAGACTGTCAACATTTTTAATTAATTTTACTGTATGCCGTGCAGTCACCTGCTGACTTTCCGTCATGTATGACTCATCCGGGAAATGACATGTTAGCAGGTTTGGTCATTAGCGCTCGGGTATTATAGTGTCTATCTTGGAGAAGGAAGTCAGTCAGGATAAGACGTTCAGGAGGAAAGCTGATTAAGAACTACAGTCAGATGGAAGGATGACGCACGAGCCGGAGACTGGTAATATATGTAGTACAGAAACTAACGCCTGGGGTTTCTCACACGAACAAACTTTCTAATGCTTGCGTCTGACCCAGATTACGTGTGAATCGGCGTCTCCTCTCCCGGCATCTACTGCGCCAAATGCTTTAGATATAGACGGCTTTGAACCTTCATAAGCAGGATGGTGGCTCAATAGTCGGAGAATTTTATATTATAAAAGTGGGTTACATGTACAGCTGATTGGGGCAGATACCTGTTCTAGAACGGTCATTAGTATTAGGTCCCTGCACGCAAGATCCGCATGACTTTCCGTGCGGATTTATGTGCGTTTCTGCACCATAACCGCACCAAAATCCGCAATGTCTAACAACAGCTTTTGGTGTGGATTTGATTCCGTCTATTGAAAAGGGTGAAATCTGCAGCTGAAACCGAAAAACATAATTGACATGCTATTCATTTTTTTTTTTTTTTAAAACGCAATGCAGGTCAATTTCCGCATGAAAAAAATCCGCTAAGTGTACTTAACTTTGCTGGTACTGTAATAAACTGTGTTTTTTTCCACATGGGAATCCACATATAAAAAGCACACATTCTGTACGTGTGTAGGTGACCATAGGGCGCAGGTTTCCTGATCTAGACTTCAGATAGATGGCACTGTATAAGCATATTGTGGCACCCACAGGCTGCATATATTTGGTCACATGATGGGGGTCTATGTAACATACATGCCAAAAGCTTCCTGAAGAAAATGCCTAGGGAATGCAACACAGTCACTGTCTTTAAGAGGTTGTTCACTTTTTTTTGCCCGGCCCAGTGGGACCTATGAAAGGTAGCTGGGTTGACGTACTCCCCACCATTAGGTTCTGGTTCCCTGGACGTCTTCACTGGTCCTCTGGTCCTCACATGTAAATTTCTGGCACAGACAGGGCCACATGCGCTGCTGCAGCCAATGTCTGGAATCAGCAGTGACTTGTCCCCAACCATCAATACTGAGTCATGTGTTGCTTGGGGTCAAAACACCGCTGATTCCAGACATTGGCTGCAGGAGCGCATGTGGCCCTGTCTGTGCCAGAAATTTACATGTGGGGACCAGAAGACCAGTGAAGACGTCTAGGGGCTGAGGCTAGCCATTGGCTACAGCGGCACACGTGTTCCTGTCCATGCTGAAAGGTTACGTGTGTGGACCAGACGGGAAAACATGGAGCCAGAACCGATCGGTGACTAAATACAGGTCCAACTGGATGTGTGTAATAAATTATATATAATTGCTGAAACGGGCACTAGACCTTCTCATTACGACACTGAAAGTTCGCCTTGTGTCATTTGCACAATTACTGCACCATGTGTACATTGAGTAACCTCCGACTCAGAGGCACATGTTCAGTGTGAGTCACAGGACGGTAACTCATCTAACTGAATTTGCAGCACAGAAATAGTGTCCTGGCCGGATTACAGGAAGCCACTGCTCCTTCTTTACACCCTCTGCAGATTACACGCACCCTGCATTAGTCAGACAGAGAATAAAACCTAAGAACAATGAATGGAGGACGAGGAAAGATCTGACTAGTGACACAGGAATGTGGATAACTCATCAGGGAAATCCTACAGCAAATTCATGGGGAAAAAAAAAAGCAAGGTCTCCCCCGGCATAGTATTGTGGTTGACTCAATTACACACCAGTGTGTGCTGGGATTACACAGAGTGTTTAGGGGTGAGCACCATTACTGATGAGGACAACTTGTTCTGTCATATATAACTAAGGCCTCTTTCACACCAGCGCCAGCACTGATTCGGTGGGCGAAGGGTGCCACCGGATCCGTGCTGCCGCATGAACACATGTGGGACCGGAGCAGCGCATACAGACACAAACATACACACTTACCTGTTCCAACAGCTCCGGACCTGACCAGCGACGAGGAGGACGGCGCGCGCACAAGGGTAAGTTTACCCACAGCGCCACCTGCTGGAGGGAGGGGAAATTGCAGGGAGACGGATCCATCATGAACTCCATTGAAAGTCAATGGAGGACGGATCCGTTTACCATTGTGTCACACCAAACGGATCCGTCCCCATTGACTTGCATTGGGGGGTCATGACGGATCCGTCTTGGTGCGGATGCCCGGACCGGAGAGCAAACAGCAGCATGTTGCGGTTTGCTCTCCGGTCTGGAGACGGAACGGAATGCTTCTAGGAGCATTCTGTTGTCTTCAGTTCAGTTTTATCCCCATTGACAATGAATGGGGACAAAACTGAAGCGTTTTATTCCGGTATTGAGCCCCTATGACGGAACTCCGGAATTATAAAAGTGAAAGTAGCCTTACTCTCAGCCCTATTGTATTGCTGACATAACATTGTCCTGTTGTCAAATGCACCTACACGAGACAATATACAGTAGCTGGCCACTGTCAGGAAGCAGGCGTTCCAAGAGCCTGCTCGTCAGTGGAGGAGACTGCTTAAATTATATGAAGGGATCTCCTCCACAGTAGGGGGAGGAGTGATCACTAATGTCGTTGCTTGTCCCCACACAGAATTGTTTGCGGGCAGCAGAGCACGTTTAGATGGCACGTGCAGGTGACAGCACAAAAGATGTGATTACACTATGAAAAAGTATTTTGGTTGTTCATTGGGTAATCGGCAGCACCTTTACACTGGCAGATAATCGCTAACGAGCATTCGTATAAACGTTTTTTAGTGATTATATGGACCATGCTCGGCGTGTGTAAAGGGCCCTTTAAAGGGCATGTGTCCCTGAAAATGACATTGCTTCAATCCCTTTTTTAGGAGGGGTGCTATAATTAGATAACATGGTTCCCCACAGGGAACTTCTCGAGGGACCTTCTGCAACAAACTTCCTGAACACCATAAAATACAAAAAGACTACGAGGGAGTTAAGATAAAAATCCTATATTACATTATGTCAGTGCTGGGGAGGTGTTACATGTACTGATCAAAGTTCTCAGATCCTGACTTCACATTCAGAAGCTCCACAGACTTTTTTCTGTCTTACATCGCTGTTTTTCATCTTCTCTCTTACAGGACTGCTGGGTGATGAAGTGCTCACTATGGTTGCTAGACCAAGGCGTGCACCATTTGTGAAACAGTTGGACTTCCAGAGGTTGGATGGTCCATCCGTCAACTCTTGGAAAGAGGTGTACAATAAGTTTCTGTAGTGTGTCGGTGGTGAAGACAGTGGTCAGAGGAGGGCACTCACATGTAGAGACTACTTGACTTGCTCCACTTTCTCGTCTGTCACTGACCACTCCTCATTGCCAAGAGAACGTAGGTTCTGCCTTGGTACTAATAATGCCTTCATCAGAATTTGGGCCTAGTGCCATCATGTATAGTGTGGAGACACACAAGACCAACCCTGAGTATCTTGGGGCACATTAGCTATTATTTCCATTTGGTATTCGTGGAGGTAACAATGACCAGCCTTCAGTATGTCTAGGATATTGTGGAACCAGTCCTACTTCCTTTTTGGACTCAGAAGTCATTATGTTCAAACAAGATAATGTCCACCAACACACTGCCCGCTCTACACAACATGCTCTTTGGAGTATTCAACAGATCTTCTGGCCAGCTCAATCTCCGCATCTCTCCCCCATCAAGAATGTCTGGGACTTCAGGGGGCAATGGAGCTCCCACGTACAGCAGCCTACAACCACCTCGGTTGATCTATGGGTCCAAGTTGATCGAGCTTGGAAGGACATATCACCGGAGGATATCCAGAATCTGTATGACCATTACTATGCAAGATAGACAACCTGTGTCAGAGCAAGAGGAGATGCAACCCAGTATTAATGTGACCCTGCCTCAACATATATCCTGCTGCAGAACCCAAAATAAAGGGGGACAGACACTCCAGGATTGGTATTACATGGGGAGTGCAAGTAGTTACTAAAACTGACATGTAAGGAGAGGTGAGGTCCTCTTTAACTCATTAAGATGTTTATTCAGTGCACATTGATAATAGCCATGCTGTTCTGCTGGTTACCCTGTGGCCATTATATACGCTGAATGACTAAACTGTCTAATGAGGCAACAGAATGACGCTGCATGGTTCTCAGTACACGTCGTCCGCACCGTGTGCTCGTAGCCTTATAGCTCTGTGCATGGTTCTCAGTACACGTCGTCCGCACCGTGTGCTCGTAGCCTTATAGCTCTGTACATGGTTCTCAGTACATGTCGTCCGCACCGTGTGCTCGTAGCCTTATAGCTCTGTGCATGGTTCTCAGTACACGTCGTCTGCACCGTGTGCTCGTAGCCTTATAGCTCTGTGCATGGTTCTCAGTACATGTCGTCCGCACCGTGTGCTCGTAGCCTTATAGCTCTGTACATGGTTCTCAGTACATGTCGTCTGCACCGTGTGCTCGTAGCCTTATAGCTCTGTGCATGGTTCTCAGTACATGTCGTCTGCACCGTGTGCTCGTAGCCTTATAGCTCTGTGCATGGTTCTCAGTACATGTCGTCTTCACCGTGTGCTCGTAGCCTTATAGCTCTGTACATGTCGTCTGCACCGTGTGCTCGTAGCCTTATAGCTCTGTGCATGGTTCTCAGTACACGTCGTCCGCACCATGTGCTCGTAGCCTTATAGCTCTGTACATGGTTCTCAGTACATGTCGTCTGCACCGTGTGCTCGTAGCCTTATAGCTCTGTGCATGGTTCTCAGTACACGTCGTCTGCACCGTGTGCTCGTAGCCTTATAGCTCTGTGCATGGTTCTCAGTACATGTCGTCTTCACCGTGTGCTCGTAGCCTTATAGCTCTGTGCATGGTTCTCAGTACATGTCGTCTTCACCGTGTGCTCGTAGCCTTATAGCTCTGTGCATGGTTCTCAGTACATGTCGTCTGCACCGTGTGCTCGTAGCCTTATGGCTCTGTACATGGTTCTCAGTACATGTCGTCTGCACCGTGTGCTCGTAGCCTTATAGCTCTGTACATGGTTCTCAGTACATGTCGTCCGCACCGTGTGCTCGTAGCCTTATAGCTCTGTGCATGGTTCTCAGTACATGTCGTCTGCACCGTGTGCTCGTAGCCTTATAGCTCTGTGCATGGTTCTCAGTACACGTCGTCCGCACCGTGTGCTCGTAGCCTTATAGCTCTGTGCATGGTTCTCAGTACATGTCGTCCGCACCATGTGCTCGTAGCCTTATAGCTCTGTGCATGGTTCTCAGTACACGTCGTCTGCACCGTGTGCTCGTAGCCTTATAGCTCTGTACATGGTTCTCAGTACATGTCGTCCGCACCATGTGCTCGTAGCCTTATAGCTCTGTGCATGGTTCTCAGTACACGTCGTCCGCACCGTGTGCTCGTAGCCTTATAGCTCTGTGCATGGTTCTCAGTACACGTCGTCTGCACCGTGTGCTCGTAGCCTTATAGCTCTGTGCATGGTTCTCAGTACATGTCGTCCGCACCATGTGCTCGTAGCCTTATAGCTCTGTGCATGGTTCTCAGTACATGTCGTCTGCACCGTGTGCTCGTAGCCTTATAGCTCTGTGCATGGTTCTCAGTACACGTCGTCCGCACCGTGTGCTTGTAGCCTTATAGCTCTGTACATGGTTCTCAGTACACGTCGTCTGCACCGTGTGCTCGTAGCCTTATAGCTCTGTGCATGGTTCTCAGTACATGTCGTCCGCACCGTGTGCTCGTAGCCTTATAGCTCTGTGCATGGTTCTCAGTACATGTCGTCCGCACCGTGTGCTCGTAGCCTTATAGCCCTGTGCATGGTTCTCAATATACGTCGACTGCGATGTGCAGTCGGGCGCTTATAGCCCTGTACATGGTTCTCAGTACATGTCGTCTGCACCGCGTTGTCGGTCCCTTATAGTCCTATGTATTGTTCTCATTACACCTCCCCGTGTTTACATGGGTTTCCTCCGGGTTCTCCAGTTTCCTCCCACGCTCCAAAGACATACTGATAGGGAACTTAGATTGTGAGCTCCATTGGGGACAGCATGATGCAAATGTCTGTAAAGTACTACAGAATATAGTAGTGCTATATAAGTGCATAAAATAAATAAATTACACGTAGTCCACACTTCCATCTTATTCGTTTGCACGTAAACGTTCTGCTGATGTGTTCTGTTACAACTGGGCTCATACTGTTGAATCTCACTAAACCCGTAAATAGCTAGCCTCAGCAGAACTGGCTGGTGGGGATTTAGTGTCTGTAGCGGATTATACAGATTAGAGAGATTAGCAGAATGTTAAATCGATAAGACTACTGCTGTAAATGATCACAACCCTGGAACAACACGGGTACAAAATAATAAAAGCACATTATTTAACAGCAACGCAAATTGCCTTAAAAAGAGAGTCATTTACATCAATTTAACAACTTTCACACTGTTCGTGTCGCACCAGTCCGGGCACTGTGGGATACCAACTCATTCCAGGCAATCATTTTCTGATTTCTGTACAGAATAACTTCAGGCCCAGTCGCCAATCTGGTATACCGCATACTAAAGAAAGTATATATAAGGATATCCTACAATAAAGGCTATAATATTGGGATCCTATGGTTGACATACCACTGTGTAGGCATATTGTGGGGTATTCGTAACTGCCTAAGGCCTCATGCACACGGCCGTGTCCGTATTTTGGTTCACAAAAATGGTTGCATCTGTATTTTTGTCACTCCTATGAAAAGAAAGGACTATTTTCAGCCGCAAATACGGACAAAAAAAAAAAAAAAAAAGGACCCGCTCTATAAGCTGAAGAACGACCACACGGATACGCAAAAAAAAAAAAATACTGATGTGCACATGGCCCCATAGAAAAGAATGGGTCAGTGTGCGATCTACAAAAACTGAACAAAGCATATTAGTAATATAACAGCAGCCATATAACACAGCCGCACAATACAAAGGTCAGCGCGCACACAGACATGTACTTTGTCCATCAAGATTCTGAGTTGGAGGTAAATCTGCCTGCGGTTAGATGGTGGACAAGCTGCAGCCTGCCCTGTGTACTCTGCCCTCCTCATATAATGCCACTTATACTGACACGGCAGGAAACCCAAGAACATAATGGCTGGGCTCAGTGCTCGGCCCTTCCTGGTACAAGGACGTGCGGTGTATGCCTTGTAATGATCGGTAACACGACACTTTGTAGTTATCGCCGGCGACTCGGTGCTATCACAGATCTGAGGCATATCGATTGCTGACATTTTAGAAAGCATTTGTTCCATTACAGAGATCTCCGCTGTGTGCGGCGCTGGATGACACTGCAGATTGCAGATCGATAATTCCCGTGTGTTTGTTTGGAAAAAAGACCAAGTAAGGACATGACGGGACACAGAGAAGGACTTACTGTAAGCGATAGGACAAGCCGCAGTGACGGCACAGAGCCTCGTGCTTCACTTCTCATCTGCAGGTCGGCCCGTGCTACGTGACTGTACACACCATGCAGCACACAGGCATACTACAGCCCTGTACAAGCTGTATACAGCCTCAGATTTCAGTAACTATAAGGTCTCATGCACACGACCACATCCACAAATCGCGGCTCCTCAAAATGCAGGTGCTGTCCGAATTTTATTTGTGGTCCTAATTTTGCGGAATGTACAAAGAAATGCAGAATGCACACAGAACATCTGCGCTCTTTCTACATCCATATGTCTGTTCCGCAAAAATATAGAACATGTCCTATACCATGGACCGACTGAAGTCAATGGGTACAAAAAAAAAAAAAAAAAAAAAAAAACACAGATGCAAAACTGACATCATCCAAATCTTGCAGACCACAGAATACATGCGGTTGTGTGAATGAGGTCTAAGGAGTGTTTTTACTTTCCATTAAAAGAGTTTTCCCATTAACAACCCCCTATGAGAACGGAGTAAGGGGTGCATATGTAATCACCGCTCCATTAACTTCTATGGAGCTGCCCGAGAGGGGCTGAGCATTGTACATGGCAATTCCATAAAAGTGACGAGTGTGGTGGTCACACATGCTCACGGCTGCTCATTCCATTCCCATAGAGGACTCCGGGACCTCCTTTTACAAGATCCCCGGGGGGGAGGGGGATGTCCCAGTGGTCAGACACACTTATCCTATAGTAGAAAAAGGTTATTGGGAAAACCCATCTAAGTTCTAAAAATCTTAAAGAAGAACGCCCGCAAAAATTTTTATTCTCTGACCTGTTAGAAAGGTGCATGATATAATCTGTAGTGATTGTCATTTTCTTATCAGAGGCTGAAATTGAGAGTTTCCACTCTCTTCTTATTGTAGCTGGGTCATGTGACCAATTCCCTGACCTCCAACTGACCCAGGACAGCAAGCCAGTCACTTCTCTATTCATTCCTATGAGACTGAAAGTGAGGCTCCCATAGGTATGAATAGAAAATTAGACTTCCTGTCCACACATAAGGTGCTGTGTGAGTTGGTGGGTCTAATTCCTAGTCAAATGATACAGATAAGAAACTTCAGGGGTGATATAAGTCAAAAATTCAGCTACTGGTAAGAAAATGACGTTCACTACAGATTACATCATGTACATTTCTAGCAGGACATGGAATAAACATTTTTGTGGGAGTTCTTCTTTAATTCTAGGTTGATGGGGAAGGGGGGTCCCAGCAGTAATATATCAATCACTGAAGTCTTCAAATCTTTCATACAGAGTATGAATAAAGGGTTGTCCAAGATTTGGAGTGGAGAAAATGGAAAAATAAGCCATTTTCTAAAACGGCAATTCTCAAGAGCCAGCTAGCATACTGCCTTATGGGGCAGCCATGAAGTGATGGAGAAGATGCTGTGGTGAGAACTGTGTGGCCCTGAAAGCTGCATTTATAATAAAGTAATTCATTTCAAACCTATTGGTTTTCACTGTTTATTGGTAAAAGGGGTTGTCCAAGATAATTATAAGCTCATAACAGCTGAAAATTTAAAAAATAAATAAAAAAGATTTGTCCACGTAATTTGCCGGTCTTTGGTTATAATCAGCATGGGTGACGTGGAGGTATACAGGCAGGAGAAGCAGACCAGCGCCGCAGAGAATATTCATTTTTAATTATCTTGGATTACCCTTTTAGGCCCCTTACAGCCGAGCATGTCACACTGAGTCCGCAGTGCAGCTCCCGTCCTGAACTCCCAGCACTGCCGGGGTCACACAGCATTATACTGATTTATGATGCTAAGTAACCCTTACAGTTCTGGAATGTACTGGATAACACTGACAGCATTATGTCAGTGTCATCTATTACATTCCAGAACGGTAAGTGTTACATAGCATCATAAATCAGTATAAAATGCTATGTGACCCCGGCAGTGCTGGGAGTTCAGGACGGGAGCTGCACTGCGGACTCGCAGCACGACACACTCGTCTCAAGGGGCCTTAATGGCTAAAAACCCAACAAATGAGCAACTGAAAATTTGCACACTACATCTCTCCACGTAAACAGAAAGACAAAAAGTACAGGGGATGAATGATCGTAGTAATATCTGTGTAAAGACCTAAATGCCAAAGAGTTTTATTTTCAACCTGCAAAATCAACCTGGGCTAAAAAGGACCTAAGGCCTCGATCACATCTCTGCCTGTCAGGTCTCTCAGGATCCTTTGTGTGCGGATCCTCAACTTCAAAGTCGGATCCCCATTGATCTGTCAGCTTTCCGGCACAAATGCCAGGTTTAGGCAGACAAGAACCCTTGCATGCAATGGTTTTTTTGTCCATATATGTGAACATATCCTTCGTCACACTTCAAACAAACCCGCTAAGCCGGGTTACCCTTAGGACCCAGAATTTGCATCCTCGATACGACTCTGTCCTTGTCTCTGTGGGCAACAAGGACGCTTCCTGGGACAGTGAAATGACAAGGCCGAACGCTTCTAAATGCCGTCGTGTTCTCCGGAAGAAGCAACTTATTTCCTCACAACACGAGTTTCTTCTCATCTGTCTAATCCCCACCAGACTATCCTGCTCATCCAGTTTGCAGAGCCTTGGGCACAGAGCCAAGACTGCTCTTTTTAGACACAGGTTTACACGATGCTCATGAATAGAAATCAGACTGAAGACAAAGTCCACAAGGATCCCATGTTGTCTTCAGAAGAGAAGAAATCAGGGTACGGTCATGTCAAACATCTTGCATCCACTACGTGACCATTCACGGCCGGCGCGGCATTCACAGGAGACCACGGCCGCTCCTTTCATGCCTGACAACGGTTGTCATTAGTAAACACAAAATCCTATTCATCTTCTGGAGAGTTAATACGCCGTCACGTACAATAGTGGAGAAAAACATGTGCGATCCTCTGTTCTGTAGTCAACAGGTCAAGCCTTTCAGGGCCCCATGTCTGCTTTCATAGCAATCCTACACAGAAAACACACAACACAATAGGCCCCATGTAGAGGAGCCGCCACCAAGATTTCCCCTCTGACGTAAAGACACAGGGGAGGTGCAGGTCCTGTAGACAATACCGGGGATTCCACTTTTATGTTATAAACGGCTTTTAAGACGGAGTCGGGGGCTTGAACACATTAAAGGGTTTCTGTCACCAATTTTTAGCATATTAAGAAGGATGACATTTCAAATGTGTAAATGTCCCCTGATGCTAAATATGTATTTTACTTTATTGCCAGTGGACCCGTTTTTGTGTAATTGAACCTTTTATAATATGTTAATTAGCCTCCTAGGAGCGGGGGGGGTGGGGCGGTACCCCTGCACCTAGAGGCTCCGTTTCCTCACCTCGCAAAACGCCTCCTTTTGCTTGATTGACAGGGACAGGCAGCTCGCTCCATCTGCTGCCGGCCCTGTCCAATACAAATCCCGCGCCTGCGCCGTGCATCCTTCATTCGGCGCAGGCGCAGTGAGTGTAGCAGGCTGCCAGGCTCCCGGATTCCTCACTGCGTCTGCACTGACTACGTCACAGTCCACCTGGAAGAGAAGGCAGCGCAGGCGCAGTGAGAAGGCCGGGAGCCTGCTGCACTCACTGCGCCTGCGCTGAATGAAGGACACACGGTGCAGGCGCGGGATTTGGATCCCGGACAAGGCCGGCAGCAGATGGAGCGAGCTGCCTGTCCCTGTCAATCAAGCAAAAGGAGGCGTTTTGTGAGGTGAGGAAACGGAGCCTCTAGGTGCAGGGGTACCGCACCCCCCACCCCCCATCTCATACTATTTAGCTATATATATTAGTGGTCTTGTGGACAGAACATGTGTCCAGTGAGCAGCCACTTGTGTCTATTACCAGCTTTGCCCTGCTTTGTAGCTAGCCAATACGTGTTAAAAAAAAAAAAAGAGGGTAAACGTCCCGATTTTGATTCTGAAATATGAGAATGATTTATAGAATAACATTCAAGATTAGCAGAACCATTTTTAGATTTCCATCTTGGAACGGACACTGGCCGTGCCCAAGAGTGCAAAAGACAGCCTCTTCATCCGTCAGCTAGAAATGATAACAGGTTGTGTAGACCGGCCTACCTTTCATGTTAGCCAACTATATAACATATGGAGATATCTAACATAATGGGGAGGACTCCTATGCACATGCATGGCAGTCCTGACAATGTATTTCAGTGCAGCTATGAGCACTGATAGCAGGGGAACAGGGGGTTGTAGGAAAATTAAAAAACAAAACAAAAAACGGTGATCTGGACTTTCTTCAGTACTACTCATGTCAGGGAGACAGATTCTCTTTAACATATTAGATTTACCTTGTGTAGCTCAATGGAGTCTATCCAGCGCTGTCTGTGGTCCGGATCCTGGGCTCGCAGGTACCACACGCTGTCGTTAACACTGATGTCAAATCGGCATTCGTCAAATTCATGGGGCTGGAAAACAAAACGTGAAGGAAAAGCTATAAATAACGGCAGAATTCACCTTTACCAGCAACTGATCTGTTAACAATGGAAGGGTTCTGTACCATAGTGTTCGCTCCACTGCTAAAGGACGCTTTACTCAGGCGACTGACCCGACAACTAATCAGCAAACAACCATACAATCCCAATAATTCCCCGATGGAGAGTGGAGGTGAGAGGTTCATTTATATGCAGCAATCGCTTATGCCGCTGCAGCAGCCACTCGACCCCATACAGACTGTTTCTGGGCGGCAAACCCCTTTTGGATGATTTTGGTGCCACTTCAATGATGCCTTCACCTGATCACAAGAATGAGGGTCCAATATATACGAATGAATAGAACGGCAGGCCGAGCATGCACTAGGCCGCTCCATTTATTTTCCGTGGGACTGTCAGAAACAGCCAAGTGCTAGAACTCTACTATCTCCAGAGGAGTGGCACCATGCATGCTTGACCGGTCACTCATTCATTTCAGGGTATGGGGCTCCCATTCCTGGGATCGGAGGGGGTCCTAGCAATCAGATCCCCACCAATCTAATAGATTTTCCCCTATCGGGGATATCTTCTTAGAACTAGAATACCCCTATAAAAGTATTCCACCTGTAAAAACCACAAAAATTTTCCCTATTGTAATTACTTTTAAACACATCTTTGGGTTCTCTGGTAATAATTTAAAATTGTCCTCAGCAACTTACCCTAAAATGTGAACAGGACTGGTCGCCTCCACTTGCAGAGCTACCTGGAGGTGCGGGCAAGGGGCCTCACTGCACACTATGCTCTGGCGCTCGCATATACTATACATTGGCGAGTTCTCCTGTCAGGCTGCTCAGCCATGATGGCATACCATAGGCAGGATCACGCTATCATCTATCTACAGCAATGTAGTGTGTAGTGAGACTCCGCACCCTCACCTCCCTAGGCAACTCTGCAAGTTAAGGCAACCAGACCTGCTCACATTCTAGGACAGGTTGCTGGCGGCTATTTTAAATCATTCCTGGAGAACCCCTTTTAACGGCTGGGTGTGAATATACCCTAATCACGTATGCCGGCAGATATCTGATCATTTCCTTAGACAAGGCTTCCACTGAAGACAGCTGTACTCTATTCCAATACCGCTGGGGACCCCGCTGTCGTCGGCTGACACATGTTAATTACATACGAGTTCTCGCTCACCACAAGCAGCACTCGGCAGTTTTATATGTGGGATTGTAAACCAGCAAAATTACAGATTACAGCTCAAAAACATTTCCCACAAAGTAGTGACAACCCTGTCTGGCCGCTCGTACCGACGAGCACAGTGCTATGTCTGTTACACTGGTGAAGACTACAATACCCAACATGGCCCCTCCTGTCTGATGGACGCCGATCACACATGAATGGCCTATCCTGCGGGTACGGACACATGTAACACTGCTGCATTTTCACATAATGTATGTGTTACTTACAGATTTTGCCATGGATTTGCCCCAGATCTAACTGTCCATTGCAAAGGGTAAAATCTGCGACTGACTGACACGCCGTGGATTTCAAAATCCGCATAGCGGGTCAATTTCCGGAAGGAAAATGTCTGCACTGTATAGATGAAATTTTAAACATCTCATCTATTACGCTGTGGATTTTCCCACATGAAAATCTGCATATAATAAGCACCGTGTGCATGCACCCTAAGGATACCCTTTAAAACACTTGTATAGACTGCTAGGGTCTATTCATACACTGCAGTAGGGCTGAAACGATTACTCAAATGAATCAATTAACTCAACACAAAAAAATCCTCGATGCAAATTTTTTGCATGGATGATCAGTTTGTGTCTTGTGACCATGGAGTGTGCGTGAAGAGCTTGCTATTACTCACACTCCATGGTCACCCGCCTGCCCGCAGAGCGCTACACTGGATCCTGACGTACACACGCTAGGAGGAGGAGTGGGGATACTTATGGTAGTGGGGGGAGCTGGTGGTATTGGAGGGGGGAGGAGACTGGTGGCACTGGAGGGGGGGGGGGGGGGAAGAGACTGATGGCACTGGAGGGGGGGGGAAGAGACTGATGGCACTGGAGGGGGGGGGGAGAGACTGATGGCACTGGAGGGGGGGGAAGAGACTGATGGCACTGGAGGGGGGGAAGAGACTGATGGCACTGGAGGGGGGGGGGGGAGAGACTGATGGCACTGGAGGGGGGGGGGGAAGAGACTGATGGCACTGGAGGGGGGGGGGGGGAGAGACTGATGGCACTGGAGGGGGGGGGGGGGAGAGACTGATGGCACTGGAGGGGGGGGGGAAGAGACTGATGGCACTGGAGGGGGGGGGGGAGAGACTGATGGCACTGGAGGGGGGGAAGAGACTGATGGCACTGGAGGGGGGGGAAGAGACTGATGGCACTGGAGGGGGGGGGAGAGACTGATGGCACTGGAGGGGGGGGGGAAGAGACTGATGGCACTGGGGGGGGGAGACTGATGGCACTGGAGGGGGGGGGGGAGACTGATGGCACTGGAGGGGGGGGGGGAGACTGATGGCACTGGAGGGGGGGAGAACTGAGGCACGGAGGGGGGAAGGACTGATGGCACTGGAGGGGGGGGAAGAGACTGATGGCACTGGAGGGGGGGGGGAGAGACTGATGGCACTGGAGGGAGGGGAGCTGATAAGTTTTTATAGAAAATGTTATTTTAATTAGCTTTCTCTTATTAGAGTTCCTGATTAATCGGTAGAATACTTGATTACTGAAATAATCGATAGCTGCAGCCCTACAATCCTGCGGTTTAATTCGGCTCTGCAAAAACCCCACAGTAATCGCAACAATAAACCACAATTCGCACCGTGTAAATGAAGTCTTAACAAAACCACATTTGAAGACCAAGAAAAGTGATCAGTAAACGTTCGCCATTCCGGTAAAGATACCTATAGAGCGGTTTATTGTGCCGTTATATAAAAATTCAATCAGCGCTGTGCAGAGAAGGGCCCGGCTGACAGGTCTATACGAATGCCAGGGCTGCGCTGCTGACAAAGCTGGCATGGAGCCTTTCTTTGAAGTCCTAACCAGGGCATTGAAGCTTTGAGAAGCCTGGCATCGGTAGTCGCAGCATTATATATACAGAGGAACGCCACAACATCCAAACTGATTCCCATAAGCAACGCAGGAGAATTTCTACGGATTATTCAAAAAAACTATACGACTTACGCTTTCTTACGCTTATAGTGGCGCCCTATCATAACACATAGCTCCGCCATGGGGTGGAAATAGCAGAGGTCATAAGAAAAAAAATTAATACGTAAAATGACAGGAAATAGCGAACAGCTGATGTATTACACGGCGACACCTCTCCTCTCCGGCACTAATAACATTTTCCTGTTGCCAGCGATCTGTGAGTACATTGTCTTTCATTATCCACGGCTCCGCTCGACAGGACCGCAGATCAATACTGTAGAATGCGCGCTAGTGCTCGGGGCAGAGGAACAGAACCTCCTCTAATCTTGGCTTCTTAAAAAAAAAATAAAAAAAAAAAAAAGGACCCAAAACCTCTCCTGACGTCTGTTTAAGTAACTACTGCATTCGCCATGTCATTATTCTGGAGCATCTATTCTTATGACACTATGTGGTGCCATTCCTCTATTATTCCTACTAGAAGTTAACAATTAATTGCTATCAGTTTGCAAAGAGGGTCCAGGTGGGCGTTACCAGTTGAGGGTGCACTGATTGGGTAACATTGGACTGTGCAGGGACACCCCTTCTCCTCTGGACCCTAATTGCAAATTGCTAGCATCTTATTCATAACTTCTAGCAGGAATAATAAAGGTAAGGCACATCAGAGTTATAAGAAAAGGCTGTTAGTACATGGGGGTGCAAACAGTTACTAAAACGGACATGTCAGGAGAGATGACAGCTCCTCTTTAAACCAAGTGCCCGTCTTAAGGAATCAGTGAGAGGAGAAGGAAGGACTTTCTACTGTCAGCAGCTCCTCACATGACTGTGGTGAACGGCTTTCATCCTTCCCTTTGCTGAGAGATCCCAGCAGCCGAATGTGGCAATGTGGCTTCTATCAGGGCGCGCTCATGCTTTAGCAGGTTCTTCAAGCAAAAACATGAGCCGTGACATCCAGCAAACATCAGCCATGTGTCGCCTATTCAATAACCTGTTTAATATTTAGCCGTGCCACGTACACGCCGTGCATGGAATTTTCCAGGCTGCCGTGTCAGCAGCGAGGTCCTGACAGATGGAGAATTTACCTGCTGTAGACAGATATTGTAGAGGAGCATGAATATCCTGAAAGTAAGAACACGTGAGGAGATCCATTCCCTCAGTTCCAAAATCACTGCGGCGGCCAGGGGCACGGAGGGGCTCCGATAGTGTACGGGAGAGAGTAACAGGATAGTATGAGGGTATATAGATGTACGGTACCAGCCCCGGCCACCACAGTCCACCAATGTCCTGGGAAGAGTAGAAGTTACAGCCACCATGGCCAGACAGATTCTGGGACAAAGTCTGGTCTAATGCTAATAGATGGGGCTTTGTATCTCAGGTGCCACCTCCAGCCATTAACAATATCAAACTGACTGGCACTCGTCACTGTATGTGACTCAATGACTGATAGTGGGCTTGTGTGGGCACCAAATGCCCGTTTACATGAGGGAATGTGCCACCTAGAACAGAAGGCTTAAAGGGGTTGTCTCACTTCAGTAAGTGGCATTTATCATGTAGAGAAAGTTAATACAAGGCACTTACTAATGTAATGTGATTATCCATATTGCCTCCTTTGCTGGCTGAATTCATTTTTCCACCAAATTATATGCAGTTCATTACCATGGTTACGACCACCCTGCAATCCAGCAGCAATGACCATACTTGCACACTATAAAAAAAAGCACTGGCCTATGTGCAGTCCCATGGTCCCAGCTACCACAGAGACAGGCATTTTTTCCTACAGTGCGCAAGCACGGCCACCGCTGCTGGATTACAGGGTGGTCGTAACTAGAGATGAGCGAATTCGTTACAATACCGTACGGAGATTTGGGCTCTGATGAGGTGAATTCCGTCATTCACGAAGTTGTGCGAGACTTCGTTGAATATCTTTGGTTACTGATTAGTACAGTGAAAAACCACTTCAAAACTTGGAACTGAACTCAGCTTCGGTTCCGAGCGGTACATTGGAACCAAAGCAGAGTTCGATTCCAAGGTTTTTTCACTGATATAATAAATTACCGAAGTTGTTTAACGAATTTGTGTGTGACTTGCCGAATAACTTATTTTAGCTCATCGCAGCCCACACATTCTAATACTGTATGGCGACAAATCTCCATACAGTATTATAACAAATTTTTTAGCGAAGCGACTTAGGATGTGGGATCCGAAGTTGTTTCACTCATCTCTAGTCGTAACCATGGATACGAGCAGTGTATAATTTGATGGAAAAATGAATCCAGAGAGCTAGAGGAGGCAATATGGACAATCACTATACATTAGTAAGTGCCTTGTATTAACTTTCTCTACATGATAAATGCCACTTACTGAAGTGAGACAACCCCTTTAAGCCCTCAAAAGATGGAGCTGTCAAAAAGCTAATCAGCGAGGTGCTTGGCTCAATTCAGACAACCCTTTTAAGAGGAAGTTCATTGTTGTCGGCCTTCATGTTGTAGGTTTCATCGCAGAGACTGGAATATAATTTAGTATTATAGTTTTGGAATAAAGACATTATGCTGAAGAACTAATTTCGTGTCTCTCAGGACAGGGATCTGACACTAGGTATTAAAATCTGCTTCACGCTCTAACATTGCAAACATTTCCTGAAGAAATGACATAAAGGGAAGGAGACGACCATGGAGAATGCGCCATTGTCATGCATGGCCTAATTTATGCAGCGACTAAAGCTGAGGGGAAGAGATTAGAAAAAACTGGATACAGAAACATTCGGCATTTGATAGAATCGTCTCAATCATTTTTCAGGCGGCCATTCTGTGCCTTATTGCCTCCAGACGCCAGCGGCTCTCCTTCCGTCTATGGCATTGGTAGAGGGATGTGACACCGTGGATCTTAGGAGGAATGAGCGCCATCATCCACATATTAATAATAAAATCTACATACAGGTAAAAGACTGGGGTAAAGCAGAACTGGCTTAGTTGCCTATAGAAACCAATCAGATTCCACATTTCATTTTTCAGAGCTCCTTTGGAAAATGAAAGGTGGAATCTGATTGGTTGCTAGGGGCAACTAAGCCAGTTTTCCTTTACACCAGTTTTGATAAATTGCCCCCTATGTGTCTGGTATATTACTGCATCACGTACAGTCAAACCTTCTTCCATTACACCCACGTGGGCTCAGAATAACTAACAAAATATCTTCAGGTTTCATTTTACCTCAGCCAAGAAAAAGTCACGTGGTGCCAACATAATGTGCTGCAGAAAACAAAGCAACAAAAATCTTATTTTTCAAGCAAAACACCAGCAACTATTAGCAAAAATGTAAAAACAAGCACCCTTGGGGTCTTTTATGTCAGTGTCAGTTTTGTGGTTTTCTTCTTGGATTTTACGGTAGCAAAAAAACTGAGTTTGTCCGTTTCGAACGCTGAAATACAAAATAAAAATAAAAAAAAGGGAAACATCTACTTGACTACTACACTTAGATGTAGTGTACTTGCTGACTGTCTCCACCACATGACAATCATGCAACTGAACCTTTCTATAAATGTCTTGGCCACGTGCATTTTACACACGGCTCTCCACAGCTCCACCATGACAGGCCTCATGTATCAACGTGCCGGCACATTAGAAACTAATGAAGGACCTTCCGTTAGTCTCCAAATGTTGTCAGATCCTTGACGTAAAAAAAAATAAAGTGGCATGACCCTTTTGCAGAGATTTCCATGCAAATTAGACAGGGGCTGCGAGCAGACCCACAGCAGTTGTTTAAAGAGGCCCTGTCGCCATGATCTGCAGCATGTTATAGAGCAGGAGAAGCTGGGCAGATTAATATCTAGTTTTGTGATAATAGATTCAGTACGGCCCCATGATTAGGAACGAATCATTGGCGTATCCGTATTTTTTGCGGAACCATGGTGCAAAATTTGCAGACTAGCATAAGACATGTTCTATCTGTTTGCAGAATTAACATATGGATGCGGAAAGCCTAATTTAATGTAATTTATACATTTATAGCTCTGCTTTTTCCGACTCCACTTGGACACGGGGGAGGTGTTATCAGTGACTGATAGTATTCTCTGTGTAAGTGTGTATACATAGATATCGGTCAGTCACTGATAGCTGTACACACGGGAGGTGTTATCAGTGATTGATAGCATTCCCTGTGTAAGTATGTATACATAGATATCTGTCAGTCACTGATAGCTGTACACAGGGGGAGGTGTTATCTGTGATTGATAGCATTCCCTGTGTAAGTATGTATACATAGATATCTGTCAGTCACTGATAGCTGTACACAGGGGGGAGGTGTTATCAGTGATTGATAGCATTCCCTGTGTAAGTATGTATACATAGATATCTGTCAGTCACTGATAGCTGTACACTGGGGGGAGGTGTTATCAGTGATTGATAGTATTCTCTGTGTAAGTGTGTATACATAGATATCTGTCAGTCACTGATAGCTGTACACAGGGGGGAGGTGTTATCAGTGATTGATAGTATTCTCTGTGTAAACATGCGGTGCATATCTTTCTGGCGTACAGGCTGACAGCTGGTCCAGAAGATGCAGGAAGCCATACAATATTAATACAAGTGCTCCATTGTAGCATTACCTAAACCTAAGACAGTGCAGAAACACTGAAATACTCTAGAAATGCAAAGAATTTCACAAGTGAATGAAAAGCCGTACAGGACTTCTCTACATTATGCAAGAGGAAATCCAGTTGTGATCAAAGTCAGCTGCTCCTCATGTGACATGTGCTCCACAATCCAAATAATTATTTTCGCATGGTCTTCTAAACAGCCAAGTGTTCTCCAGCATGAGGACATTCCTCTGGGCGAGTGCACAGCCCTACCCCAATCTGCTAATAATCCACAGCAGTCTAATACATCCTTTACCAACACATTAGATAAACGGCCTAATGTTGATTTTGGTGGGTCAGGTCAACCATCTAGTGAGTCAGGGGGTGTCAACTCTGCTCTGGAAACAGATGTTGAGGGAATGAAGGGTGGGGCAGTTGAATTTCACCACGTCCTTTGTTTTCAAGGAAGATATGTTGCAGCCAGAAGAGTATCACAGCGGATTATTGCCCTATTACTATTGACAACACATATGTAGCCGAGCATGCATGTGTCTGGAGGAATAGAAGTCAGCTGAACTAGTGTTTGTCTGACACCCATCTTCAGTGTAAGGGTCCAGTCACACGAACGTATCCGTTTTGCAGTCCACAAAACATGGATATCAGCCATACCTAGAGCCTCTAAGTGTAAAGGAAACGCCCCCGTTGCTCCTAGAGCGTCATTTACATACATTAAAACCTCATCTTTCTCAGCAATGTGGACACATATGAACATGGGACCAACACAGATGCCTTCAGCTGCCAAGTGCACATGTAACAGGTCAGCCAGTGTCATAGGTACAAACCTGCTGACAGATGTCCTTTAAAAAGGAATAATATTTTATCAAAACGCAAGAAAAACTATACATATTAGATATCACCGGATTCGTACTGACCTGTAGAATGAAAGTAACTGGTCAGTTTTAATGAACATCGAACGCCGTAAATAAAAAAAAACCCGTAATACTGTGGTGGAATTGCTTTTTTTTTTAGCAATTTCACCCAATTTGGAATTTTTTTCCCCACTTGCCAGTACATCATATGCAATATTAAATGGGGGCGTTGGAAAGTACAGCTTGTCCCGCAAAGAAAACAAGCCCTCATACAGCTATGTGAACAGAAAAATAAAAAAAAACGTTATGGCTGTATGAAGGCAGGGAGCGCAAAATGAAAACGGGAAAAAAAACAAAACTCTCCGGGGCTGAAAGAGTTAATAGCCTCAATAGAGACATGAATGAGTGTAGATCTGTGCACGGTAATTTGGGTGCACATAACGTCCCTGTATTAAGTGTGAACATCTCTATGAAGCGTTGTCCTGAGGGTGGAGGAGCTGCTGCAGGCTTTGGAAGGCGAGGAACCTAGTCAAGGGTCGTCCGCCTCCACAGAGACACCACTGTATGTCAGCAGTCAGACAAGGCGCTGTCCACCCACTTTTGTTTAAAGATGAGGAGATAGCAGACATTTCTTATGAAAGCGGGAATACAATGGTGAATGAAAAAACCAGACCTTGAGAATGGAGCCGAGACGGCTCAAGGGGGAGGACATTATTTGCTTTACTGAAATGGTCTTGAAAGAGAACAGAGAGAAGAAGACAAAAGTCTAGAACAAACAGACAGCATTATTAACTCCTATTATAAGGAAGAGATTTACATTCCTTCCATTAAATATATCAATGAAACGGACCTGGGAAGACGGTTATTCCAGAACTTCTTACCATGTCCCCATGACCCCTATGGAAAGAGATGTCTGGGACTTTCAAACTGATCCCTTTACCACAGTGAACTATGTGCCATTTACCGAAGGAGTGGGAGCTCTTACCGACTCCACACCCTGGGGTCAATGGCGGCAGACACCTCTGGCAGCAGCTTATCTCCCTTGAGAACAAAGGACAGGGCTTCTTACAGTACATGGCTGATCCTCAGAAGATCTATACACATAGACTGGAAGTAAGGCTTACCGTGATGACCGCCTTGCTGAGGCAGATGGAGCCCCTGCATCCATACTCCGTTTCATCCTCCGACTTGTAGTAGCTCAGGGTGTTATTCTTCAGGATCACCCATCGATCCTGCCAGCCGTGTATGTAATTGGTCCACTAGAAAAATAAAATGAAAAAACAAAAGTTAAATATTTCAGGACCCCAAATCCACTAATCATGTTCTTCACGTGGTTAATTTAAAAAAACAAACATTTAACCCGTGGATTTTTTTTTTTTTTGGGACGTATGCATCCGATGGATGAAATTCATTGGCTATTCATTGGTTCCAGACTAATACTTCTTGACTAACGCTAACATGGCGGTGGGGGCTATAAGATGCTGCCCACCACCAGATGGAAGGAAGAAGGTCATAATGAATATAGCTAGTTCTGACATCAGGTACTCGATATTGCCCAGTATAAGTGCAGAAACGTGTAAGGCTTCCATCACATGTCAGTGAATCACGGATGCGTGCTGTCCGTGTCCTCCACAGATTTCAATGTGCCAGTGATTTTTCCATTGACTGTGGAAAACTGCAGAGAATTGCACTAATCAGGTCCGTGGTGCCCGTTGAAGCCTATGGGTCTGTGAAAACCACTGACAGAACACAGATGGCATCCATGTTCTGTCAGTGATTTTCAGACCATTGGTAGGAGATGGTTTGGAAACTAATTTTTGGCCTAGCAGCCAATGTGGAATATGGATAACACAGAGGGCAGAAAAATAAAATATGGACACACGGACCAAACACGGATCCTTCACTGATGAACCACTGACCATCTTGCCACAGATGTCATCATGGACACACATGTGAAGGAGGCCCAAGTCACTGCTATTCCTATTGAGGTACAATGTAACCACCATCAAATCTGCATTCAAAAATGGTGGCTTCTCCTGAGGATTCCCCCGATGAAGACATTTTTCACACCACTGGTGACACGTAGACAGATTTCTATGTATACACTTCTTGACAGATCAGAGAAGGACGCTAGAGGAGAATTACCCAAGAGATCCAGTAATACTTGTATGCTATGCTGCTCAGCAAGTTATCATGTACAAACCACCACGTGAGGACTAGGACACGGCACACAGGAAGGGTGTAAAGTGCAGATAGGGACCAGACGAGCAATTCCTGGACCAAGTCTACAGATATCTTCCAAAAGTGAGGGTGCGGAGAGGAAAAAAAGTCAGAAAGAAGCATGACCACCAATACTTCTGCCCGGAAACCTCTATAGACAACTCACAATATAAGCTGTGGACGGCCTTTACACCTGACCTGTAGTAAAGGTGCCCAAAAAGTATTGGGTATGTTTAATCTCAACAAGTCCGATCGCCAGTCTCACAAAGGCTTATTCTCTTCTCTCCATTCCATGACCATGTGGGTAGGAAGGGCATGGAATAATAGTGGTCAGGAGAACGCTCATTCAACTACTGAAGGTGTCCGGACACCATATTGCAGCTTACATGGGCACAAGGGAATTAAAGAGGGTTTACAGAGATTTGGATACTGATTGGATATCCCTCAGGATAGGTCATCAATATCTGATTGGTGGGCGTCCAATTCCTGGCAACCCCCTAAAGATCAGCAGTTGAAGAGGCTGTTGTCCCCTGTTGAGTGCTGCGGCCTGCACCAGACGAAGGTCAGTCTCATTCAATTCAATGGGACTGAGCTGGAATACAATAGATGGCGCTGTGCTTGGTAAACTGCGAGGAGGCTGTGGTGCGGGTGTTGGACCATCACTGATTTGATACTGAACACCTATCCTGACGATAGATCATCAAAATCAGAATCTCGGAAAAACCCCTTTAACAGGTTTTTCTTGCTTCCGAATTAACTTGGCATTAGCCGTCGGCACAGTTGTACAGGAGATGCCAGTCTATGAGTTATTAGCGGATATTTGGCTCTTGGGTCTAAACACACTGGGCACGTGGAGCAGAAAGAAGGCATCTCTTTCCACAGAACCACTATGTGACCAACATATGCCCAGACATGCAATTCTATGGCTGACAAACATACATGTCCGCACAGCTGAGCATGCCTGTCACTTCAGGGAGTGAGGGAGATAAACACAGGAGCGGTGCCCGTACACCGGTGCCCGTCATCAAAGGGCCAGATACTGATACTCAAGGCTCCCAATCTTCCTCTGCCCACTCTGCTATATCCATAGGGAATAAATGGAATGACAAGGTGCGCACACAACCAGTCAGTCCATCAGGACGGGACCGCTGTTCCCAGGTTTGGTGGGGGTCCCAGCAGACAGTCCCTCACTGATCAGTAAGCTATCTAGTGGATAGGGGATAACTTCATCTAACCTGAATACACCATTAAAGGGGTTTCCCACTCCTTTAAAAGCAGTGGCCGATCCTCAAAATAGGCAATCACCATCTGATTTGGGCAGGGGCGGAGTCTGGTACCCGCAGCCCAGCCAATCAGCTGTTCAGCAGTAGCGCTGCCACGGTACAGCTCCGCCCCTTGTGCAGCACGCGGAAATTATAGCGATGACCTTGCAGTGTAATACTGCCGCCAATCACCCGATGAACAAGCAGAACCAGGCTGTCTAACGGGATACCATAGGATGAGGCAAGTAATCCAACCCTTCAGACATCGGACATCAGAGAAGAATCACCAGACTACTGCCAGACGCAGCTGAAGAAATAGCATCAAGTACACTGAAGGGGTGAAATCCACTGTACAGAATCTACATTTAAATCTGTATGCGGATTTCCATTAGATTTTACGCACTGCAAAGCAGTAAATCCACACAAAGAACGCTGCAGGCATCAAAATCGGCACCGCAGGTCAATGTCCGCACCGTGTAGATGAGATTTTTAACATCTCATCCACTGAACTGACACTGTACACATGGTAAAATCTGTGCGTAATGTGCAAAATGAGACGGTACCCCACAGACGACCTGTCAGCCCTCCTAACACCAGATGTCCATTTATTTATACTTTTTCCAGGAGGAATAATTGAGGAATGGCATAAAGCAGGCTGCAGAATTTTATTTCAAGTGGGATAAAAGTAGTTACTAGACTGGTCAGGAGAGGTGACAGGTTCTCTTTCAGATA
This sequence comes from Rhinella marina, assembly GCA_900303285.1. Lineage (NCBI taxonomy): Eukaryota > Metazoa > Chordata > Amphibia > Anura > Bufonidae > Rhinella > Rhinella marina. The sequence goes on from ONZH01011519.1 coordinate 224,758, forward strand.
TAAGATCATGTCTTCTATGCGACCCCCCCACTTCTGGCTGCCAGCTGTCTTCCTACAACAGGGATCAGCAACCTTCGGCACTCCAGCTGCTGTGAAACTACAACTCCCAGCATACAAACATGCTCGACTGCCCTTCTATCTCCCATAAAAGTGAATGAAGCATTGTGGGAGTTGTAGTTACTGAACAGCTGGAGTGCTGGAGGTTGCTGATCCCTGTCCTACAACCACATCCATCGGCTGAGTGGGTTTCTAGGGAGAAGAAAATAGGTGGCGGCCATGAACCTGATGGAAATGATTTCACGGCTGGGCGGATTATAAGGAACCTGTCTGAAAATCATTTCCCCGGGCCGTCCCCATGGATGTAAAAGATATGCAGACAAAAATCTCATGAACGTGGCCTCCTGCACACACATGAAAAGCTCAAGAAACTTCAAAGATGTCCTTAGCACAGGACTTATCAGCAAGTGGTCCTGTCAACAGGACCGCGACAGTAATCCAAACTGCGGGAGAAATAAGCACATCTGTCAGCAGATTTGTACCTATGACACTGGCTGACCTGTTACATGTGCACTTGGCAGCTGAAGACATCTGTGTTGGTCCCATGTTCATATGTGTCCACATTACTGAGGAAAATTATGTTTTACTGTATGCAAATTAGCCTCTAGGAGCAATGGGGGCGTTACCGTTACACCTAGTGGCTCTGCTCTCTATGCAGCTGCTGCACCTTCTGCATTCTGACAGGATCAGGTGTTGTGATGTGATCACACCTGGTCCTGTCAATCAAAGTGCAGAGAGCGCAGCAGTTGCAGAGCCTCTAGGTGTAATGGCAACACCCCCATTGCTCCTAGATGCTCATTTGCATATATTATAATTTTTCTCAGTAATGCGGACACATATGAACATGGGACAAACACGGATGTCTTCAGCTGCCAAGCACACATGTAACAGGTCAGCCAGTGTCATAGGTACAAATCTGCTGACAGATGCCTCCAAAAAAATACAGATACAGTCTATGTTTCATCTGCATTTTGCAAATATGTTCTATCACTTTGCGGAACAGACATATGGATGTAGAAAGCCCATGGGTGGCACGCCTCCGTACGTCCCTTCTGCAAACAGATAGAGCACGTCCTGTACTTGGTCGCAAAATGCAAACCACAGATCCTCTGAAGTCAATGGGTCTGCAAAAAAAAAAAAAAAAGTGGAGACAACACAGACAGACGAGGCCATTGCAGTGATGGCTAACCTCCAGCACTAGAGCTGTGGAGAAACTACGACTCCCAGCATGCTCCATTCATTTCTATGGAGTTCTGAGAACAGCCAAGCAAGTGTGCATCTTGGGAGTTGTAGTTTTACCACAGCTGGAGTGCCGGAGGTCAGCCATCACAGCCTTAGGGCTCATGCACACCAAAGTATTTTCTTTCAGTGTCCGTTCTTTTTTGTGGACCGTATTTGGAACCATTCATTTCAAAGGGTCTGAAAAAAAAAAACGTAAGTTACTCCGTGTGCATTCCATTTCCGTATGTCCATATTTCCGTTCCGCAAAAAAAATAGAACCTATGTCCTATTACTGTCCGCATTACGGACAAGGATAGGACTGTTCTATTAGGGGCCAGCTGTTCCGTTCCGCAAAATACAGAATGCACACGGACGTCATCCGTACTTTTTACGGATCCGTTTTTTTTTGCGGACTACAAAATACATACGGTCGTGTGTATGAGGCCTTAGGGGACCTTGAAGTAGAAAACCTGAACTATCCTTCATAGCTGCTAGGACCTCACCGGGCACATTAACTGCAAAGAGGCCCCATCAACATTTACGCTGCGATGGCCTGAGCGACCGGGTGAAAGGAAGGAAGTGACTACATCCTGGTGGTCCTCACGTCAGACGCTCCGCTGGATATCACTCCCTGTAATCCAACTCTCACACCAGCCCGAGCCAAAAGGAGAATTAACGCCGTCAATTATTTATTTCCCCCCCGCTGTGCAAAGGTCACAGAAACAGCCTGGCACAATCCGGGCACTGCCTCCATTCACAAACATTATCCCTGCCCCTCATAGTGCCAGCCGAGGCTCCTGATATTCACCCTCCCCGGCCTGCACATAACCTCAGAGCTGCGCTCCTCCTTACATTACAGACACACCCAAGGGGACTTGAGAAATTCCAAACACTTCTATTAGGACATCTGATTATTTCCAAATGTAAGAGGAGGAGGGCGGCACCACAACATCCTCTTACTATCACAGGGCAGGGCGCGCGGGGAGCTGCAGACATCTGCTGCTCTATTCACCACTCAAACCCAACTCCACAGGGGACATCGCGAAATCTGCAGTATTACGCCTCATTCACACCACGTTTTACATCCGCGTCCGATCTGCGCTCATTTTTATGGAGACGCAAAAAAAAAAAAGCAGATGGCACACAGATCTCATTCGTGTCGCAAATTACGGAAGATGTCCTATTCCTGTCCGTTCTGCAGACAAGAATAGGCATTTTGACAACGTGGCCGATGACAAAACGGATGCGGTTGTGTGAATGTAGCCGAGAGGGGTATATGCACACGATGCGTAAGGGACGCGGATTTCTGAGCTGCGTAATACAGCACCAGCTAAGCAGATGAGATTTTCAAAATCACATGAGCACGGTGCAAAAATTCCCTCTCAGAATTTCGACCTGCAAGTGCGGATTTTGAAATCTGCGGCATGTCAACAATCTGTGCGGATTGTCAGGTGAGATCTGGGGCAAAACCACTTCAAAATTCGGAAGTAACACATGCAATTCCATGCTGAAACGCAGCAATAACGGCACGAAAATCCGCAGGGAAAATCTGCATAAACGACACCACTGTGTGCATGATGCCACGTCCATCTTCCGGTCCACAAACCACAGATCAGCAGAATACGGGCACCTCCATGGGCATCCGCATCAACAGAACGGACTCATCATCTGCAACGTTCTGTAGTCAAAAGGATCCGACAAAACACAAATGTCTGCATGGCCCCATGGAAAGTGGTCGAACCCACATGCTGTGGACACACCCCTGAATGACCGCACAGCTTCCCATTGGAAACAACAGAACGTGGATTTGCAGAGAGTCACGTCTGTTTTAGTGAATACTTGTATTCGCAATAAAACGATAATTCTAGAGGGATTTTTTTATAATTCTGTCCCTCTATCATTCCTCCAAAAAACGTATGAATAAATTGCCAACTGGGAGATACCATTCCCATGATGAGGAGGTATGTCCCTTCACAGTCTGACACTGGCAGACTTGACTGACACGCCCCCACCTAGTAACTTTAGTAATTTTTCATAAAGTCGTAGCAGGAATAACAGAGGAACATTAGAACACCAAAGGTCTCTGTCTTAATAGCTATAAAAAATGGCCTCATCACGTCTGATCCGAATGCATGGCGTCGACAGCTCCGTCTGCGATTGGTGATGTGAAATGTCACTGCTGCAGCCAATCGCTGTTCTCAGCAGTAGATGGTGCAGGAGAAAGAGGCTATAATATTATTATTTTTTTTTTTTTTACATTTAAGGCTATTGCCGGGTTTTAATAATTTCGCTCGAACAACCCCTTTAACTCAACAGCGGATGGTGAATAACCCCTTTAAGCCGGCAATACATGACTGTATGTATGTGTATTGCCTGAACCTGCCAGATTTGCAACAGTTCTGACCAACCATTCAATGTGTATGGTGGTCTCCGGAAGGCTGATGATAAGGATCAGGCAGGTTTGATTTCAACATGCGCAATCCTTTTCTTTACAGGGAGATAAGGGGTGTCTGGCAGCAGCTCTCTCCTCCTTCACTACTTTGGCTTGATGCAAGTCATGGGGTGAGAGAGAGCTGACGGCCGTAGGAGAGTTAGTCAGGTGACTGGAGAGAGAAAACAGAGAAGCTTAAGAGCTGCTTCACCCCCCGTGATGACCTGACAGGCTGCGGATCCAGAAGAAGCAGCCGCGAATAAGAGCTTTAATATATACATATATATGGTATACGCCGACCATAGTGTCACATGTTAGAGTAATAGCGGGCTGGATCTGCTGTAGTGAGAGCTTTAAATTGGACACGACTGAGCCTGCCCCTCCCCCCCCTGTGCAAATTCCAATACACGTATACAGATGAAAACCGGAATAAAGCAAATACAAAGGAACGTCAATCAATAATAAGCTGTGAACCATTGGAAAACGTGGAAACTGTCCAAAACCGAAGGATGGGCGGTAGACCCTAAGAGCCACATCAACGGGTAACACACGGAAATATCTGCTCAGCGCCACTTCTCAGTTTGGTTGTTAGGGACGTGCTGCCTAACAACCAGAGTACTGTCAGTGACATCACCATGGTTGCCCCTAGCAACCGAGACCACTGAACGGAGGAAAGAGAAACGGGGCAAGATTTCAGCACAGGACTACATCTCAGCTTTTAAAAACTACAACTACCAACACGTCCTAAACATCAACAGGAATCATGTTATGACCCACCCTATAAGAACGGATTTCCACGGTCAGAATGGCGCCCTGTACATCAGTGGGGTGCAACGTCAACTCCTAGCGTGTCCAGGCGGCCGGAGATAGGGCATGATGGGGGCTGTAGTTCTGGAGCAGCTGGAGACAGAGGGGCACTTACCACTAGAAGCTATAGTAGGTAGAGGGAGACTGGGAGGATACCCGTCAATATGAAGGCACAGCGGAAAGTGGCAGTCAACCAGTGTGGCATCACAGGGGTATGTCTCTATAATAAATCCCTCTACATGGGTGAGAGAGGTAAGTACTGCCACCCTGATGGGACCTACCTCAGGATGATGGAGGGGTGGGTGGATAACACTGATGGTATTTAAAGGGACAGTTTACTGAGACCAGGGATCCGCCTTGTGTCTGTTGGTTTCCCCATAGGGTCAATGATTGCCTGCAATCAGGATGAATAAAGCAGCGATCCGGCGCAATTAAAGGTCATACGATCAAGATCGCTGAGATACGATCGAACCGACAAGAGAGGAAATCACAGCGTAGATGGAAGTCATACAGGCAGCCGGTGCCGGGCGTCCGGAGCGGAGCACTCACCTTCGACAGGACCCCACACAGCTCCACCGGCGGCCCAGACTCGGTCTCCAGGTCTTCCTCTGATCCTGAGGAGTTCCAGCTCTGATTATCCGACATGAGCGGCCGCTCAAACCTTCGCACTTCCCTGGTGACGACGATGCACGGAGCTTCCTTCCAGCCGCTCCGGGGCGAGCCTTCTCTGGACAGATCCGGACGTAAATAAACATGCGACAGATTCGGGCAGCAAACTACTGACATCCAAGCACCGCCATATTCTCCAGCTGACGTCACGCCTCTCTGGGAAGGCGTGGCCGGGGAACACAGGTTTTGACTCAACCCCTCCCACTTTATTTTTTCTAAACTTCGCTCCAACCAAACGCGACTCGTATCACAGCCTACCCAGACTGTTCGCAAGAACCCGCCCCCGCAGTGTGACGTCATAGAAGCCGCGTTCTAGGAAGAACGTTATGGCCGGCCATGTTTGGCATTGGCAAGGTTGTGTGACGTCATCCTGACGACGCTGGTCTTGCTGCTCTTATTTACGATTGAAAGAGTGTTTTGAAGTGAATTTTGAATACATTAGACTTTATAGGTTATAATAAAGTGTACATTGTGACAAAGTGTATCCTCCTGCTGTTCTTCATGCATTTAAAAGCTGAGATATGAGGTGTTTAGTGCTTACTTAAAGGGTTTCTGTCACCAGTTTTTTCGGTATGAATCAGGCTGACATTAGAGATATGCTAATGTCACCTGATTCCAAATATATATCTGTTTTATTTACTGGTGCCCCCATTTTTATATAAAATGAACTTTTATTTTATGCTAATAAGGCTCCTAGGTGCAAGGGGCGTTACCTCTGCTCCTAGAGGCTCTGTTGATTGACAGGACCAGGCAGAGAAGAAACACTGCATTCACCATACCTTTTAAGGACCTTTAATTATGTCATGACCATGTGATCAATCACATGGTTTAGGAGGAGACAGGCTGTTTGTGTGATCCTAACCATGTGACTGATCACATGGTCATGACATCATTGAAGGTCCTTAAAAGGTATGGTGAATGCAGTGTTTCTTCTCTGCCTGGTCCTGTCAATCAACAGAGCCTCTAGGAGCAGAGGTAACGCCCCTTGCACCTAGGAGCCTTATTAGCATAAAATAAAAGTTCATTTTATATAAAAATGGGGGCACCAGTAAATAAAACAGATATATATTTGGAATCAGGTGACATTAGCACATCTCTAATGTCAGCCTGATTCATACCGAAAAAACTGGTGACAGAAACCCTTTAATGCTGCAGGCGCAGCTGTAAGGTGTGTTCACTTTTATGTGCTTCTAGCAGTTTTTTGGATTCGGATTTTGATGTTTTTACACTTTCCATTGATTTTAACGGGAATGCTCACACAGAATTCGTGTCAACAATGAAGATGTTTTTTTTCCCGTAATGTGGAATTACAATCAACTGCAACGCTGAATTTCCATAGAAATCAATGAGAGCATTTTGGTGCGGAAAATCCGCCATGGAAACATGATGGCCTTAGGACTTACGTGGGTTCTGTCAGCGAAAAACGGGCCGCCCATAATAGAAATGCCTATTCTTGTCCGTTTTGTCTGTTCTATTTTTTTGCGGGGCCACAAAATAGAGTAACAAATGGGGACAGCACACATACCCATTGTGCAATGAATTGGATCCTTCACAGACAGCTTGATGGGTGAAAGATGTATGCTTATTTTCATGGACGTGACACTGACACGGAAATGTGAACGAGGCTTTATGCCAGTTATTGATATCCCGTGCACCACCGGGGCTTAAAGGGGTTTTCCTCAATTTTTTATTTTAAAGGGGTTTTCAGGGCGTTTACTGATGACCTGTCCTCAGGATAGGTCATCAGTATCTGATCGTGGGGGTCCGACACCTGGGACCCCCACCGATCAGCTGTTTGAGAAGGCATTGGCGCTCCCGTGAACGCCATGGCCTTATCTCAGCTTTTCCTAGGCCAGTGATGTCACGTTCATCGGTCAAGTGGCCTAGGAGCAGCTCAGCCCCATTCATGTGAATAGGGCTGAGCGAGATACCAAGCACAGTAATGTAAGGTGCTGTGCTTGGTGAGCCAAAAGAAGGTAGCGGTGCTCACAGGAGAGCTGGTGCCTTCTCAAACAGTTGATCGGCAGGGGTCCCAGGTGTTGGACCCCCACCGATCAGATACTGATGACCTATCCTGAGGACAGGTCATCAGTAGTTAAAGGGGTATTCCCATCTCACAAATGTGGTTTGTATAGTTAGATATAGCCATACCAATATTATTACTAATAGAATGCATTTATATAAAATGTACCGTTTAGAAGAAGATTTCCCTATTTGTATATCCATTGTCCTACACACATCAGTCAGGCCGTTGCCCCTGGTTATGGCCACCGTGGACATGTAGTGGTGGTCAGCTTGCTGTTGTTCAAACCCGCCCTGAGGTAACTGCTGTGTAGTGAACGCACATTACATGAGCATGTGGAGACACATCTTAGGGTACTTTCACATCTGCGTTTTGGACGCTACCAGTCCAAAACGTAGACTTTATAAACGGATCCTGCTCCACAGAGATGAATTGATCTTGAAACAGTATCCGTTTCTCTGCGTTTTGGAAGCGTAGACAAAAATGCTACAACCCTAAGATGTGTCTCCGCATGCTCATGCAATGTGTGTTCACAATACAGCAGTTACCTCAGAGGGGGTTTGAACAAGAACAAGCTGACCACCACTACTACATGGCCACGGTGGTCGTAACTAGGGGCAACGGCCTGACTGATGTGTGTGGGACAATGGATATACAAATAGATAAATCTTCTAAACAGTACATTTTATATAAATACATTCTATTAGTAATAATATTGGTATGGCTATATCTAACTATACAAACTACATTTGTGAGATGGAAATACCCCTTTAACTCCCGGAAAACCCCTTTAATGGTCCTCAGTGCTCCCTTAGAAATGAATGAGGCAGCAGCATGCATTTCTGACCAGCCACTCCATCCATTTCAGTTGGACTCCCCAGGGCCATTGTAGTGATCAGTGGGGTCCCAGCTATAGGACCCCCACCTATCTAATAGTTATCCTCTATCCTGTAGATAGGGGATAGCGTTTTGTAACTAGAATACCCCTTTAATCACATGAAGGGGTTCCCTTTAAAACATTTTTTTTTTATTGCGGATAACCCCTTTAATTCATGACAAGGAGCAGGCCTCATGATAAAAGGTGCAGCCTCCATCAGTGTCTGCGCTTAAATTAAAATCTACTTCATCTTCTGGCTGGATTGTAGGGTGGTTATAACCATGGAAACGAGTAGTGTATAATGTGATGGAAAAATGAATCCAGCCAGCAAAGGACGCAATGTGGACAGTCACAATACATTAGTAAGTGCCTTGTGTAGGAGGAAGAGATGTGAGGTTTAATGCAGACAAAATGGAGTCAGATGCCAGTGAAGGAAAGTTCCAGAGTTTTCCTGGCTGACCAGTCTAGAATCTTCCAGTCAATCATTCCAGTACAGTAAAAGGAAGATTCTAGGGACTTGTGTTTGTTGAATGACCAGTATGATAATGATGGGTGTGAGAGGGTCGTAAACCACAGTTGTTGTCCATGTAGACTGTGGGGGTTGTAGCAGTGTTATGTGACACCTTTGTGTATATATACTGTGACTGTCACTCTTTCTAAGGCTACTTTCACACTAGCGTTTTTAAATTCCGGTATTGAGTTCCGTCATAGGGGCTCAATACCGGAAAAAAACGCTTCAGTTTTGTCCCCATTCATTGTCAATGGGGACAAAACTGAACTGAAGACAACGGAATGCTCCTGAAAGCATTCCGTTCCGTCTTCAGACCGGAGAACTAACCGCAGCATGCTGCGGTTTTCTCTCCGGTCCAAGCATCCGCACCAAGACGGATCCAGAATGTCCCCCAATGCAAGTCAATAGGGACGGATCCGTTTGGTGTGACACACCAGTAATCCGGATCTGTCCTCCATTGACTTGCAATGGGGGGTCATTCCGGATCCGGCTACACAGAAATACATACATAGACATACATACACACATACACATACATACTCACATACTCCAGGCAGGGACGCCGGCAGCACGTCTTCACGCGCCTCCTGCGCGTAGCTATGACGTTTCCCCACTGCGCCCAGCAGAGGCCGCTGTGGGGAATCGTCATCACTGTGCGCAGGAGGCACGTGAAGACGTGCTGCCAGCGTCCCGGGCTGGAGTATGTAAGTATGTATGTGTTTGTATGTATGTGTTTGTGTGTATGTATTTCTGTCCCAATGTATGTCGACATGTGTGGGGCCAGAGCGCTGCTCCGGCTCCACACATGTATCAGCGGCAGCACTGATCCGTTGGCACCCTTTATGTGCCGAATCCGTGCTGGCGCTAGTGTGAAAGAGGCCTAAGGCCTCTTTCACACTAGCGGCAGCACGGATCTGGCAGATGAAGGGTGCCGCCGGATCCTTGCTGCCGCAGGGACATGTGTTGCACCGGAACCGCGCTCCGACCCCACACATGTCACACAGTACAGACACTCACACAGACATATACACATACAAATACACATACATACTTACATGCTCCTGGCAGGTCTCCACAGCGCAGGAGGAGCAGGACAGCGCGCACATAGGACGATTCCCCACAGCGCCCTCTGCTGGGCGCCGGGTGGAATCGTCCTATGTGTGCGCCGTCCTGTTCCTCCTGCGCTCTGGATACCTGCCAGGAGCATGTAAGTATGTATGTGTATTTGTATGTGTATATGTGTGTATGTATGTATGTGTGCAGGTGACGGATCTGTCATGAACTCTATTGAAAGTCAATGGAGGATGGATCCGTTCACCATTGTGTCACACCAAACGGATCCATCCCCATTGACTTGCATTGGGGGTCATGACGGATCCGTCTTGGTGCGGATGCCTGGACCGGAGAGCTGCGGTTTTCTCTCCGGTCTGAAGACGGAACGGAATGCTTTCAGGAGCATTCCGTTGTCTTCAGTTCAGTTTTGTCCCCATTGACAATGAATGGGGACAAAACTGAAGCATTTTATTCCGGTATTGAGCCCCTATGACGGAACTCAATACCGGAATTATAAAACGCTAGTGTGAAAGAAGCCTAACAGTACTGACCATCATGCTGTACCCTGTGCTGTACTGGGCATAGTAATAAAGATCTACTTCCTATATTATAAAACTAACAACGAGCATCTGGAATATTATTCTACTATGGTATAAACCCCTAGACGACCAAGTGCTGTCGGACACTTGATGCAGTGTGTGAGGGAGTGTATTGAGGATCCAGATAAACGTCCATGCGAGCCCCATGTCTCCCTCACTCACACCCTATTCTCACTATTCCGACACCTTGTATTAAATTTATCTACATGATAAATGCTACTAAGTGAAGTGAGACAACCCCTTTAAAGACATTAGTAAATGCCCCTCATTGTGTGTTGAGTCTAGTTTCACCTTACAGACCATTGTATGTTGGAAATATTGTATCCTGAGGGATCACTGTACTTACATAATGTAATCAGTGTGACCCCCAACATCCTATAGAAAAAGATGCAATGACAGGCGGAACCTGCATATCCTTTTGTTTCGGGTAGTTACCATACAATGACTTTCACTTCCGGACCAGCAGAAACCAGATACAAGAACTACATGTGTGAATGCTACATCCATACAATTTATTTTCCTTAGGCCTCATGCACACAACCGTATTTTCTTTCCGTGTCCGCCGCATTTTTTTTGTGGACTGTATGCGGAACAATTCATTTCAATGGGTCCGCAAGAAAAAAAACGGACGGTACTCCGTGTGCATTCTGTTTCCATATGTCCGTTCCGCAAAAAAATAGGACATGTCCTATTACTGTCCACATTATGGACAAGAATAGGACTGTTCTATTAGGGGCCAGCTGTTCCGTTCCACAAAATACAGAATGTACACAGACGTCATCCATATTTTTTGTGGATCCGTTTTTTGTGGACCGCAAAATAAATACGGTCGTGTGCATCAGCCCTTATACATGCAAAGGCAGAAAACACACCTTGACCTAGTCCTGTTCACACTTTTGAGGATTTGCTACAATGTATCCATGTGAACAGTGGTCTGTGACCTCTCTCCTGCCCTGGTCTTCTCCTGCACTGATACATTGTAACAAACCTTCAGCGCCAATATAGTATGTCAAATACTATTGCAGCACACCTGAACTATCGGTGTGAGGTATGAGCATTTAGATGAGTTCAGATACAAATTAGGCTTCTTTCACATGACAGTATATTTTGCGGGCTCTGATCCGCATTTTTTGCTGATAAAATGCAGACCCATTCAATTCTATGGGTCCGCAAAAAATACTGACAGCACACTGTGTGCTGTCCGCATCCGTATGTCCGTTCTGTAGCCAGCAAAAAAAAAATAGAACATGTCCTATTCTTGTCCGTTTTGCGGACAAGGATAGGCATGGTTACAATGGATCCGCCAAAAAAACCCGGATGCCATACAGATGTCATCCGTTTTTTTTGCGGATCCGCAATTTGCGGACCGCAAAACACAACGGTCGTGTGAAAGAAGCCTTAATCGGCCCACCAAACATGTCCTTTGTTTCAATAGCTCTGTTCATCTTGAGCTCCCTGGTAAATTAATGAAATGCCAGAACTGCAGTGGAGACTGACACACAGGTTGGACCTAAGTAATTTTAGTACCCTAGCAACATATATTCCTCCTTCTGTTTTTTTAGTGTCAAATAGTATTTATTTGGTTGATTGCAAGGTACAGGAAAAACAATGCATACAAAATGTATACAAACACAGAGTAGATATATAAAATATTTTTACAGTTGCAATGTAATAATAAACATATTAAGAAAAAGGTGTCAAACAATAAAATTGAACAATGATGGAATTGTGTGGACTCATCTTCAGTCGTGAACTGTTTCAAACAGTCCGGATTTAGTAAGGCTACTTTCACACTAGCGGCAGGCCTGATCCGGCAGGTGAAGGGTGCTGCCGGATCAGGCCTGCCGCAGTGACATGTGTGGAGCCGGAACCGCGCTCCGGCCCCACACATGTCACACAGTACATACATATACATAAACATACACACACATATAGACATACAAACACACATACATACTTACATGCTCCCCGGCAGGTCTTCGGAGCGTCAGAGGGACAGGACGGCTCACACAGGTCACGATTCCCCACAGCGCCCTCTGCTGGGCGCCTGGTGGAATCGTCATCTGTGCGCGCCGTCCTGTCCCTCTGACGCTCCGAAGACCTGCCGGGGTGCATGTAAGTATGTACGTGTGTTTGTATGTCTATATGTGTGTGTATGTTTATGTTTATGTGTATGTATGTGTCTATGTGTAGCCGGATCCGTAATGGACTCCATTGAAAGTCAATGGAGGGCGGATCCGGTTACCATTATGGTCACACCAGACGGATCCACCCCCATTGACTTGCATTGGGGGTCATTCCGGATCCGTCTTGGTGCGGATGCCTGGACCGGAGAGCAAACCGCAGCATGCTGCGGTTTGTTCTCCGGTCTGAAGACGGAACGGAATGCTTTCAGGAGCATTCCGTTGTCTTCAGTTCAGTTTTGTCCCCATTGACAATGAATGGGGACAAAACTGAAGCGTTTTATTCCGGTATTGAGCCCCTATGACGGAACTCAATACCGGAATTTTAAAACGCTAGTGTGAAAGTAGCCTAAGAAGGCATATCCTTCTGGACTCCCCCGGTCGGGAAGGAAAAAGAGATGGAGGGGATAGTGTATATGAGAGGCCTCCAAAAGCTTCCCTTTAGAGGGATAAAAAGTATTGTAGGTTAGGGGAATTTGAATAGTTTAACCAGGGGTTCCAAATCTGATGATAACACTCCCTCGTGTCTGTCAGCATTAGTAGCATTAAATTTTTCGTATAAGGCTATGCGATTCACTCTATGAATGACTGCCGAAATCGAGAGCGATGGAGTTAGCCACTGAGACGCCACGTAAATCCTGGCAGACATCAGTATATATTGAAGTAGTTTATAGGTGGTATTATTAAATGCTGGTGGTTTAAGGCCCAAAAGGTATACTGGAGCTGATAAGGGGAGATCCCTACCAAATACCTCAAACAGCCCTCTTTTCATATTGGACCAAAACGGCGGATCACAGGACAGGTCCACCATATATGAAGAGTGGTTCCTGAATCTTGACAACCTCTGAAACATAAAGGAGAGACATTGGGGTATATGAGGTTAAGTCTGGAGGGTACTAAGTAGACCCTATGGAGAATCTTTAGGGATGTTTCCATCAGGGTAACCTGCCAGCTTCCCTTACTGATTGTCCCTCCTTCTGTTTTTTTTGGCAGAAAAACGGAACGGATACGGATGTATAATTGGTAAAAACAGAAGGTTTTTGCGGAAACACAGATCCACATAAAATGGAATGAAAATCTGGAAAACAAAAATATGGACGTATGAATGGACCCTCAAAGGGGGTTTCCTACGATTTACCTTAAGATAGCCGATAAATGTCTGATTGCAGGGGGCGCACTGTTTCTGTCAGGCACATAGCCACTGAATGGAGCAGCAGCAGCGTACATGCTTGGTCACGTAAGGGCTCTGTGCCCATATTGCAGACTACTAACGGCGGGTCCACAATATACGGACACTGGCCATGTGCACGCCATACTGTGGTGGGGACCCATTGACTTGAATGGGTCTGTGATCCGCAAGATACAGCAAAAGATAGGACATGTGTTATCTTTTGTGGAGCAGAGGCACGGATCGGTAGCTCACAGAAACATTAAGAAGTGCTACCATGGGCTTTCAGGACCGTGCCTCTGCACCGCAACAGATAAGACATATCCTATCTTTTGCCATATCTTGCGGATTGCAGAGCCATTTAAGTCAATGGGTCCACACCACAGCATGGAGCGCACATGGCCAGTACCTGTTCATTGCGGACTGCTATTTGCGGTCCGCAGCACCTGCATGAGCCCTTTCTGGGGTTTTGCAGTAAGGAGGAATAGGGCTCTCAGGACCCCCGTTTTCTGATTGCTGGGGGTCTTGTGGATAGGTGATAAATGTCAATGACAAGTTAGCAAGTATCCAACTGGATATTTGATCATTGGGGGTCCAACCACTGAAGATGCCACCGTTCACAAGAACAAAGGGCCCAGTCCCCTATTTAAATAGAGTTGCGGTCGAGCATGCGCAGTTCTGCTATGGGACAGCCAAAGATGGCAGAGAACAGTGCCTGGTTATTTCCAGCAGACCAATAACGTTTAAATGGAGTGTGGACATTGTGCATGGTCAGCCTTAGGCTACTTTCACACTTGCGTTGGTGTTTTCCAGTATTGTGATCCGGCAGAAAATCTCAATACCAGAAAAAAACGATTCCATTTTGTCCCCATCATTCTGAATGGAAAGAGATCCGTTCAGGATGCATCAGGATGTCTTCCATTACGGTAGCATTCCGTTTTGTGGCTGGACACAAAACCTCTGCAAGCTGTGGTTTTGTGTCCAGTCATAAAAACTGAAAAAAAGGATCCGGCACTGAAAACATTGTAACATTTTTAGGAGCCTAAAAAAACGGATCTATCACCCACTGACTTTCAATGTATTTAATGACGGATCTGTTTTTTAACGTTTTGATTTCACACAACCGCATCCTAATGGAACAGATGCATCCTCGTGTGCAAAATCAAAACGGATCCGTTTAAGGCTCCATTCATATGTCCTGTTTTTCTTTCGTAATTCGATCCTGATTTTTTCAGGACCCATTGAAATGAATGGATCCAGATCAGGATCAGGATCGAATCAGGAAAGAAAAACAGGACGTGTGAATGGAGCCTAATTGCGGCATTGAGATCCTCTGCTGGATCTCAATACCAGAATTACAAATACAAGTGTGAAAGTAGCCTAACTCCCTACATGGATGCAGCTATTGCAACAAGTTATCCTCTATTAGGCCTCTTTTTCACACGGGCGAGATTTCCGCGCGGGTGCAAAGCGTGATGCGAACGCATTGCACCCACACTGAATCCTGACTTATTCATTTCAATGGGGCTTTTCACTTGGGCGATTTTTTTCATGCCTGAGTTCGCCGTTGCATGCAAATCGCAGCATGTTCTATATTCTGCGTTTTGCACGCAGCCCTGGCCCCATTGAAGTGGGGCTGCGTGAAAATCGCATTGCATCCGCACACAAGTGCGGGTGCAATGCATTTTTCACGCATGGTTGCTTAGAGATGTTGTTTGTAAACATTCAGTTTTTTATCACGCACGTGCGAAATGCATCCATACACATCGCAGCCGCGCGGAAAAAACTGAACGAACGTACGCAATCGCAGTCAAAACTGACTGCGATTGCGTGTGAATTGGTGCGGATGCGTGCTAATTTTCCGCAACGCATCCAGACTGAATCCGTGACGCCCATGTGAAAGAGGCCTTAAGGTGGTTGTCCATCTTATAATGTCAGGATAGGTCATCAGTAGGTGATTGGCAGGGGTTCAGCTGATTCAGGTGTAGCTATGTTAACAGGAGTCTGCGCTGGAACTGCACCGCAGTGTCAACCTTTTAGTAGAATGAGCTTATTACTACCATGCTGCTCCCTTTTATTTCAATGAGAGAAGCTCTGCAGTGATGAACTCTGTGCACTACAGGGTTGACAGAGCTGTGTAGTCCCGACGACTTTCTCACTTAAAGGGAATGTGTTATCAGAAAGTGACCTATTGTTTAAAGGGAGTCTTTCACCTGTTTTTCGCCTATATAACTAAGAGCACTGCCCCACAGAAGATTGCAGACACATCCCAGACATACCTGTGTGCACTGTGTGTGTATTACATGTTATATCCCAGACATACCTGTGTGCACTGTGTGTGTATTACATGTCACATCCCAGACATACCTGTGTGCACTGTGTGTCTGTATTACATGTCACATCCCAGACATGCCTGTGTGCACTGTGTGTGTGTATTACATGTCACATCCCAGACATAGCTGTGTGCACTGTGTGTCTGTATTACATGTCACATCCCAGACATACCTGTGTGCACTGTGTGTGTATTACATGTCACATCCCAGACATACCTGTGTGCACTGTGTGTCTGTATTACATGTCACATCCCAGACATACCTGTGTGCACTGTGTGTGTATTACATGTTATATCCCAGACATACCTGTGTGCACTGTGTGTGTATTACATGTCACATCCCAGACATACCTGTGTGCACTGTGTGTCTGTATTACATGTTCAGGAAAAGAACTTTTATTCTGCTAGAAAACATCTCCCAAGTGCCCAGCTGAAAGTGAAACTAAAAACAGCTTTCTCTCCCGACTCGATTTCTAACCGCTATATCTTCTGATATACTGGATATAATGATGTGATCATTTGAAAGCTTGGAATGTCAGCTTTCAAAGAAGGTCAGAACCATTTTTCTATCTGCTACCAATCCCAATATATGAGCAGCTAAAGCAGCCCTCCCCTCTTCAGTCTGGTTTGCTTTGGGCACTTGCAGCAGCAGAGCCGGGCACTTAGGAGCTGTTTTCCTGCAGAATAAAAGTGCTTTTCCTGGACATGTAATACAGACACAAAGTGCACACAGGTATGTCTGGGATGTGACATGTAATACAGACACACAGTGCACACAGGTATGTCTGGGATGTGACATGTAATACACACACAGTGCACACAGGTATGTCTGGGATGTGACATGTAATACAGACACAAAGTGCACACAGGTATGTCTGGGATATGACATGTAATACAGACACAAAGTGCACACAGGTATGTCTGGGATGTGTCTGCAATCTTCTGAGGGGCAGTGCTGTTAGTTATATAGGTAAAAAACAGGTGAAAGACTCCCTTGAAATCACATTTTAAACATTTTTGGTTCATTTTTTTCTTATTTTTCCATGTCACAAGTTTTAATTATATAATCCTGCAATTTTCAAAGTATTAGGCCTAACGGTAATTCATGATTTCCTGTTTTGTACAGGTAACTTTTTAGTTGCTATCTTATCATCAGAGGCAGAATTACAATGACAAGTAACATCTCTCTATATAGATAACACAGGATCCACTATTCACAATATATGATATCACAGTTTATATCTATTCCTTCCTGACCTGTGCACAGGTTACAGAGCATGCCTAGAAAACTCATCCATAGAAGTCAATGAGGTCCCCTCCTGACCATGGTGTCTAGGGCCCATGGGGCTGCTCTGAAAAGATGGAGAGTCTTAAAGGGGTTGGCCACTCTATGTGTCACGGTGAGCCGACGACAAGCCTCATCCTTGTTGCGCCGCCAGCCTCCGGTGTCTAGTTCTGAACGGGGGCGCAGCAGGCGTCCTCGTTCCCATAGAGATCAGGGGGCGAAGATTGCCCTACTTGCGTACAGGAAGCGAGGCGAACCTGACAGCGTATGCTTCCTAGCGTACGTTTGCTTCCTATGAGCGTACGGAGTGCGGGGCGAACTCGGCAGCATACGCTTCCTGATGCGGCCGGCGGACACCCACCCCTTGGTGACGTACAGGCAGGGCAGGTGAGCGCGGGTGTTGTTAAGCCAGCGCTCACCTGCAGAGAATCAGTATTGGGATCATGTGATGCTGACCACGTCACATGATCCACCTGTGGGCATATTAAACAGGCAGCCTGCTGGCCACAGGTTGCCTGTAATTGGTCTTTTACCCTGAACTTGCGATTGAATTGGTGTGACATTGTTCTTCAACTTCAGCTTGTATATTTGACCTAGTCCCCGTCTCGTCCTTCTGTACCTCTTTACCTCTCGGCTTTGACCTCGACTCGTGTTTGACCTCGCTTCCTGTTGCTCTGGTGTTTGACATTACTTCCTGGTTTTGACCTTGGCAACCTTCTCGTATTTTGTGGGTTCTGTCTTTGTTTATTGTTTTCTCCCGTTTGTTCCCCCTCCCTGTACGCCCCAGCAGGTACCTAGGCTAGGGACCGTCGACTAGTTGTATGCCGTTGCCTAGGACGGGCTCTGCAAGTAGGCAGGGTCAGTGGTGGGGTTGAGTTCAGGGCTGCACATACCCTTGTACGTGACACTATGTGGGGAGGCAGGGAAATATTACACTTAGGGCCCATTCAGATGATCGCACACCGCGTGCTGTCCGCATCTGTAGTTCCGTTCCGCGGCTCCGCAAAAAAAAAAAAAAAATCTGTTTAACATAAATGTGATTTAAATAATAGGTAATTTTCTGATGACACGTAATACTACAAAGCATCCTTTATAGATCCTGTTTGCCCCCTCCCAGTATCTCCCTATATACTCTCTGGACCTTAGTCACCAAATGAGTTTTTACTGGTAGAGTCTTGCCTTGGTCTCTATATTGTTTGAATGTGTTTTTTTTTTTACATTGATACCGGATTCCTAACATATGTCCTATAATTGCCCCCACAATCTGCCTTTCACTGCACTTAAAGGGGTTGTCCAGCCAGTTACCATCTTCTGTCCTTCCCATTCCAAGGCTTCCTTGGTCTCTGCTTCCAATAGGGTTGCAGTGGATTGGTAAGTGGAAAGTACTGCGTTTTTACTGACCAGACGGCAAGCAACCCCTTTAACTATGGCTTTGCTACTGTGTCACCTTTCATCCTATTATCCTGATCTGAAATTGAATAAAAATCAGAATGCAAAAGAAAAAAGAATAAGCTAATGTCATGCGGGCAATCCTCTAAAAATAAAGGTTTTATTGATTTACTATTTCTGTGGAAACGCCTGCTTTTTCTAAATAACACGGCTAAAAAAGTTAAAAAAAATAAAGAGTTGATCACAAAGGACTCTCTATTTGGGAAGAATACTTGAATTTATAATAGAGGGGACACAAACATCACAGCCCTGCCACGGGGGTAATTATAGGGGGCGCAAAACTTGCAGTTTCACTCAAGCCCTAGGGCAGCATGGTGTGCTGTCCGCATCTTTTGCGGCCCCATTGAAATGAATGGGTCCGCACCCGTTCTGCAAAATTGCGGAACAGACGCGGGCTCATCCATACGGCCGTCTGAATGCGCTCTAATCCAACAAGGAGTTGGTAAAGAGCAGTGTTGGTGAACCTATGGCATGGGAGGGGGCACTCGGAGCCATCTCTGTGGGCACCCACGCCCTGAAAAAAGTCTATAGTGTACCAATATGACTAGACTTTGCCTGCGCAGGATGCACTATGAACGGCACAAGCAGTGCACTGAATGTAGGCAGGATATTATAACTAAATGATAAAGTATATGGAACATATACTATACTGGACTGTAGTACCTAAGGTTTTGGGTTGCAGTTTGGGCACTCGGCCACTAAACGGTTTGCCACCACTGATCTATCGTGTTAATAAATCTGGGCCAACTCTGCTCTCTAAATCACTGGCTTCCTAGCAGTCAGAAATCTATTATTAAAAGTATAAGTGGCAGCTAATCTCCATTTATGTAATTGTTACTCAAGCTATTCCCTTATACATAAACAGAGCATATAGATAGTATGAGAACTGTGGCCTCAGAGTGGAAATCCTTACTGAAGTACAAGCTAGAACGAAATCTATGCAGTAATGCTGTCAGCTTCCCTTATCAAAGATGGCGGCCGTAGCTTCCTGTGTGGGAGGGGCTGCAATCTTCCGGGAAGAGAAGGGGCAGATAGAGTTGTATAGAGGAGGAAGCTTCTGGCAATGTGAATGGAGGGAAAAATAAAAGTGAAGCCGCAGCTTCTATCATCCAGACTCCGGTAAGTGATCTAATGGATGCCGGGCGCTACCATGTAGAGCAGAAGAGTGGGTAGTTCATTATGTGACTGCTTGACTGTGTACATTGGATGCCACCTTCCAGGATGTAAACTGCAGAGATGTCCAGACTTGTCCCTGCTGTCTCTCTGTGTTGTCAGTTTCGCAGGTGCTTTATACCAGTGCTTTGCAAGCTGGTATTCTGCAGTTGTTGTGAAACTACAACTCCCAGCATACTCTAAGCTGCAAATGTCAGTGCATGCTGGGACTTGTAGTTTCATATCAGCTGAAGGGAGGCAGTTTGCAGCCACTACTTTATACACTGATACTTTATTCTTATCTTGTATTTCTGTGTATGAAGAACTCTAGAGGTCCGTCCATTCAGACCTCCACAACTGTTTTGTGGTCTGCAAATTGCGGATCCGCAAAACTCGGACACCAGCCATCTGTGTTCCACAGTTTGCGGACCACACGTGGCCGGCACTATGATAGAAATGCCTATTTTTGTCTGTGGCAGCGGACAGGAATAGGACTTGCTAGATCTTTTTTGCGGAACGGAAGTGCGTGTGCTGCCTACATCTTTTGCAGCCCCGTTGAAATGAATGGGTGCCCACCCGTTCCGCAAAATTGCGAACCCATTTATGCAGACTTGTCAATGGACCCTAAATAGCAGCTGTGGACAATAGCAGACTGGGAACTTAAAGTGGCCCTGGAAAAAATATTAAAGGTGGCCCAGTCGTGTAATCGGGTCCAAGCTGAAGGAAGGCAGGGCTAACACAAGTAGTCAGGGCCAGCAATACCATATTGTGGCACATTATACCACCCCAACAGAGCCAAATACCACAGTCCATCACAAAATACAGCCAGCAGCACAAAATACATCCCCAAAAACTTCCACTGGCCGGCTGTGTGGAGGGCTCACATGGCCCCCTGGGCATCGACCCACAGGGAAATTTCCCTGTAAGGTCTATGGCCAATCCACCCCTGGCTGCGGAGGATGACAGGCTTGGGCTACTTTCACACTTGCGTTGTTAATTCCGGTATTGAGATTCGGCAGAGGATCTCAATACCACAATTAAACGGATCCGTTTTGATTTTGCACATCAGGATGCATCTGTTCCGTTAGGATGCGGTTGAATGTCAATGGCTAACGGATCTGGTTTTTTAGGTTCTTTAAAAAAAAAAAAAAAGGATCAGTCACCATTGACTTACATTGTCTTCAGTGCCGGATCCGTTTTTCCCCCCCGTTTTTATGACCAGACACAAAACTGTAGCTTGGAGCGTTTTTCTTTCTGGTCACAAAACGGAAAGCTGCCAGAACGGAAGACATCCGGATGCATCCTGAACGGATCTCTTTGCGTTCAGAATGCATGGGGACAAAACGGAAACTTTTTTTTCCGGTATTGAGATCCTCTGCCGGATCTCAATACTGGAAAACAACAACGGAAGCGTGAAAGTAGCATTAGGCAACATGCACACAACAGTGAAAATGGCAATTTTCAGAACCATTGCAGTCTATGGGTCCATTCACATGGCCGTTTTTTCAACAGCCAGTGAATAGCAGCCGTTTTCTCGACCAGGCAGACACCATTAAAATCAACGGGACCGCTTTTAACGGCAGCTTAGACAGGAGTGCACCCATCGAATGGCTGTTAAAAATGGGTACACTAGTGCAATATGTTCTTCTGGGGGTTGAAAAAAAATTTACCTCATCCACTTGCGCAAGCAAAGGCAGTCACTCCCCTCTTGATTGTGAAGAATCTGCCAAAGGACCTGCGCTCAGCGTGAAGGCCTAAGGCCTTTTTCATACGAACAATTACGGATTGTGTCAGGATCTGTTACAGAAAAAACTGATGGGTTTAGTCAATCTTAACCGAGTCCTTCTCTCAGCTTTTCCTAGGACAGTGACATCACGTTCATTGGTCATGTGGCCTAGGAGCGGCTCAACCCCATTCAAGTGAACGGGGCTGAGCGCGATACCAAGCATAGCCGCTTTACAATGGACAGTGCTGTGCTTGGTGAGCTGAGAGAAGGCCTCGGCGCTCACGGGAACGATGGTACCTTTTCAATCAGCTGATTGGCAGAGGTCCTGGGTGTCGGATCCCCACCGATCAGATACTAATGACCTATTCTGAGGATAGATCATCAGTAGTAAAACCCTGGGAAACCCCTTTAAGATCCGTCATAGGATCACAAAACCAGAGAAAAACGATTCAGTTTTGTCCCCATTTTTTGTCAATCGGGACAAAACAGAACGGAGTGCACCAGAATGCATTCCGTTCCGTTTGGTTCCCATACCGGAGAGAAAACCGCTCCAGCAGCGTTTTCGTATGCATCATGGGATACTGATCAAGACGGATTTGTCACAAAACACAATGTAAGTCAATGCTGCCGGATCCTTTTTTTCGGACACGGAAAAAAAACAGATCTGGCGCCCATTGTGTTACAATGGTTTTAGTGACGGATTCGTCTTGTTCATTTCAGAGATAATATACCGGATCTGTTCAGAACGGATGCAGCCGGTTGTATTATTGTGACGGAAGCATTCTCGCTGATCCCTGCCAGATCCAGCAAAAACACAGATGTGAAAGTAGCCTTGTGAATCCATACCTGAACGTTGTATTATCTGTATTATTTACATTGGTTACTGCAGTGGTCTCCATCTTCTATACATTTTGGCTTTTTCAATATATGATGATATTACCTACTTACCCTCAGTACTACTATTATGCCTACCCATAATTGAATATTCCTTCATTTTATAATTTTTTCTGACCTTGAGACACATTGGTATTCTTGTTTATATGAATTATATCCATTATCATGTATATCCCTTGTATGTTATAAGTGTGAGTGTATATATGTGTGTGTGTATATATATATATATATATATATATATATATATACTGTATGTATCTGTTATTGTGTTACAGTTTAAAAAAACATCTTTATTGACCATCACATGTACAGCCGCTTGTAAATAATTCACATTCTGCACTTTGCATATATATCTTGGATTGCGAAGGTCTTTCTTAAAGAAGAACTCCCGCAAAAAAATTTATTCCATGTCCTGCTAGAAATGTACTTGATGTAATCTGTAGTGAATGTCATTTTCTTACCAGTAGCTGAATGTTTGTGTTATATCATCCTGAAGTTTCTTATCTGTGTCATGTGACTAGGAATTTGACCCACCAACTCACACAGCACCTTATGTGTGGACAGGAAGTCTAATTCTCTATGCATTCCTATGGGAGCCTCACTTTCAGTCTCATAGGAATGAATAGAGCAGTGACTGGCTTGCTGTCCTGGGTCAGTTGGAGGTCAGGGAGTTGGTCACATGACCCAGCTACAATAAGAAGAGAGTGGAAACTCTCAATTTCAGCCTCTGATAAGAAAATGACATTAACTACATATTGTATCATGCACCTTTCTAACAGGTCAGAGAATAAAAATTTTTGCGGGAGTTCTTCTTTAACTATGTGACAACTAATCGGTTTGACTTTGGACTAATCCTGTGGGTGTTATCCTGGCTGTCTGCTAGTTTTCACCCTTTAACCCCTATACAGGGATTGGGACTTTACTGCAGGAGAGCTACCAGGCTGCTACCTCTTAGAATTGTCCCAGTGTGGTTGGCGGTTGACCCACGTGGTCAGAGATACTGGTGCGAAGCACTGAGGGATCAGGCACTACTCAGGAAACAGGCAGAGGTCTGGGCAGCAGAGTATGTGCAAATCCATGAAACAGTCCATAGGTCAGGGCAGGCAGCATAGGACAGAACTGAAAACAGGCATGGGTTTGGTCAGGTGGTGAATAGTCGGAATCCAGGAATCAGACAAAAGTCGGTACATAGGCAGACAAACGAATTACAGCTCTTTTGCTCAGCCTTTCAAGCTAGAGAAACCTGAGAAATTCCACTGGCAAAGTTTGGGACAAACAGCCCAGCGTATGTAGAAGAGCTAATTTGCTCATTAGTCAAGCAGATGCAAACGAGGGATTAAGGATTCGTTCACATCACCGTTCAGCCTTTCCGTTCTCCTGCTCCATTATAGGAGCAGGAGAACGGAAAGGACAGATTCAGCACATAACTGAAGAAGATTTTGGAGTGGAGACAAAAGTAGTATACGCAGGACCTTGAAAAATCTTCCTCTGAGCGGAAACCTAACGGACCCCATTATGGTCTATGGGGTCAGTAGGCTCTGTTCAGCTCAGTTATGAGCCGAATCCGTCCTTTCCGTTCTCCTGCTCCTAAACAGAAAGGCTGGACGTTGATGTGAATGAAGCCTAACCCTTGCAGTACTGCAGGGTGAGGTTCAGAATAGACTCTAATACACGCACAGGAAGAGACCTAGCAGCCAGACTGCTGACTACAGCATGGAACACAGCAGTCTAGATCAGGGATGGCCAACCTGAGGCTGTCCAGCTGTTGCAAAACTACAACTCCCAGGATGCCCACACTGCCTACAGCTATCAGCCTACAGCAGGGCATGGTGGGAGTTGTAGTTTTACAGCAGCTGGAGAGCCGCAGGTTGGCCATCCCTGATTCTCTAGATGAATGATGCGCACCTGTACCCGCCTCGGATAGCAGGACGGTGATGGACATGGAGCACTGGAGCTTCCCAGTTTTCTTTGATCCTTATGTACAGTGCCTTTGTGAAGCCTTTGCCTTCAAAGTTTAGGTATTGGTGCTACAGACCTCTAAATTAAATTGTTATAGTGGAGCAGCTGTCCGGTCATGGTCCATCTATCTGCTCTACCAGCGTCAGCAGATAGGAAGTAAAAGAATGATGTAATTCCTATCTATAGCAAACCTCATGGGGCAGTAAGAACTTGTGTTTACACAGATGTCCATATTCTAAGGCCCCTTTCACACGAGCGAGTTTTCCGCGCGGGTGCAATGCGTGACATGAACGCATAGCACCCGCACTGAATCGTGACCCATCCATTTATAATGTATCTGTGTACATGAGTGTTTTTTTTCACGCATCAGTCCTGCGTTGTGTAAAAAATACAGCATGTTCTATATTCTATATAAAACTGACTGAACTTGCTTGCAAAATGGTGCGAGTTTCACTGAATGCACCCTGAACACATCCGGACCTAATCCGTCACGCTCGTGTGAAAGAGGCCTTAGGCATTGCACCCACACAAATGAATGAGTCAGGATTCAGTGCGGGTGCTATGCGTTCACGTCACGCATTGCACCTGCACGGAAAACTCGCCCGTGTGAAGGGGGCCTTACTGTTCAGGGGCGTAGCTACAGGTGGTGCAGAGGTAGCAGTCGCTACCGGGCCCAGGACCCTGAAGGGGCCCTAAGACCCTTGTTCTGCATGAGAAAACACACAAAGCACTAAGGGAAGAGGGCCCAAGCTGAACTCTTGCACCAGGGCCCATGAGCCTTTAGCTACTCCCCTGTTACTGTTGACTTGTACCAATTGTCCCATATAAAAAGCAGAATTGAAAAATGATACAGCTGAAGTTATTGTTGCTGCATTGCTTGTGATCTTCTATTAACGCTAAATCATTGAATTTTCTTGCTGCACTTTGATCTGTGTTGATGGTTTTGGTCTATAATTAATATTATTGGACTCAAACCTCATTCACAAGCCTTTTTCCGGTAAAGACTTGTAGACATCTAACTGAAAACGTATAGATTTACTATCAAGATTTTAGCAAGCCTGGAAGAAGCTATTGGCAGTGGTCTAGTCATGTTTAAAAGTAGAAACTAGAATATCATTAGAGTCTAGAGACACATTGTAGCTGCAGAATATTTAGTTTGACTTTTACCAAGCATTTGAAAATAGAAAGAAGGCCAACCATTAAAAAAAAAATCCATAGAAAAATGTTAAAGAGCATCTGTCACCATGATCAACCCTATTAAAGGGGTTCTCCCATGATTGATGTAAAAGGTGAAAATCAGACATCATATAGTACATGACAATCTCTTTAACAAATCTAGAACCAGCCCTATACCTCACATGGATCCAGAGATCTCCCCATTCATGGCTCCAATTGTTCTCTTAGATTTATTTCAGACTCGCACCACTGGGGGTGTGTCTTTTCTCAAGGTACGTTCCCTTTCTGCTGCAGCTTTTGCCCTGTAACTTCCACAGCTTCTAAATGAAGATACGACTGGTGACAGTTGAAGATTTAAACTGAGCGACCAACTCAGTGGGGTGGACAAGAAAAAGGGAAAACGGCCAACAGCAGGTGGAGCTATACAGATACACTTTACTGAATAGCTCAGTGGCTACCCTAAATTTACAATTTCCTAAAATTGCATGGAATTACCAAACTATTCGGATTCATGGCTGGTTTGAAAAATGTAGAGTATTTTTTGTGGAACAACCCCTTTAAACCAAGCATAGTGCCTGGTAGTTTTGCATAAAATGAGCTCTCTATTGCTGCAAATAGATGGTCTGTTGCAGTATTATTACTTTTGTATTCAGTTTAGGTAATCAGAGCACTGAGGGGCTGGCCTAGCCCCTCAGAGCACTGCTTTAACTCCTCATCTCCCCTGTCGCCTCTCCCACTCATTGCCTGATTGAAAGGGCCATGCATCCTCACTGTTTAGATGCCTGGTCCTGAAATGCATCCTTTAACTCTTACAGGCCCAGCACATGCACCCTAGTCCTGCTCAGCCAATAGCTGACCACCTAGGGGTACTTAAAGGGTTATTCTCATTTTAGACAATGGGGGCATATCGCTAGGATATGCCCCCATTGTCTTATAGGTGCGGGTCCCACCGCTGGGACCGCACCTATTTCCAGAACGGAGCCCCCGAACTGAATGAGGTCGCACTGCGCATGCGCAGCCGCCCTCCATTCATTTCTATGGGGCCGCCGAAAATAGCCGAGCGCTGGCTCGGCTACTTCCGTCGGCTCCATAGAAATGAATGGGAGCGCACCGCGCATGCACGGCCCGGCTCCCATTCATTTCTATGAGCGGCGCGGGGAGCTGCGCCTGGTGGTGGCCGGACCCCCGGAAACCTGGGGTCCTCCAGGCGCAGCGCTCCCCGCTCCGTTCTGGATATAGGTGCGGGTCCCAGCGGTGGACCCGCACCTATAAGACAATGGGGGCATATCCTAGCGATATGCCCCCATTGTCTAAGATGAGAATACCCCTTTAAGGCACCTTCTTCTGGGTTTGATCCTTTGCTGCCTGACCTGATCTGTGCCTGATCTCTATGCTGACCTTGAACTGCCCGACCTGACTTTGGACTGTTTATTGGATTGCACAAACTGTGCCTGCACTGGCCTCAACTATGGTTTTGCCTGATCTTTGGGTGCTCTGCATCACTGTCTTGACCACCGTGGGTCAGCAGTCTCTTGAACAGAGACTACTCCAATAAGTAGTGGTCTGGTGGTTCCCCTGTAGCAGGGTCCAGATCCCAATACAGGGGTTA
Organism: Rhinella marina; assembly: GCA_900303285.1. Classification (NCBI taxonomy): domain Eukaryota; kingdom Metazoa; phylum Chordata; class Amphibia; order Anura; family Bufonidae; genus Rhinella; species Rhinella marina. Next base: position 251,939 of record ONZH01011519.1, read on the forward strand.
AAGGGTGAAGACCAGCGGAGCTACTCCGATAATACTGTTTGGGTAGCTCCAAGCCTAATCTGTCCAAGTGACACAGCATATCCACATCTGCTTCGTAACAATTCCAAGAACTGCTTCCAAGCCTCATAGATGGGCAAGTGTAAATGTCTAAAGGTCCCTGTACACCTAAGATAGCTGTAGGACTTTTCCTATTGACTCCATACACATGGACACTTGACTGGGCCCATCTTACATTCAGTGCCTAGAGGGGGAGAACCTGCTCACTCCCGTGAATTTCAACTTTCCTGATCCTTCTTTTCTACTATATTTGCCTTTGGGTTAGATTTGTCATACTCCCATACACGCAGGTATATGAGTTCTGCCAACTTACATGTAACGTATATGGCACTGTCGTGTTCCGTACAGATTACATTCAGGAGATCTGCTTTCCAGATTTTGAGGATTAGATTGAGACATAAGTGAAAGGTAAAGGATTACCAAAGGATGCAACCTTAAAGCAGCAAGCTGTGCCTCCAGTGACCGCCATCACCATGCATCACTAGTTTACCATGCATATACAGTGCCTTGCGAAAGTATTCGGACCCCTGGAACTTTTCAACCTTTTGCCACATTTCAGGCTTCAAACAAAAAGATATAACATTTTAAATTTTTGGTGAAGAATCAACAACAAGTGGGTCACAGTTGTGAAGTGGAACGAAATTTATTGGATCATTTAAACTTTTTTTTGTAATAATAAAACTGAAAAGTGGGGCGTGCAAAATTATTCGTCCCCCTTGCATTAATACTTTGTTGCGCCACCTTTTGCTGTGATTACAGCTGCAAGTCGCTTGGGGTATGTCTCTATCAGTTTTGCACATCTAGAGACTGGGCAAGAATTTCATTCTTCCTTGCAAAACAGCTCGAGCTCTTTGAGGTTGGATGGAGAGCGTTTGTGAACAGCAGTTTTCAGCTCTTTCCACATATTCTCAATTGGATTCAGGTCTGGACTGTGACTTGGCCATTCTAAGACCTGGATACGTTTATTTTTTAACCATTCCATTGTAGATTTTGCTTTATGTTTGGGATCATTGTCTTGTTGGAAGATAAACCTCCGTCCTAGTCTCAGGTCTTTTGCAGACTCCAACATGTTTTCATCCAGAATGGTCCTGTACTTGGCTCCATCCATCTTCCCATCAATTTTAACCATCTTCCCTGTCCCTGCTGATGAAAAGCAGGCCCAAACCATGATGCTGCCACCACCATGTTTGACAGTGGGGATGGTGTGTTCAGGGTGATGAGCTGTGTTGCTTTGACGCCAAACATATCGTTTTGCATTGTTTCCAAAAAGTTGGATTTTGGTTTCATCTGACCAGAGCACCTTCTTCCACATGTTTGGTGTGTCTCCCAGGTGGCTTGTGGCAAATTGTAAAGGAGACTTTTTATGTATATCTTTGAGAAATGGCTTTCTTCTTGCCACTCTTCCATAAAGGCCAGATTTGTGAAGTGTTGGACTGATTGTTGTCCTATGGACAGACTCTCCCACCTCAGCTGTAGATCTCTGCAGTTCATCCAGAGTGATCATGAGCCTCTTGGCTGCATCTCTGATCAGTCTTCTCCTTGTTTGAGATGAAAGTTTAGAGGGACAGCCGGGTCTTGGTAGATTTGCAGTGGTCTGATACTCCTTCCATTTCAATATGATCGCTTGCACAGTGCTCCTTGGGATGTTTAAAGCTTGGGAAATCTTTTGGTATCCAAATCCGGCTTTAATACTATTAATACTACTGTACCAGGCATGGCCAACCTGCCGCTCTCCAGCTGTTGTAAAACTACAATTCCCACCATGCCCTGCTGTAGGCTGATAGCTGAAGGCAGTCCGGGCATGCTGGGAGTTGTAGTTTTGCAACAGCTGGAGAGCCTCAGGTTGGCCATCCCTGTACTATACAAATCTCTGACTCTGCTCCACTTACATTACATGACCGAAGTATTATTGTGCCAATCCTTCCTTCTCAGGGCCTCACAGGTCAACATTGTGATCTGCACCTTCTGGGTATTGTCTATAGCAGGGCTGGCCAACCTGAGGCTCTCCAGCTGTTGTAAAACTACAACTCCCACCATGCCCTGCTGTAGGATGATAGCTGTAGGCAGACTGGGCATGCTGGGAGTTGTAGTTTTGCAACAGCTGGAGAGCCGCAGGTTGGCCAGCCCTGGTCTATAGATACACTCATTATACCTTAAAGGGATTGTCTTGCCTGATTAAAAATCGTATGGCCCACAGGATTGTGTTCAAAATACTAATAACAAACTCGCCCTTAGAATGTTGCCACTAAAGTCAGTTTATTTTTGAACACTGTCCTTCCGGCCAATAGTTTTTAAATTGGAATGAACAACCCCTTTAATTACTTTTTGTGCAAAGAAGGGGCATTTCTCTTTCGGATAACAGGAAAGAGTAACTAGGTAGTTTGTAGTGGTTATTTGCTTTTTAGTAAATGGATGGTCTGAAACTCTTGAAGTTTAAGTTGACCATTCATTTTCTAGAACTATTGATGGGATTGCATCATTAATAATGTCTATTAAAAATTACTGCAAAATGAGCACTTCCAGTTACAGCTAATATTGACATCTGGTATGGTACTCATTGCTGTGGTAAATATTCTGAAGTTTAAAGGACATCTGTCAGCAGATTTGTACCTATGACACTGGCTGACCTGTTACATGTACACTTGGCAGCTGAAGGCATCTGTGTTGGTTCTACGTTCATATGTGTCCATATTGCTGAGAAAGATGCTGTTTTAATATATACAAATGAGCCCCTAGGAGCAATGAGGGTGTTGACATTACACCTAGAGGCTCTGCTCTCCCTGCAGCTGCTGAGCCCTCTGCACTTTGATTGACAGGGCTAGTCAGTGAAAATGTGATCCCTTCTGACCCTGTCAAAGTGAAGAGGATATGGCAGTTGCAGAAAGAGCAGAGTCTCTAGGTGTAATGGCAACACCCCCCCCCCATTGCTCCTAGAGGCTCATTTGCATATATTAAAACTTTTTTCTTACCATATGACTTGGGACCAACACAGATGCCTTTAGATCCCAAGCACACATGTACAAGGTCAGCCATTGTCATAGGTACAAATCTTTTGATAGATGCCCTTTTTAGGGTAAGAAATTAAATTAAATTAATTGTTTAAAAAAAAATAAAAAATGTTGGTTTTGTTATTTCACTCCTGTCTCAAGATAAAGCTCACAAATAATTTATACTTTTAAATTGGGAAGGGGGGGGGGGTTGACTGTGCACTCATCGTCACCCCCCCGCTTAGTCATGTACTATGTGTGAAGATGAACAGGGGAAGGAAATTGCTATTGCTTTCAGGAGATGTTGGAAGAGTGATTCTCACTTGTGTTGATAAATGTTGTCTCAAAGTGAACTGCTCGGCAGCAGCAGCAGTGCACAGCGCCCACAAAGTTGCCCATCCGAAGCATCTTGGGCACCATTTACTTGTAGATCACTATTAAGTTCCCCTCTCTGTCCGATAAGAGGGTATCTTGTTTTTTTTTGACCTGAGAGTTGGACACTTTCATGGTTTTTATCCTTCTGTTTGAGTTTTTGAGATAAAATTTGTCATGTGTTTTGATATTTCATCATCCATATTCCACAAAAGCTTCCAAGGCCGGAGTTCACGGAGTCAGGCGCAGCTCCTGTAGGAGCAGAGTTACTTTCCTGGCATTGAAACATAGGATATGTCTGTTTACTAAAACGCGTAGGGAAGCACTTACCACGAACGGATTGTTTAAATCTCCTGCTCAGGTTGGCTTTTCTTCAGCTAGATATTTTATGGCTTTGTTTTTGTGTAGTGACACAGGAATCCTATTTTTGTAATTTGTCTTTGGTTCCCATCTGTTATTTAGTGCCTAACCTTGTGTGCATTTTTCCTTTACATGTCTATGGAACACGTGTAAGCTATTTCTGTAGATACCTTCTACATTCCATTCTTGATCTGGTGTTCTGAGCGGGGTCCAGTTTGAAGTTAAAGGGAAACGGTTGTGAAAACCAGAGTCTTTCAAGCCCTTAAAGGGGGTGTGCAAGAATAGGGGTTCTGGCAACCACCCCATTTGGCCAGACACGTAAAGGGAAGATGACTTGCCTGCTTTCTGGCGCTGGCTTCCCGCTCCTTCTCCTCCCAGCCTGCGTTGCTGATCTGGGTTCCCTCTCTGAAAACATCCGGTTTGACGCTGCCTGCAGCCAATGACTGGCTGTGGTGGTGACCAAATCCCCTTGCGTTATGTGACCATTTCTAATGACATAAGGGGAGCCACCCCCATATTCTTTAACTTCTGGCCTTTATTGATGGTAGGTTCGCACAGAGTATTTTGGGCGCGGGTTTTCAGCATGGATTCAGTGGCAAAAACCAGGCTGAATCTGCTTTGAAACCATCTTCCATTGTTTTGCAGCGGAGGCAGCAACACAGTTCGTTTTTTTTGCTACACGTTTTTTAAGACCGGGTTAAGTGTGTCTAGGTCCATTCTTGGCGTGGTTACCATGCGGACCCCTCACAAAGACTCAACTGGAGCAGATCCACATGAAAACCCACCTCAGAAACCGAATCACAGCACAGCACTTTCAGCCGTGGGATACGTGGAGAATTTTGTGGCGGGCAAAGTCCTCTGTGTGAACCTACCCCTAAACAGTTGCTGTTTCTGTGCCATGCTGTGGATGTACACAGAATCTGGTGTTTAAAAAGTAAACCATGATTTTGTGACTTTAAATGCCATTGCACCTAATTTAGGTGCTGGTGGTGTTTCTATGATGCTCTCGCCACTTTCCAAAAAGTGAGCAATTGGTGACTGAAAACTATGCAGTTGTTAGTTTGCATGTATTTCAGTAAGGTGCACAGACTGCTGGCAAATTGGTTTAATTTTCGAGTTTTCCAAAAAAAAAAAAAAAAAGTTGCTTATTGGCTGTGCTTCGTCGTACAAATCATAATTGTGAAGGAACAGTTATGTTTAGGTTTCCCTAAAGCAGGGGTAGGGAACCTCCGGCTCTCCAGCTGTTGTGAAACTACAATTCCCAGCATGCTTCATTCATTTCTATGAGAGTTCTTAGAAGAGCAGAGCGAGTATGCTTGCTGGGAGTTGTAGTTTCACAACAGCTGGAGAGCCGGAGGTTCCCTACCCCTGCCCTAAAGTCTTGTTTAGCCATATTATTTCCGGTTCCAGTTGCACAGCTAGATGCATTTCTCTCAGAAGCAAGGTCGTATCCCTTCTGAGAAATCTGCCAGCGCTGTATTGTTGTGACAACCTTTCCCTTACTTCCCACTATGTTTGGTTTCAGCTCAGGGGGTCACAGAACAGATTACGAGAGAGAGATCAGACTTGCAGACACACAGGACGCTCCCGTTCAAAAGCTATGTAGAATCAGTTCTTTTATCAGGCTCAGGATCTCAGCTAGCTCTGACATGCCCCCACTTCCTCTCTGCCATCTTCTGTGTCTCTGATACTAGGGACAGGCAGTGGACTGCAAATAAGGTGGACGTGAGACCCCCTAGTCGCCATGACTTTACTGATTTTTTTCAGGTGGATGCAAGCCTATTTTCTTAGTGAAATTATATTAAAGTACAGTGACTGTAAGCGCATCGCAGGGGGATATCAAGGCTGGCGTACAAATGCTGGTCTTTATGAATGATCAGTATCTTCTAGTGGTAACCATTGATGGCAAGGATGTGCATCTCCTCCTTGCCACAGTCTCTTAGCTGAGGGAATCGAGGGAACCGGGATCTTCGGTTCTAGCAGTTGGCGGAGGTCCAGTGTCTGGACCTCTCCCAGGTAATAAGTGCTTTTTGCTGGAATACCCCTTTAAATAATAAATCCTCTTTGACCCACTGAGCCGTCGTCTCTTGTGGCTCACAAGGCTTTTTATGAGTCTCTCACTGGATGGCCCGGTTAGGATTCTTATCACTACGGTATTATTATACTGTCGTCATGTAGGTGGAGATCAGGTTAAAGGATATTATTAAGGCTGTGAGATACTCAGATAAATGTAATGTTGGGATGGAAATATCTATAATACTGGCATTAAAGGGATCATTGATACTGTCCTCAGTCTTGGTTCTCAAAGATTGCCTGATACTTGTAAGAAAAAAAAACAAAAACCCCCCAGAAACATCATATGATAGTGTATGGCATTCCAAGGGATCAAGATATGCACTGCTTCAACTGCTTCAGTAACTATTTGCATTCCCCATGTCATAATAATTATGGAGCATTTATTCTTATGACTCTATGTTGTGCCATTCCTTTATTATTCCTGCTAGAAGTTAAGAATAAAACGCCAGCAGCTGGCAGTGAAGGTCCAGATGGGTGTTATCAGCTGGGGTGTATGTCTCTGTACAGTCTGACGCTATCCAATTAGTGATGCCAGTGTTGGACTGTGCAGGGACACACCCCAACTGGTAACACCCATGTGGACTGTCATAGGAAACTGCTAACACTTCATTCATAATTTCCAGCAGGAATAATAAAGGAATGGCACAACATAGAGACATAAGGATAGATGCTCCAGAATTTTTATTATGGGGAATGCATGAAGCTATTAAACAGACATATCGGGAGTGGTGACTGGGCCTCTTTAGGCTCCCTGCACACGTTACATATTTGTATAAAGAAAATCCACATGAAAAGCAGAAAGTACATAAAAACATCACACATAAATCATAAATACTTATTGTGGTTTTTGATGCAGAATTTCTTTTTGTTAACAACCCCATTGAAGTCTATGCGGAAAACCACTGTACAGAAGGTGTGGAGTCACACAAACAATTGACATCCTGTGGATTTTAAAATCTGCACAGCAGGCCAATTTCCACAGGTACAAAACACGCAAAGTGTTTGTGAAACTTGACAAATCTCATACACTTTGCTGGTACTGTACTACACTGCAGTTTTTCTGCACGTAAATCCTCATGGAAAAACCACATATAATCTGCAACGTGTGCAGGTACCCTTAAAGGGCACCTGTCATCACCGTTATGCTACCCATACTAACGGCAGAATAAAGTACAGACAGGTGAGTTGATTTCAGCGGTCTGTCATTTATAAGTTAAAAGTAAGTGAATGCCGAGAACCAACATAACAAACGTTGCAGACTAGGCCTGGAAAAGAGTCAAATCTTCATGAGAAGAGTCCTGGTTATTCATGAATTCCTGCTCTCCCTGCCCTCCTGCTGATAACTGACAATCTTCTACCTAGTTTTCTCCCTTTCTCTCTAGGAGACAACTTCCAATCATCAGCAGATGGGCGGGAGAGCAGGAGATTAGGAATAACCATGACTCTTCTCAGGTAGGTTTGACTCTTTTCAAGGCCTGGGCTGCAATGATTCTGATGCTGGTTCTCAGCAACCACTTACTTTTAGCTCAGTGACACACTGCTGAAATCAACATTTATGTCACTACTTTATACTGCCCTCAGTATGGTCAGCATAAAGTTGATGACAGGTTCCCTTTAAAGGGGTTCTCCCATCTCAGACAATGGGGGCATATCGCCAGGTGTGGGTCGCACCTACACCAAGTATGTAGTCCCAAAAATTGTGGAGGGCGCTGTGCTCGGCTATTTCCGTCGGCCCCATAGAAATGAATGGGAGCGGTTGCTGTGCAAGCGTCGTGCGCTCCCATTCATTGCTATGGGTTGAGCGCTTGGTGGTGGCTGGACCTGGGGAAACTCTGGGTCATCCAACCACCACCTTCCCCGCTCCGTTCTAGATGAAGGTGTGGGTCCCAGAGGTGGGAGGCATCTATCAGACAATGGTGGCATATCTTAGCAATAATTTCTATGGCTCCCAAATATGCTGTATGGGCCCCTGGACACTTTATGTACCGCCATATGGTGCTGATGGAGAATGCAGCAATTTTTTTAATAATGAATTTGACATAAAAAAAAATATGGAGGAGGTTTATGAAACTGTCTTTGTTGTTCATAGCAGCAGTTTTTCTGTCAGACACGTTCATAGAGCTGCCCAATATGCCCACCTATGAAATCTGAGAACTGTATGCACTCATTGGGGGAGATTTAGCATGTTTTTAAAAAGTTGCAAACCGCAGGTCTGCAATTTTTTAAACTCCTTTTGCACAAAATGTTTTGCGCAGATAGCATGGACAAAAGCAGGACTCCTCACTGAAGAGGATAGACCTCCATTCCAGCCACCATTCCCATCTTTCTCTGCACCATGATAGCCTTAGAGAGCGGTGGTCAGGGGTGGACTGGGAACTTAAAGTGGCCCTGGAAAAAAATACTAAAAGTGGCCCCGTTTTGTAGTCGAGTCCAAATTGGTGGAAGGCAGGGCCAGCAATGCCATATTGTGGCACATTATACCACCCCAACAGAGCCAAATACCACAGTCCATCACAAAATACTGCCAGCAGGAACAAAATACATCCCCAAAAACTTCCATTGGCCAGCCATGAGGAGGGCCCAGGTGGCCCTCTGGGCTTCCACCCACCGCAAAATTTCCCTGTAAGGTCTATGACCAATCCGCCCCTGGCGGTGGTGTGAGGTTAATGGAGCACCTGAAGCTGGACGCCTGGCTCGTAGCTCAGTGTTGTGCAAATGCCTTCTGATGGTTTGTGTAGAAACTGTTTGCCGTCCTAGGCTTGAGATGAATTGATCACTACGCGCCATTCTCTTAATCGGATCATCCGTCCGTGCAGAGGTGCACATCTTACTGTCATTCCAGCTGTTCCATATCGTTGTTCTCCCAACCACCAGGGCGAACAACATTGAACTGTGCCAACATCTCTGCCTAGGCTCATAGTGATCCGCTGGGGTGATAAACTAAGGCCTCTCAGTTCAAGGATTCTGTCCCTCTCTTTGAGACAAGTGGTGATAAGTGGCACTTATCAAACAGAAGGCATCACACAATCATCCCACAGGATTTGATCCAGTTTTGAAGGTTTCATACTTCTAAAAAACTTTGCTTTCAGCCTGGCTTTTATGCCCCTACCACTTGACACAGATTGGAGCTAGGTGCTTGAAATTTTGATCATCTGCAGATCTTAGTGACACCTGCTACTTCCTCGATTTTCATAACCTTACGGCTTGTCCTTCTTTGTGTTACATTCCTCAAATTGCATTTCAGCTCCATACAACTAGGCGCTGTGTGCATGAACCCAGGGGCTGCCAATCCCTATCCTTACAGTTTTAATTGGGAACTTTGATGTATGGTCATAGAAGGTAGTCCCCCACTTGGGAACCACTTCATTTGCCAGGATGGAGAAACTCTCTACAAGAGTGTCTCCTACTCAAAGACGGCTCCTCATTCATTTTATAGACTTGACATTTTTAATCATATTTATAAAAAAAATAAATCACTTTTTGTTTTACTATTGACCTTTTTATTTGGCTTTATGAATTGTTGTCTCTTTTGCACTGTAAATTACCTCTTCGGTGATTACAAGCTTCGAGGAAGCTAATAAACTACCTGTCAATAGGTATCACCTTAAATCTTTTTTCTTGAGGTTTAAAATGATCTTTTTTCTGGATGCTGACTTGGGGACTGCTGGGGTGGGGTTGGACTTTATTGTGATTATTTGCCTCTGTAGCCTCTGAGATCTCTGCTCTGGTGGTGAATTTAGGAAAATATTACCTGTTCCTAGAATACTGACTACTTATAGCTGCCATCATGTACTAGGACTGAGCTTCTGGGAAGATTTTATCTGGTAATAGGAGGTTTGTGTGGGGTTAATGGAAGGTGGAGAAATAACCTATTACTGTAATGAGCTATTGAAACAATCAGGAGCTTGGTGGTGACAGCCTCAGGACAGGCCTCTCCATGTAATTGTTATTATACGCCATGTAGTCACAGTATCTTAATTTACGATCAGGTCTGGACAAATCCTAGAAGTTAAGACGGCTGTGCACGTTCAGTAACGGCTATCTCTCCCATCTCCTCCATACACGTACACCTTTGGTTTGGCTGAACATGTATGTGTAGTCAATGGGGAGAGAGGAGAAGGCTTTGCCCAGTCCTTCTCTCCCCCAACATCTTTTCTCAGGAGTGAGTTGGGGGTACCCATCCACATAAGACTGACAGCTGATCCCATACTTACAGGTTTGTAATATCGTGGCATCTGAAACCCTGCCCCTGGGAACGCCTGCCTCTGCCCGGAGATGCCCGCTTTAGGGGCAAGACTATCATTGACCCTGCCTATTTTTGGCACTGGGACAACCAGAATTTACTGAGACTTTCTCTGAAAATTAGTGGCAGTCCCTGCAAATTCAGGACAGTTGGCAATTGTGTGATCTCGTCATTCTCAATAAGATCAGCCGACTCACAGGGTACGCGTGCTGTCCGTGGAAAATGCGGACAGCACACGTCTGTTAAAAAACGGAAATGAGAACAGAGTCTAAGTTGTCATGCTGGGTACATTCAAATTATCTATCCCGAATGTGAGGTCCCATAATTAATTCATTAATGAAGATACAATACAAGAGTCCTTTCTGTCTCAGGTCTCCCTATCACAGCTCAGGTGGTAGTTAAAGGATGAAACGGAGCATGTGCGGACAAAGAAATAAGAAAACAACAAATAACAGGTGGCGCTATACAGATACATTTTATTGACTAACTCAGTGACTATGCTAAATTTGTAATTACATGCAATTATAAAAGTATTCAGATCCAGGTGCTGGTTTGTAAACTGTTGAATATTTTTAGTTGCATACCCCTTTTAAGGGGTTTTGTCACTTTAACAAATGTCTCCACGGTTACGACCACCCTGCACTCCATAAGCGGTGGTTGTGCTTGCATACTATAGAAAAAAGAACCAACCTATGTGAGTTTCAACGGTCCTGGCCACCAGAGAGGCCAGTACTTTTTCCTATAGTGTGTAAGCATGACCACCGCTGATGGATTGCAGGGTGGTCGTAACCATGGAAACAAGTAGTGTATAATGTGATGGAAAAATGAATCCAGCCAACAAAGGAGGCAATATGGACAATCACAATACATTAGTAAGTGCCTGGTATTAACTTTCTATACATAATAAATGCCACTTGCTGAAGTGACAAAACCCCTTTAAGGATCTGTTTGAGTATGTGATCTTGGTTCAAAATAGGAAGATATACCAGTATTTTAATTATTTGACTGATCTCACAATATTTCAGAGAGAATTGTATAGAAAAAGTAACAGACTGGCTAGATTGTGACCTAAAAACAATGGAACTTCAGGAGTTCTTTAACAGTTCCATTCTGTTATTAGTAAGCACTTTATTTTTCTGGCTTTTCTGATTAAATTAGCCTTGTACCCTCATTGTCTTTGGCATCTAAACCTAGGCCTTCAATTTCAAAGCCCAGGGAATTAGAGCAAGAGATGCTATTTACTGCAAGATGGGGATGACAGCTTGTGGCGTGGAGTATGGTATTTTTTTGCAGAAAGTCTGCAATACAGTTTAATGGAGATAATAATTATTATTTTTTATTTATTTTTAATGAGCATTACCCTTTAGACTTGTCCAGTTTGCAATATTGATGACCTATCCTCAGGGAATTAGTATAAGATTGGTGAGGGTCTAATCTCTTCGCCCCCCCAGCCGGTCAGGTGTTTGAAGAGAACACCACACTCCTATGAGCGCTGCTTTCTCTTTACCGTCTACCTGCATCGAGCAGTATAATTACAGCTCCTCTGGCCCATTCACTTAAACGGGACAGAGTGTAAATACAAATGCTCCTTCTCATTCAAGTTTAAGAGACGGAGGAGCTGTAATTACACCTAAAATGCAATGTGTACTGTGAAAAAACGTGAGCTAAAAATTGCAAGGATTTGCACTCAAATATTCCACAAAGAGTGGTATGGTTTCCAAATCACCTTTCCAGATAACAAAGAGGTCGTCAATGTAGCGGCCGTTCTACTCCTCCCAATAAATACGAAAAAGGATTAGGAATAGAAAAGATATATGTCCTTTCCCACCATGACATATATAATATAATATTGGAGGGGGGGAAATGGGCTCCCATGGGACATCCATAGAACAAAACCTTGCATACCATTCATCATGACCTCTCATTAGGCTAGGTTCACACTAGCGTTTGGGAGATCTGGCCATATTATAGTTAATGGGGCCAGGGCGGCATTCATGTAGCTTCTGGCAATGCCGGATCCATTCAGATACAGCGAGTTGTTCTCTGCCGGATCTCCCAAACGCTAGTGTGAAACTAGCCTTAGAAAGAATAATTAGGAAGGATTCAGAAAATGCTCTCCAAAACACTGCCTTTTTTTCTGTGTGAATAAGACCTAACTGTTAGTCCTTTAATATGACATGTATACATGAAAAAAAAGGGAGGTTTCCCATTGAAGTCCATGGACTAGGGGTAGCTAAATTAGGAGGAGGCATATCTGGAGTCTATTTGGTTGCGTATAAGCTGCCAAAAATGACCTATTTTCAGCTGCTGATTACGTTACTTACGGTCACAGATTTTTCTGCTGTGTGAACATACCTCATACCACACATGCAGTTTCCTAAAACCTTTCTCCATTATTGCCTTGTCTTGTATGTGGGAGGCCTATCTGCTTGGATTATATAAGCTTGTTATACACGTAGTTATTTTTTTGTTTTTTTCTTTTTTCCCTGTACGTTCTCACTAATTGTTAAACCGATTATGTTGATTGGAATAAATCAAATTATCTGATTGTTATCATGGATAATAGTAAAATGAAGATAACCTGCAAGTATATAAATAGCTGGGACCTTTAGGAAATCGCGCTTCTGCTTTTCAAGCAGTATAATCTCCATGTTACATATTATCTTAGTTGTCGTTGGCACCAGACTGTCTAAACCCTAAGATCAGAATTGAGCGCTCTGTTTTAATATAATCTATGAATGACTTGTCCTCAATTATGAAGGTCCTGTAAAGGACTCCTCTAAATTAAGCCTATTATGGCTTCATACATACAACCACGTGGATCCGTCACCTCTCCTGACTTGTCTGTTGCAGTAACTACTTGCATTAACAATTCTAGAGCATCTATTCTCATGACTCTGTGTTGTGCCATTCCTCAGTTATTCCTAGTAGAAGTTATGAATGAATTCCCAACAGTCTGTAGTGAAGGTCTAGCTGGGTGTTAAGAGTTGTGGGTGTGCTGTACAGTCTGCAACAGGCAGTGCTGATTGGATAGTGTCGGACTGTGCAGGGACCCCCCTCCCAACCTTTAACAGACAGACGGACAGACCTTTATTGAGGACTGCTAGCAATTCATTCATAAATTTCAAGTAAGAGAAATAGAGGAGCTTCAGAATTGTTGCTCCTCTTGGGCCAAGAGTATGACATCGCCTCCGTGGTCCCATGTACTGCTACAACCGTTCACTGGCCTCAGCAGTGATGTGTTACCAAGCATCATGTGACCTCTGAGAATCTGTGGTCACATTCCACTTGGAGACATGTCATCGCTGATGGCCAAACCATCCATAAATATATACTCTCTCTCTCTCCCTCTGATCAGCCCTTTATTTCAGACCCCCATCAGACCTCAGATCAGCCCTCATTGTCCGACCCACCAGAGTTCCTTGCCAGACCATCAGACCTCAGATCAGAATAAAATAAAATGTATGGGGTCAGGACAGTGCAGCGCTAACCCCAGGAAGGAAGACCAGGGAGGGTGAGTACCGGAAGTGCTTGCAGTGCTTCACTTCCTGTTTCTGACACCTAATGCATACTAATGAGCGCTTCCATAATGGAAACGCTCACTAATTCACTTTATAAGATGCACGGCCATATTCCCCCCATATTATTTTTTTATAGATAGAATACATACCGTATTTTTTGCCCCATAAGACACATTTTTTCCCCAAAAAAGTGGGGGAAAAATGCCCCTGTGTCTTATGGGGCGAATGCTAATGAGCGCTTCCATTATGGAAGCGCTCATTTGCACCGGAGGACCAGGAAGCGGTGAAGGCTCTGTACTCACCGCTTCTTGGTCCTCGGCTGTCGGCTGTGCTGTGCACAGCGTGAGGGCGCTCTGACCTAACGCTGTGCGCGCCAGTTCACAGCCAGCGGTGGGTGGAGAGGAGCGGCGGCATCCTGGAGCAGGAGAGGTAAGTGGCTTTTTTATTTTATTAAATATGAGGTACTGGAGGCTGACCTGAGGCAAATGGGGCTGTTGGGGGGCTGACCTGAGGCAAAGGGGGCTGACCTGAAGCAAGGGGGCTGATCAGAGGCAACGGGGGCTCCCGGGGGATAATATGAGAGGCAATAGGGGCTACTAGGGGCTGATATGAGGCAATTGGGGCTGCTGGGGGCTAATATGAGGCAATGGGGGCTGCTGGGGGCTAATATCAGAGGCAATGGGAGCTGATATTAGGCAATGGGGACTGATGAGAGGCATATGGGGACTGATGAGAGGCATATGGGGACTGATGAGAGGCATATGGGGGCTGATGAGAGGCATGAGGCTCTTATCTGAGGTCTGATTGGGGGTCACTCACATTGGGGGTCTGATCTGAGGTCTTGTTGGGGTCTTATTAACATTGGGAGTCTGATTGGGGCTGTCAGCTAAGGTCTGATTAACATTGGGGTTCTGACTGGTGGTCTGACCTGAGGTTTAATGAAAAAACCTTTTTTTTTTTATTGTTATCCTCTAAAACCTTGGTGCGTCTTATGGGCCGGTGTATCTTATAGGGCGAAAAATACGGTATACACTTGAATTGGAGCTGAGCTGCAGTAACTCAGTACGGCCACTACACAGTGATTGGCACTGTGCCCCCAGCTGGGTTCAAAATGGTGGTAGATCCGGGGACGCAGGGAACAGCTGATCGGTGGAGGTGCTCTATGTCTGACCCCCTCAAATCTGATACTGATGTCCTTTTCTAAGGATAGGTCATCAGTATCAGAGCTTGGAAAACCCCTTTAGGCTACATTCACACGTCCGTTTAAAACATCCGCAATCTATCCGCATCCGTTCCGCAATTGCAGACGGTTTTTGCGGATATTTTGCGGATCCATTCATTTCAATGGGTCCTGATAATCTGCGGACATTGCACCGTATGTTGTCTGCATCCGTTAATCTGTTCCGTTCCGTTTTGCGGATCCGCAAACAGAAATCCTCCTGTCCTACTTTTCTCCCGAATTGCGGTCCGTAGCACAATGAAAGTTTATGGATCCGCAAAAAAAAACGGGAGACATGCGGAAAGGCATCCGCATGTCATCCGTATTTGCGGATTCCATTCCAGGAGGGGTGAAAAAAAAAGATGTTATTCATCCATCCGTTTTTTGCGGATCCGCATATGGATACGTCCTTTCCGTTTTTTACGGAAAAACGGAACGGATGTCCTGGAAAAACTGAGCTTTTTGCGGAACAACGGATCCGCAAAAAACTGACCGTTTGCCAGGATGTGCACAAATACGGACGTGTGAATGTAGCCTTAATGAGGCGGGTTTCACACAGGCTTGATATGACTGCTACACATTCACCTTCTATGGTTCTACTACAATGTTCTTTGATCCCCCTAGGGCAGTGATGGCTAACCTCAGGCACTCCAGCTGTGGTGAAACGACGACTTCCAGCGTTCTGAGAACAAGTGTGCATCTTGGGAGTTGTAGTTTTACCATAGCTAGAGTGCCGGAGGTTAGCCATTAAAGCTCTATAGTTATCTGTACTGAGTTCCATAGATCTGCGGGGGTGAGGGGGAGGAGTTGTTCAGGTGCTGTGGCCGTAATACAGACACAAAAATGTGAAGTTTTCCGGCTCTTTCAATTGGATCTTACTATTTAACTACTTCTTTACGCAGCAGTTTTCTAAAATACTCCCCATGCACATGTATTATAGAATAAAATGCGGCGCCCATATTAAGAAATAAGTTATGTACGTACAATCTGACTGAGATAGGACTTGATTGCTAAGACCCTGGACCCTGTTTCGGTTTGCTGACAGTCTTCTCTTGAGATGTGCATCTTGTGTGGAGGATGAAGTGTGTCTAAATTGTTCTTGACATGTAACTCTGCTGCGAAGACTCGTTTCCCCGCAGTGCTGAGACGGGTTTCAGACAAATCTCTTCCCTCATTCAAAGAGCAATCGGGTTGACAGACACATGAATACCCCCTAGAGACAATACGGAACACTCATTTTTATCCAGTCATTGACAAAAACTTTATTTAACTTTTCAATAAATCCGGAAAAACAGATCCAGTATTTTTCCTTCGCAAAATCCTAAATCAGGCTGTAAAGCTGGCCATACACATAAGTAATTGATGGCCGAAAATTGTTTAAAACGGATACCCTTATGACATTATAGCTAGAATATACCTTAAAGGGGTTGCCCAGCTGATCTTATATTTATATAGCCTTTTTTAAAGATGTAGGGGAGGATTTATCAAAGCTGGTGTAAAGTACAACTGGCTTAGTTGCCCATAGTATCCAATCAGATTCCACCTTTCATTTTCCAAAGGAGCTCTGAAAAATGAAAGGTGGAATGTGATTGGTTGCTATGGGCAACTAAGACAGTTCTACTTTAAATCTTCTCTTTAGAGCGGCATCAGAAAACAAAATAGTCATACTCCACTCCACCCATCCCCTCTTGCACCCATTCCGATGTCCAGTGGATCCCCAGTAGTGTTTACTTCCTCGACACCACAGAAAATGCTGCTCGGCACTGGCCTCTGTGGCAACCTGTCAGGCATTGATTGGCCAAGTGGGCATTTCCTGTACGTCAATGAACACCAGGAAGCAGAGACCTGGCGGACGTCGAAACAGGAATTGTGGCAGGAGGATTGGTGGTGATGTGTGGGATTTATTTTGTTTTTATGCCTTCCTGAGCCTTTAGAAAAGATCATCCAGACAACCCATTTAACAGTAAGATTGAGTGTCCAAAACAGGCCATCCCTTTTAAATCTTTCTGTATTGATACAGTTTTTCCTGCATCTGCTTTGTAGAAATGTGATTACAGGCGATCTGTGTTATCCACTGACAGATATTTACTGGGATATTCCCACAGGATATGCAGTTAGTGTCTGATAGATGCGGGCCCCATGCTAGCTCGGCTGTTTCCTAATTTTCCGAGATTTTGATATCGATCTGTCCTCATG
Organism: Rhinella marina; assembly: GCA_900303285.1. NCBI lineage: Eukaryota > Metazoa > Chordata > Amphibia > Anura > Bufonidae > Rhinella > Rhinella marina. The sequence goes on from ONZH01011519.1 coordinate 268,970, forward strand.
ATAGATGTGATGACATCTACACTGCCTGGTCCTGTCAATCAAAGTGGAGAGGGCACGGCAGCTGCAAAAAGAGCACAGCCTCCAGGTGTAACGGCAACGCCTCCGTTGCTCCTAGAGGCTCATTTGCATATATTAAAACTTCAATTTTTGTAGCAATGTGGACACATATGAACATGGGACCAACACACATGCCTTCAGCTGCCAAGTGCACATGTAACAGATCAGCCAGTGTCATAGGTACAGATCTGCTGACAGATGCCCTTTAAAATATTATAGTTACAGTTTTTATTAAAGCGTGGTCCACCCAAAAAATAGGTTTTTCTGCTCTGAATTGCCTCTACCTGTATATACGTGCATATACAGGTTCTGCTGATAGAAATGGGAGGGCAGATTTATCTACATGTGTAGATGTAATGGAAACGGGTAAAATATTTAACCAGGATTTAATTTAGAGATGGCAATCAGCTGGCAAAGGCCATAAAACCTGAAGTGCTTGGACGGATCCTGCTGAGTTGCTGACTGAGGCAGTTCATTGCTCGGGGCTGTATTGTGGAGTCATAATGGAGGACAAACGATAAGCTTTAATCAAGCTTTTAATATGCTAGTAAGGATAACACCCTTCTCCTTCTGGAGATAATGGAAGAAAGCTGATTGCACTGGATGACCTGCTTTGCCCACACTTTTGGGTATCGCGTGGAGTTGTAACACAGCACCCATAGCAGTCTGTGTGGCAAGATGTACCCTGTATACCTATGATAAATGGAGTCATACAAAGGTTTTTATGGCATTGTATAATGTGGAAAGACTGGCAACTGGTGACAGAGACGTTGATCGAGTTGTTTTCTTAAAGGGGGCATTCCAGGATTTGGTTATTGATATTTGTTTATTTGGTTATTGGCCTGTTTTCAGGATAGGCCATCAATATATGATCGGTGGGGATCTGACCCGCAAAGCATTTTTATCATTGATGAAGCTCATCAAGAGAATGCCAAGAGTGTGCAAAGCAGTAATCAAAGCAAAAGGTGGCTACTTTGAAGAACCTAGAATATAAGACATATTTTCAGTTGTTTCACACTTTTTTGTTAAGTATATAATTCCACATGTGTTAATTCATAGTTTTGATGCCTTCAGTGTGAATCTACAATTTTCATAGTCATGAAAATACAGAAAACTCTTTGAATGAGAAGGTGTGTCCAAACTTTTGGTCTGTACTAGGGCTGGGCGATTAATCGAATTAATTCGATTAATTCGCCAATTGAAAGCCTCACGGTTTTATTTTTTAGGAAAATCGTGAACTCAATTTTCCTAAAATGGCGCCCACCAGATAAAAAAAATCTCTCACCTGTCCTGCGCCACGGCTCCACTCCGGTGTCCGGCGCTCCTCTTATTCTCCGGGGCCGCGCTGCACTGTCCTGACCACGTACAGCATCAGGACGTAGTGCGCGCACTCTGACCTGATGCTGCACGCAGTCAGGTGACAGTGCAGCGCCGGGAGAAGAAGACTGAGGAGCGCGACCTGGAGCGGAGCCGAGGCGCAGGACAGGTAAGGGATTTTTTATTTTATTCTTATGGTGGCCTAGTGGGCTGTTCTGAGGGCTGAAGGGGGCACTACTGTGGGCTAATCTGAGGTCTCAAGAGGGCACTACTGTGGGCTGATCTGAGGTCTGATGGGGGCACTGTGGGCTGATCTGAGGTTTGATGGGGGCACACTGGGCTGGTGTGGGGTCTGAAGGGGCATAATGGGCTGATCTGAGATCTGATGGGCACAATGGGCTGATCTGAGGTCTGATGGGGGCACACTGGGCTGATGTGGGGTCCAATGGGGCACAATGGGCTGGTGTGGGGTCTGAAGGGACATAATGGGCTGATCTGAGATCTGATGGGCACAATGGGCTGATCTGAGGTCTGGTGGGGGCACAATACACTGATCTGAGGTCTGATGGGGGCACAGTAGGCTTTTTTATTTATTTTTTTATATTTTTAATAACATAAAAAAAATCTAGATTTAAATCGTGAATCGTCCAAAATTTAAAAAAAAAAACGAGATTTTTTTTTTTGCCCATATCGCCCAGCTCTAGTCTGTACTGTATTTCCGTGCTGGAAGTAGACTGAAACAGCTGACTGGTAGGGGTATGGAGTGTCAGAAACACCCCAATTAGATGTTGATGGCTTATCCTAAGGATAGGCCATCAATAGCAAATTTCTGGAATACCCTCCAGTCACCACTCCTGACATGTCTGTTTTAAGAGCTTCATGTATTCCTCATGTAATAACAATTTTGGAACATCTATTCTTATGTCTCTATGTTGTGCCATTCCTTTATTTCTACTAGTTATGAATGAGTTGCTAGCAGTCTGCAGTAAGGGTACAGAGGGGTGGTAACCAGTTGAACCAGTTGGGAGTGTGTACCTGAACAGTCTGTAAATGGTAGCACTGATTGGATAGACACAGTTACCTCCCCTCTGTACCCTTACTGCAGACTGCTAGCAATTCATTCTTAACTGCTATTAGAAATAATACAGGAATGGCACAACATAGAGACATAATAGATGTTCCAGAATTGTTATTACATGGGGAATGCATGAAGCTGTTAAAACAGGCATGTCAGGAGCGGTGACAGGTCCTCTTTAAAATTTCTTTTGAGAACCTCCAGCACAGCTAACACCGCTGTCAGATCTTTTCCTATGTGGTGTATAAGAGAAAAGCTGCCATTCAGTAGTGAAGGCGGGGAGAGGCAGGAGCACATGAATATGAGGACTAGCGCTAGAGCTCTCAGTTGACAGTTTAAGGAAATGGGTCAAAATAATAAAAAAGTGACCCATTTTTTTATTCGGGTTCTCCCATCAGCAGTTTATACTGCCCTCAAAGCAATATAAAACTGTTGACCAATTCTCTTAAGGCCCCTTTCACACGAGCGTGTCCGGATTTGGTCCGGATGCGTTCAGGAAAATCCGCACGCATCCGCACCAAATCCGCACGCAATTGCAGTCAGTTTTGACTGCGATTGCGTATGTTCTTTCAGTTTTTTCCGCGCGGGTGCGAAGCGTTTTGATGCGTTTATCACGCGCGTGCGAAAAAACTGAATGTTTACAAACAACATCTCTTAGCAACCATGCGTTAAAACCGCATTGCACCCGCACTTGTGTGCGGATGCAATGCGATTTTCACGCAGACCCATTCACTTCAATGGGGCCAGTTCTGCGTGAAAAACGCAGCATATAGAACATGCTGCGTTTTTCACGCAACGCAGAAGTGATGCGTGAAAAAAAACGCTCATGTGAAAAGCCACATTAAAATGAATGGGTCAGGATTCAGGCATTGCACCCGCGCGGAAATCTCGCCCGTGTGAAAGAGGCCTTAGGCACTGAATCCTGACCCATTCATTTTAATGTGGCTTTTCACATGAGCGTTTTTTTTCACGCATCACTTCTGCGTTGCGTGAAAAACGCAGCATGTTCTATATTCTGCGTTTTTCACGCAGAAATGGCCCCATTGAAGTGAATGGGTCTGCGTGAAAATCGCATTGCATCCGCACACAAGTGCGGGTGCAATGCGGTTTTAACGCATGGGTGCTAAGAGATGTTGTTTGTAAACATTCAGTTTTTCCGCACGCGCGTGATAAACGCATCAAAACGCTTCGCACCCGCGCGGAAAAAACTGAAAGAACATACGCAATCGCAGTCAGAAATGACTGCAATTGCGTGCGGATTTGGTGCGGATGCGTGCGGATTTTCCTGAACGCATCCGGAACAAATCCAGACACGCTCGCGTGAAAGGGGCCTAAAGGGGTTGTCCCACAAAAAATATTCAACAGTTTTCAAGCCAGCACCTGGATCTGAATACTTTTGTAATTGCATGTCATTAAAAATTTAGCATAGCCACTGCATTATTTAAAGGGATTGTCCGGGTTCAGAGCTGAACCCGGACATACCCTTAGTTTCACCCAGGCAGCCTGCCTGATGTTAGTATCTGCTAAAGCCCGCCCATCAGTGCCGGTGATGTCACCGGACTCACTGCTGGGTAGAAGCCTCCGCCTGGCAGAGCCGTGTTCGTCACAGGAACCGGGCAAAATGCCTTTTCGCACAGGGCAAAGGAGGGCATCAGAGCATGAAATGCTCCGATGCTCTAGTCAGGCAGGCTACCTGGGTGAAATGAAGGGCATGTCCGGGTTCAGCTCTGAACCCGGACAACCCCTTTAATGAAATATATCTGTATAGCGCCACCTGCTGTTTGTTTTCTCCTTTTTTCTTTGTCCGGCTCACTGAGATGGCCGCATATGCTCAGTTTCATCATTGAACTGCCTCCTGAGCTGTGGTAGGGAGAGCATGGACACGCCCCCTTAGCTGCAGCAGAAAAGACACTCCCCTTGAGCTGCCAGCTTAATATAAATCTAGCAGAGGAATCAATGGGGAGATCTATGTGAGGTACAGGGCTGGTTCTAGCTTTGTTGGCAAGAGATTGTCAAGGACTATATGATATCTGATTTTCATTTTTACATTAGTCACTCATGGTATAACCTCTTTAACTATTTTTTTACCTCTGATTTTAGTTGAGCAGTAATTTGGGTTGATTAGTTTTATTTCTTTAACTTTTTTTTCTTTTGCACCAACTGTCCTGTTTATTATTTGATCATTCTAGATAAAAATGTGCCCATTTTCTGGTTTTCTGCTAGACTCTATTCACATGCTGCATGCTAGACTATTCTTGCCATCAAATCTGACAGAACTTCTGACAGGTGTGCCCATGTTTTGTGGTATGGAGTTGGAATGATTACTTTTTTTTGACAGTGTTTTGCATTTTATTTTTATTTTTCACCTGAAAAATGTGCTCTTTCTACTTTAAAGGGATATTCCGGTAAAGTAACTTAATTTTTGAAAAACTGCATTAAGGCTAACTGTGACCCAACCAGAACCCATACCTATACATATAACCAGAGTTTTAATTTACCTTGCTCCTGTGAGCCTGCAACACACTGAGAGTATCATGACTCCTGATCTTCCCTCACAAAACTACAATCCCTAGCTTTCCTGGTGTGAGCTTGTGCTTGTTCATGAGTGTTGCTGTTCACTGATTGGCTGCCTGACATTCCAGTGCAGACACGCCCCCTCTACTCAGTAATCAGCAGCACACTGACATTTAGCTAGAGAACTGATAGCAACACACTGAGCATGCTCGACCTAACAAAGGCTCAGAACTAAAGGTCGATGCCATGGTAACTTATGAGGAAACACAGTGGGTAGTAAGGAAGAAACTACTTTATAACTACTAAACGGTAACTATGTGAAACTGACATTATATTAGGTTATTATTGATGATTAATTAGTCTAAAACATAAGTTATATTTATGGTAACCAGAATACCCCTTTAAAGGGGTTCTGCAGGTTTGAATATCTGATGATCTATCCTCTGGATAGATCATCAGTATCTGATCAGCGGCGGCCCGACACCCGGGGCCCCCGCCGATCAGCTGTTTGAGAAGGCAGCGGCGCTACAGGAGCGCCGCGGCCTTCTCAGTGTTTACCCGCAGGCCAGTGACGTCACGACTAGTATCACTGGCCTGGGCGGGGCTAAGCTCCATTCATGTGAACAGAGCTTAGCCCCGCCCAGGCCAGTGATACTAGTCGTGAAGTCACTTGCCTGCGGGTAAACACTGAGAAGGCCGCGGCGCTCCTGTAGCGCCGCTGCCTTCTCAAACAGCTGATCGGCGGGGGCCCCGGGTGTCGGTCCGCCGCCGATCAGATACTGATGATCTATCCAGAGGATAGATCATCAGATATTAAAACCTGCAGAACCCCTTTAAAACTACTCTAGTGTAACATGCTATTTTTTTGTCTTCCATCTCTATTTCAGGTAGTGAAATAAACAAACTAAAATTCTAAGAATGGATCATCAAGAAGAACAAGAGATTGCACCAAGCAATGAGGGCTTTCAGTTCAGAATGGGCCTTAATGACAACAAGGCTGGAATGGAAGGTCTGGATAAGGAGAAGATCAATAAGATCATAATGGAAGCCACAAAAGTGAGTGAAAATGCATGTTGTACATTGTTAATTATCACTTTACAGCAGCATCCTGTAATTGGTTGCACATAGGCTTCTCCAGTAAACATGCCAACTTTTAATTGCATTCTCTGCTGGACTGTGAGCCGGAAAATGAGAGGAACATTTCCTTTCTTTGCAAGGACTCTAGTGTACTACAAGCATCATGTTTTGTACTAGCATTATATGCTATCTTTTTATGTAACTTCATGGGTGCACAAATTATTGGAGACACTTTTTTTTTTTTCTTTTTGATTTTTTTGTTTTGTTTTCTGGTCACACCATTAGGCTAATTTTAACACAAGCACAGTCAGTCTGGGAAACACCTTCCATGTGATGGCTGAATTTCCTGGACTGAACACTGCTTCTCTAACCTGAACTCACAGAATCGTAATGATCCATGATGCTGTGAGTTCGGTCAAAACTTCCAGCCATGAGTTCTAGATGTAAAGCTCCTTGTTCTATTATCAGAAGCAAGCCTAAAAAATGTTATTCTGGTCTTGACATTTTTCTGATATTTTGTCCCCATACATGCATGCATGTATTTTCAGTGAGGATAGAGGAGTAAGGCTGCGCTCTCATCTCCCTTAGAGATGATCCGGCATAAATACCGGAAAGGGCCCTGATACCACTATTAACAGACTGGTACAGAGGGGTAGAGGACCCTGCCCTCAAGAGCTTACAATCTAGAAGGAAACGGGAGAACACAGTAGGTGAGGGTATAGGCTGCTCTTGTGGCTGTGTGGTGGCAGCATGCTCATTGCAGATGGTAGGCTTTCCTGAAAAGGTGGGTTTTCAGGTTACTCTTGAAGCTTTCGATGTTGGGGGAGAGCCTGATGTGTTATGGTAGCAAGTTCCAGAGTAGGGAGAGGCATGTGAGAAATCTTATAGTCGATTGTGTGAGGAACTGAGGAGGAGGTCCTGTGAGGATCTGAGATTACGTGTGGGGATGCATCAAGAAAGCAGGTCTGAGATGTAAGGGGGGGGACAGGTTGTGGACAGCCTTATATGTAGTTGTAAGTATTTTAAACTGAATTTGCTGGGCAATGGGGATCCAGTGAAGAGATTGGCAGAGGAGAAACGAGGGGTGAGATGGATTAACCTGGCAACAGAGTTGAGAATAGATTGGAGAGGAGCAAGAGTGCTTGATGGAAGGCCACACAGGAGGATGTTGCAGTAGTCCAGGCGGGAGATGACGAGAGCATGCACTAGTATTTTAGTTGACTCAGGGGTGAGCCGTGAATGTGAGAGATGTTCTTAAATTGAGGGTGAGGGTTTGGATGTGTGATCATAGGTTTGAAGTTATGGGAAATAATAGGGTTCTGTGACTTTTGGAGAAACCAGTACATCCCTGAACCCTATCTGTTCAGTGACAACTTCCATTTGTGTATTACAGGGCTCAAAATTTTATGACAATGAACTGAAGAAAGACCAACAAGTCAATCAACGCATTGAGAAAATATTGCAACAGAAATCCCAATTGACCAGTTCACAAATAAAGAAGGCTCAGGTTCAGGTACAGTGATGCTTCCTCTTCATAATCCTTGTAAAGTTGTGTTTTTTCTTTTTTTCATACTCCTTTACCAACAGACCTCCCTTGTGGCCATTTTGACTCCTCTTTGCCTCTGTTCATGCCATTGGTCGGGTCGCCACCTCCATTGAAGGTTCAGACAGTTTTGATGACTAGAATTGCACAGTACTGTTCTTGGTTTCAATGGAAGTTGACTAAAAGTCATTGGGGTCTGTAGGTCACAGTTTGGATCCACCGTATAAAGGGTCCATCACAGTATAATGGTTCTATTATGAATGTAAGCAATGACGCCAGTGTGAACATAGCCTTATAACACACAGGAAAGCTTAAATTTCCAAATATCTGCCGTGCTCTAGTTCAAAGCTGGTGACATGTACTTGGCCAGATTGACCTGTATTTCTGTAAATTGTACGAATGTTCTGGGTGCTCATGATGGCACCTCTTCTCATTCTTGAGGCATCAGGACTATGTAGACCAGGGATGTCAATCGCGGCTCTCTAGCTGTTGCAAAACTACAACTGCCAGCATATCCTACAGCTATCAGGGCATGCTGGGAGTTGTAGTTTTGCAACAGCTGGAGGGCCATGAGTTTGACATCCGTGATGTAGACCCTGTTGACTGATTCACAAATTAGAAAGTGCTCCTGTGCTTATTAACTAAATGCTATACATTTTTCCTTAAAGGGTTTATCCCATGATCAATGTAAAAAATAAAAATCGGATATTCTATAATACACCACAGTCTCTTTCTAACAAACTTAGAACCAACCCTGTACCTCACACGGATCCAGAGATCCCCCCCACTCATTGCTAAAATTGCTCTTCTAGAGTTATTTCAAGATGGCAGCTTAGGGGACATGTCCTTTCTATGGCAGCTGCTGGCAGTGGAAAGATGGAACTGAGCATGTGCTTCCATCTCAGTGAGCAGGACAGTGTAATTAGAAAAAGAGCAAACAGCAGGTGGCGCTATACAAATAGATTTCAGTGAATATTTCATTGGCTAAACTAAATTTTTAATTACATGCAATTACAAAAGTATTCAGATCCAGGTGATGGCTTGAAAAATGTAGAATATTTTTTGTGGGACAACCCCTTTAAGTGGAAATTGTCAGACTTTACATGATGTGAAGTTTATGTGCATATATATCACACTATATGAATAAACATTTTAAAAACTCTTATTTTGAAAGCAACAAAGTCCTCTACACAGGCGACGCTTTCACACTTGGTAGAACAGGGACTGGATTGTACTTTGTTTCCAACCTCAATTTATCCTGTGATTATTTCTTGCCCAGCTTGCTAAAAATTCTAAAGGTCAAGGTTTACCAGTGCTTGACCGCATGCCATCAAATAGATCTCCTATTGTTCTTCTGAGGAGCGTGTTGTAAGCCAGTCATAGGTTCTAGTCACGCCTGGATCAAGGGTTTTATGAGTTTTGGAAATCATAAGACGAAACTGGAATGCACACCATCATCAATACCAGTGTGAAGAAGTTCTCAAAAACAAGTCTGGAACAAGCAGCACGCCACGGGGCTGGTTAAGAAATTTTTTATGTTTATTGTCCTATAGTGATGCATTTTGTTTTTGTTACACCAGCATTGATAAAGTACCTGGGTGGCATGATTTGGCTCAGACCCCTGACCTCTTTCATGTGGCTCCTTACTACCCAACCCCAGTCCAAACAAGGGTCCAGGATTCCTGATATTATCTAAGGATGTGATCTTAATTAACTAGAGGTTGGCACAGGATGTTATGTCTACATTTAAAGTGGTTGAGCAGTCACAAATATTGATGACTTCCAGCACCCCCAGAGAAGGCAGCTCTCGTACGAGTGCTAATTCCTCTTCAAGGTTACACTACGCGTCGTCTCTCTTTTGGCGGCGGTGCTGTGTAATTATAAGTGCGCCACAGAGACTTCTGAGACGACGCACAGTGTAATCTTGAAGAGGAAGTAGGGCTTGCACGAGCTCTGACTCCTCTTCCAGCAGCTGATCAGCCGGGTTCTGGGAGTTGGACCCCAACAGATCAGATATTGACAACCTATACTCAGGATAGGTCCTCAATATTACTGGCTGCACAGCCCCTTTAAGTGACTGCCTATTGACTGCCCACTTGTAAGTTCTGGTGGGAGAAGTAAAGAGCAGTGTGGGGATAAACCGAAGTACACGGAGGAAACCGACGCAATCACGGGGAGAACGTACAAATTCCATCCTAGGATACCAGCGTTGCAAGGCACCAGTGCCTAACCACTGAGCCACAGTGTTACCCGTGTTGTGAATTCGGCCAAACATGGCGCTGTCATAGGATGCCATCACAAGTCAGTTGTGTGTAATTTCTAATAGGTTAGTTCTGCCCTGGTCAATTGTAAGTGCTACCATTGTGAAGTGTCTAGGATTAACAACAGCTCCACCATGTAGATTTATGAAGGCAGGTCTGCTAAGTGCTGAGACTCATGGTGCTTAAAATTCATCTGTCCTCTGTTGTATCGCTTGCTAAACGTCCTCTTCAAGTGACATCAGCACAGGAGCTGTGCATTGGAAGCCTCTTGAATGAGTTACAGTGGCTGAGCAGCTTCACACAAGCCTAAGATCAACATGCTCAATGCCAGGGGTTAGCCGGAGTGATGTAAAGCCTGCTGTTCTAGGCCTCTGGAGTAGAGAAAATGTTTTCTTTGGAGTGATGAATCATATTTTGTTTGTCTGATCATCAAATCGGGGTTTGGCAGATGCTTGCAGTAAGCAACCTAATGGAATGCATAGTGCTTACCAGGCCCTGACTAGCAATTTGCTCTGCTGGGCAGATTCCCGGTGGGCCGCTCTAAGTGGTCACACAATGGGCTGTCTGTGGTCAGCTCTCCCCTGTCAAATTCTATAAACCTGTTCAAATATGGCCTCTGATGACGGACCACCTGCCTCAGCCGTCCTAATGGTACCTAGCATCCGTATGCTGTGCACAATGACCATGGCGCACACAAGCAGAATGAGCAACGTTACGAAGTTGACAGCGAAAGAACTTGACCGGTCAGTCCTCTGGAAGATGGCGTTTCCCTTGGGCAGCAATTCAAGTCTGACATCAGCAACTGAGAACAACGCAGGACCCGAATACCATGGGCATCAGTTGGATAGTTAACAGTGGAAGGAAGGGTGCTGTATGAGGCTGGGGGCGGGGGCTGGTAAAGTAGATGGCATCCAGTATTATGTAAGGCCCGTATTACACCAACAGATTATCTGACACAGATCGTTTGTTATACACACCAACCATCGTTCTAATAGGACAGATATTGGTCAGATAATGTGTTGGTGTAATACAGGCCTAACTGTGCACTGAATTGAGCCCTGCAGTGAAGAACCTCTTCTCCCATTACCTACTACATTGCCAGTTGCGGTTACTCCCCACCCCCATTCTGTGTTCACCGATGGAAGGGAGTGACCACCACTATGAAGTAGTTAATGGGAGACCAGGTTCTTCACTGCGGGGCTCAGTTCACTGCACAGTTACATAAAGTAGATACTGGATGGCAGATACCACCAACTTCATAGATAGATGATCCCAAATTCATAGATAGATGTGTGAATTACTTGATATTTGCTTTGTGTCCGTTTTTTTCCTGTATAGCATATATAATTGACATTTTGTTGTAAGTGGTAATGATTTGAGGTTGGAGTAAAAATTTCTGACTGGCGCTGCTGTCCGAGTTCAATTTACGTGGATTTAGTGGTCTGGTCTGGTCTGGATGTGGACATTACCTATAAGATAACAATGTCTTGATGTTCTTCTGTTATTCCTCCTGGAAATGTATGGCCTACATGGAGACTTTATGTGATGCAGCTAAAATCAATCATTAGCTCTGCAAAAAGTCTCTGTGTAGCCCAGGATTCATTGACGACTGGGTGTTATCATTCCCCTTGTAAATGGGATGAGTCCCTACGCAATGTATTGGACACTGTCCTTTGACAAGTGAAAGGTAACAGCCAGTTGTTAATTTATTCATACATTTCCAGGAGGAATTACAGATGAAAGTTCTGAGAAGAAATCCTCCAGATTTGTTATTTCATGGGGGATACAGGTACAGTATTTACTAAAATGTATATGACAGGAGAGGTGACAGAAAATATAATTGTTATGTGTTCTGCCGCCATTGCCTCTGATCAGTGCTGTATTCTCTTATGTAGTCTGCATTATTATGACACTCTGCAGCCTGTGTAGTCCTGGTATCTGTCACTATTTGGCAGCATTATTGGTTATATTGGTCTTTGTATAGCGGTAGCATAAGTCTGACCAGATGATTGGCTGTTTCGTTGTTCCACTTTTATTTTCCTTCTTATTGAAGGCATGGTTTATATATTTAGGAGAGTGGTGATGTGCAAAAAAAAATAAATTTGCAGCAGTACGTTTTTTTTTTTTTTCCCCAATATAAGAGGGGTGATATTGTATGTGGGCTGGTAGTATTTGTATTCCCATGCCAGATAGAAAACCGCTGTTTTGTGTGAGGCATGGGACACAAAAAAACGGCGGCATCCCATGCCAGATCTCAAAATCGGACAGCAAAAATGCATATGTGAAAGTGGCCTATGTCAGAATAAAAATAATGCTTTTCTTAGAGCTCATACACACAACTGTATGTATTTTGCAGCCCACAAAGCACATATCCGAAAAATAAAAAACGGATTACATCCTTGTCACGCCCATATTGCATCCGTTTTTTTTTTTTTGCAGATCCATTGTAACAATGCCATGTTCCTTTTTTTTTTTTTTTTGCGGAATGGACATGTAGACATACGGACACGGAATGCACACAGAGTCATTTCTGTTTTTTTTCAAGCCCCATTGAAATGAATGGTTCTGTATAGGGACCTGTAAAAAAACGGAATGGAAACAGAAGAAAAATACGTTTGTGTGCATGAGCCCTGAGCAGTAGAGCAATGGATGACAGAGTAAAATTTATTCTTACCAAGCCCTACCCTGCAGGATGCTTGTTTTCACGCTGAATTCCTTGGTGACAGATGCTCTTTGGAAGTAGACCTGAACAACAGTGGTGGAAACTTAATGGTTTTTCTCCAATGAAAATTTTGAATAGGTGGACAAACTGGCTCTAGAGCTTGAGCGGAGCCGTGACCTTAGCCACGTTATCGTACACGTCGACATGGATGCGTTTTACGCAGCAGTAGAAATGAAAGACAATCCTGACCTGAAGGACAAACCCATGGCTGTGGGCTCCATGAGCATGCTGGTGAGTCTGAAGCTTGTAGCCCTATTGCTATGTTCCTGCTTATGCTTCAGCCATATATGTATGGAGAGTAATACATCCATTGTATTTATAGTATTTTTAGTCTTTTCAGATCATTGGTAGAACCATTACATTTCACCTATTACTTTATAATGATGATTCAGAGCAGTTGTAGACCATGGCATATTACAATTTAATATGGGACATCCCCTGTCTATATGCTCACAAGATATTTCTATAAGCGAGCTGCAGCGTCCATGTAATACATGGACGGCCTTTTATTATGTTGGCTGCCATGAAGGGCTGCAGCTATCGATTATTTTAGTAATCAAGTATTCTATCGATTTATCCAAGGATTAATCGAGTACTCTAATAACAAAAAATGAATTAAAAGAACTCATCAGCTCCTCTGAGCCATCATCAGTCCTCAGCGCAATCAGCCACCTCCATGCCATGAGCTCCCCCCAGTGCCTTCAGGTTTCCTCATGGCATCAGTTACCCCAAATGCAATCAGATCCCCTCATGCCATCAGTCCTCTGTGCCATCATCCCCCCATGCCATCAGAACTGTGCCATCACCCCCACATGCCATCAGTCCTCTGGATGACCCACCCATGCAATCAGTTCTCTGTGCCATCACCCACCAGTGACATCAGTACTGTGCCATCAGCTCCCCACAGTGTCATCAGTTACCCCCAGTGCCATCAGCTCCCCCCATGCCATCAGTACTGTGCCATCAGCTCCCCACAGTGCCATCAGCTCCCCCCATGCCATCAGTACTGTGCCATCAGTCCTCTGTGCCATGACCAACCCATGCCATCGGTTCTCTGTGCCATCGCCCCCCCAGTGACATCAGTTCTCTGTGCCATCGCTCCCATGCCATCAGTTCTCTGTATCATCACCCCAATCAGTCCTCCGTGCCCTCCGCTTCTAGCCATCAGTCCCCAGCACCAGTACTTACCTTTCCTGTAGGGGCACCGTGGACACGTTACAGCTCATCCATACTCCTCTTCCTCACACGCTGCACTGTCGTCCTGACGTCACACAGCATCAGGTCATAGTGCGTGCTTATGTGCACTATGTCCTGACGATGTGTCAGGACATGGTGCGGGTGGCCACGGAGCGCGAGTAAAGCAAGCTCTTCACTCCCGCTCCATGGTCACATGACACAAACGAATTCTCGATGCAATAAAAATTTGCATCGAGGATTATTTTGTGTTGAGCTACTCGATTGAATCGATTTATTATTGCAGCCCTACTGCCATGTTATTTTACCTGTTTCCCTTCAGCGTCCACTGTCCAACTTATCACCCTGGGCAGGGGCGGACTGGGAACGGAAAAAAATATTGAAAGTGGCCCCATTTTGTAGTCGGTTGCAAAGGTAGGACCAGCAATACCTTATTGTGGCACATTATACCACCCCAACAGAGCCAAATACCACAGTCCATCACAAAATACTGCCAGCAGCACAAAATACATCCCCAAAAACTTCCACTGGCTGGCCATGAGGAGGGCTCAGGTGGCCCCCGGGCATCGGGCCACCAGGACATTTCCCTGTAAGGTCTATGGCCAATCCACCCCTGACCATGGGTTTCCATAGCCGGAATCGTTTACAGAAGGGGTTACTGTGTTTCCCCGAAAATAAGACCCTGTCTTATTTTTTTTTTTCCTCCAAAAAAAGCGTTAGGGCTTATTTTTCGGATAGGTCTTATTTTCAGGGAAACACGGTTTAAAGCGTGCCCCCATCAGACCTCCGATCAGCCCACTGTGCTCCTCAGGCTTCTGAGGCCGGCGCTGCACTGTCACCTGACTGGTCAGGACAGTGCAGCGCCGGCCCTGGAAGCCTGTGGAGCGCCGGACCCGGAGCGGAGCCGAGGCGCGGGACAGGTAAGAGGAGTTTTTTTATTTTATTACTATGGGGCAGGGTGGGCTGATCTGAGGTCTGATAGGGTGCCGGCAGCAAAAATATACAAGTGAGCGCTTCCATAATGGAAGCGCTCACTTGTATTCGCTTTATAACACACACCGCAATTTTCCCCCTACTTTTTTGGGGAAAAAAGTGCGTCTTATAAAGCGAAAAATACGGTAATGTAGATGGGGCTTATTTTTGGAGTAGGGCTTATATCCTATAGCACTAGGGCTTATTTTAGGGATAGGTCTTATTTTCGGGGAAACACGGTATAATGATATGAACCCTTTTAATGCAGGTTTTCAGTATCTTTCAATCTCCTCATAAATGGCTGTACTGTGCCACCTTTGCCCATGGGCTTTTTCTGCTATTTCCACACGGTCCCTTTCATTTAAACCAGACAAAATCAAAATGGGGGGGGAAAAAAGCTGAAAACAATTCATTTATGTCTCTTAAATGTTTTTTTTCCAGTCAACCTCCAACTATTTAGCAAGAAGGTTTGGCGTGCGGGCGGCTATGCCAGGATTCATTGCGAAGAGATTGTGTCCAAATTTACATATTGTCCCTGCGAACTTTGACAAATATCGGGCAGTAAGTAAAGAGGTATGTGAAGTCTTTCGAGCGTGTTCCTGCTCTTACAAAAATATCTGCAGGTTTTACTGTTTTTCTGTGGCAAAAAGGCAGTGATAAAGTAGATAATTCTCTCGGATAGTGGTTTCCAACCTGTAGCAATCCAGATGTTGCAGAGCTACGACTTCCATCATGTGAGAGTTGTAGTTTTACATGTTGGGAATACCTGCCCTATAAGTTTATCATTTTTAAATTTGTGGTTTCCAAAACTACAACTCCCAGCATACCCTGATAGCCACAGGTTGTAATTGCACAAGAGCTGCAGAACCACATTTTGGAGACCATATGTCTAATTACTTTTTTATTCCGTTCCCCTCAAGGTTCGAGAAATATTTTCTGAATATGATCCCAACTTTTTACCTTTGAGCCTTGATGAGGCCTATTTGGATATTACTGATCATTTAGAACAACGACTGACTTGGCCGGAGGAAAGAAGAAGGTTTCTTGTTGGAACTGGAAGTTCTGGAAATTTAAACCCTCCAGCAGGTATCAAGTCCTAGAATTGTATCTGGTGGTACTGACTTGATTGGATGCCTTGGCTGATTTTGTTAGGAATTGGTCTTATATTACATGGGTAGATCAGGCAGGCGATTGTCGGGAGCGTTCCTTCCTGGCAATTGCTTGCTCGTCAGTGGAGGTGACTGTTGCTATTACATACAGCAATCTCCTCCAGAGTATAGGGAGGAGCGATCGCTAATGCCATCACTCATCCTCATACCGAATCACTGTTTGCCGGCTGCAAATTGTTTTGTGGATGACCATTGGGTGTTCTGGGGGCCAGAATTTGGCCTTTTAATGACTGAAGTGCAGCATTGGGGTGGGGCAAAATTTTCTGGTGTAGCTGCCTTATTCAGTATCATAGTCATGAGTGCTCCTGTATGTTGAGTACTCGGCCCAACTCTCTTATGGGGGCACAGTGGTATCTTTCTCCCAAAGTTGTGTGGTATGTATGTCTAGTGAGGAGTGTTAGAAGAATAATGATGTTCCTTGATGGTCTGTATAGGACCCTGCAGAATGAATGGGCATGTTAGTGCCGCATCCACTAACTGAGGGTCCCATAGGTCAGACCCTACTGAACATTGGTAGACTATCGGTTGGAGAAGCCATCATTGTTGGTGTACTACAGAGCCCCTTTCATGTTTCTTCCACATTTTGGACTCTGTTTCGTGACCACGTTAACCATTCCTTAAGATATGTTGTTGTTTTTTTTAAATCTGTTAATGAGTCTAGATGTGGAGAATACGGCCAAGTGTGAACCAGAAGAAACACAGTGCACATCACCTGTACTTTTTGACGACAGTCCTAACTTTTTGCCAGACCAATGTCATGACCGCTCCAGACAAGATACTGAGTGCAAGAATAAAGAATGGCCGCAGGAAAATGTTTTGGTTTTTGGAACATCAGCAGAGGAAGCAGTAAGGGAAATGAGGTTTCGAATAGAACAGAAAACCACCCTGACAGCCAGTGCAGGTAAGGGTGAATTTCACTTTATAGTGGTTGAAGCTAGTAGTCACCGCAGCCATGTTCCGACTTTGGTTGCCGGAACTACTCTAGAATAGTTGCAGCTGATTATCATAGTGTCAGACCCCCACCAATTAGATATCGGTAGCCTAACCTGAGGATAGGCCATCAATATTAAAATCCTGGACAACCCCTTTAAAAGAAATGTGTCACCAAAAATGTTATCTGCCAGGTAAAACCTGATAGCAGCACACATGATTTTTTTCCTAATCTGTTTTTATTTTCTGATTGTAGATTTTTTTAAATTCTGTTACCTGAACATGATTATGGGGGCGGCCATCTTGCCTGAGCTGTTCTTAACAGCATTTAAAAAGCATTGCTTTATGGCAGCCCCATGGTCCATAGACACTATGGTCAGGTGGGGACTTGATTGACTTCTATGGGAGAGTTTTCTAGGCATGCTCTGTGACCTGTGCAGAGGTCATTGTACAAGGACAGAACAGATAAGATGTTAAGAAATTTTTGTTAACTAGTCGCTTATCGTGTTCTGTATGACATCTGTTGGTGTAATAGTACCTTTCCAGGCAGGATTAAAGTGACAGATAAGAAGATAACTGCAGTAAAGTGATCTGTACAGACTAAGAAGTGGCGCCTATTATTAAGCTCTGTGGCCAGTGCAAAAACTGCAGGATTTTTAAAAAAATATATAGATAATGATATGGAAAATTAAAAATAACATCTCCAAATATTCTTTAAAAATATCTTAAACATAAAAATATGATTTAAACAATAGGTCATGATACATTTCCTTTAAGCCCCTTTAATAAGTACTCTGATATATCACTACAGCTCGTATGAAACCTGGAACTAAGGATTGCCTGTTTTCTCTCCGCTGGTGCACTGAGCTTCATGGAGAATATGCGATCTTGATAAGGGTTAAAATGGTTCTCCCAAGATTAATGTAAAAAAATTAAAATCAGACATCATATAGTACATCACAATCTCTTTATAACAAAGCTAGAACCTGCCCTGTACCTCACATAGATCCAGAGATCTCCTCATTCATTGCTCTACTAGATTTATGTCAAGCTGACAGCTCAAGGGGAGCGTCTTTTCTGCTGGAGCTAAGGGGGTGTGTCCATGCTGTCCCTATCACAGCTCAGGAGGCAGTGGAAGGATGAAACTGAGCATGTGCGGCCATCTCAGTGCACCGGTCAAAGAAATAAAAAAAAAAAAAAAAAAAAAAAAAAAACAGCAGTTGGAGCTATACTGATTCATTTTATTGAATAACACAGTGGCTATGCTAAATTTTTAATTACATGTAATTACAAAAGTATTCAGATCCAGGTGCTGGTTTGAAAACTAGAATATTTTTCATGGGACAACCCCTTTAAGACTGGAATATACTGGAATGTACTATTAGGATTTTATCGGTAAATGTCTTTACATACCACAGGGACATAAGTAAGAGCCATGTACATATAGCTATGGGATGCTGAGATTATGGGTAGCCTGGGAAGCCTTGGCTCCCTCTGTCGCCCTAAATCTGTCCATGAGCTGAGGATGTGAACAGCGACACAAGGGTCTGTCTTATATTACCTGGAAATAAGTGCGTGGCATGTTATGTTTTAGTGTCTTAGCCTTTGCCGACCCATTTCACCACTTACTTAATGAATGGACCGTTTGCACCTTATAAGCTGTCATATTGTAGATGACATTTCCATCGGTTTATTCCCATGTGTATGAGATCTTGTGCAGCACAATTACTCTCTTCAGGCTTCAGGCCTGACTTTATTCTTTTCTTTAATCCTAAGAGACATTTTTTTACTACAGCGTACTTTATCATATAGATTATCATCTAGATATGAAGACGACATTTTTTATTATTTTTTTTTTTTTGGGATGAGTATGCATTTGGTGGCAAACGCTGGGCAATAGCAAGTCCATCTTTGTTGTCACCATAAGTGGCAAGAAGAAATGTCATATTTGGGGGTTGTCTTGTATGTACGGCTTCTCTGGGAGAAATAAGAATACAAACACTTCTTCCCATAGACATGGGAATCGGTCACCAGGTTTATGCTGATTTAGGGTCCATTCACAAATCCGCAACTGTTTTGAGGTCCGCAAATTGCAGATCCGCAAAACATGGACACCGGCCATGTGCGTTCCACATTTTGCGAACCACACATGGCCGGCACTATGATAGAAATGCCTATTCTTATCTGTGACTGCAGACCAAGAATAGGACATGCTCTATTTTTTAGTGGGGCCGCAGAACGGAAGTGTGGATGCTTACAGCTCACGGTGTGCTGTCCTCATCTTTGGCGGCCCCATTGAAATGAATGGGTCCGCACCCGTTCCGCACAATTGCGGACATGTGAATGGACCCTTAAGCACAGGGTCACTTACTTTTTTATTTGGTTCAGCTGGTGAGCAGGTCCGATGGGACCTGACCTCTAGAGTCTTGATATTCATCAGCTAAACCTCCCACAGATGATTGACAGCTTTCTCCCTATACTATGTATAGGGAGAAAGCTGTCAATCAATGTTGGGTTAGAAGGGGCAGCTGAAGCTCATGAATATGGAGCCGCTAACCCCCAATTTCAAGAAAATCACTAAACAAAAACTAAAAGTTTGAATCAGGGTCTCTGACAGATTCTCTGACAAACCTGCTGATAGATTCCCTTTAAAGGGGTTGTCTGGTTTCAGGAGGAGACTGAACAAAACATGTGGTTTATCTACAAGAAAGACTAGATTGTTAGTAACTTGACTGCTCCAGTGCTGCTGCCCTGGTTCTTCCGGCAGGGCTCTGTTTACCCAACTGCAGCTCTGACATAATGTCGACAACATGTGACTGCTGCAGCCAGTCACTGGCCTCAGCAGTGCACCAAAGAGGCCAGTGATTGGCTGCAGTGGTCGCATGTTGTTAATGTGATATCACTGCTTTAGCCAGATAAACAGAGTTCTGCTGGGAAAACTGATGCAGTGGTGCAGGATCTGTTGGGTAAGTAATGATCTCTCGCAGGTGCTGTCCGGTCTCCTCCTGAAAGAGGACAGCCCCTTTAAGGGCAGAAGGACAGCATATGAGTGTTTTGTAACTTTTGGTCAAGACTCTAGCACCATTTTTCATTTACATACAAAAATTAATCTGCATAAAAAATGGATCAGCTGCTTCCTAGATCAATTCTGCCGGCTGCAGAGCTGAAATCTCTTGGCTTACCTTGCTAGATCAGTGACTGCACAGAGTGTTAGCTGAGTTTAAAGAAGAACTCCCGCTAAAAATGTTATTCCATGTCCTGCATGTACATGATGTAATCTGTAGTGAATGTCATTTTCTTACCAGTGTCTGTATTTTTGACTTATATAATCCTGAAGTTTCTTATCTGTGTCATGTGACTAGGAATTAGACCCACCAACTCACACAGAGACTTATGTGTGGACAGGAAGTCTAATTCTCTATGCATTCCTATGGGAGCCTCACTTTCAGTCTCATAGGAATGAATAGAGCAGTTACTGGCTTTCTGTCCTGGGTCAGCTGGAGGTCAGGGAGTTGGTCACATGACCCAGCTACAATAAGAAGAGAGGTTATTACTCACAATTTCATTCTCCGATAAGAAGATGACATTCACTACAGATTATATCATGCACCTTTCTAACAGGTCAGAGAATAAAAATTTTTGCGGGAGTTCTTCTTTAATAATTGGTAGCTTATAACGCTCACA
This sequence comes from Rhinella marina, assembly GCA_900303285.1. Taxonomy (NCBI): domain Eukaryota; kingdom Metazoa; phylum Chordata; class Amphibia; order Anura; family Bufonidae; genus Rhinella; species Rhinella marina. Next base: position 289,485 of record ONZH01011519.1, read on the forward strand.
TTTTCTCTGTCTTAAATGCTTCCTGAGCCAGCCATTTAAACATTAGGGGGGTCATTAACTGTCAGATATGCACCAGTTCTCTGTGGCAGATTGCGACGCAAAGGTTATTTGTGCCGTAATATGCTACTTTTCCCCACATGGGTGGGGAAGAGGACGGGCAGGCAGACCCGTCTCATTTTATCATTTTGTACGTCTGTATTAGGTGTACGAAAGGGTCTACATTTTAGCCAGCCAGGAAGCTGTCTTACATTTAGACTGGTGGTGGATGCGAAGTTATGCAGAGGCCAGCACCTCTACATAACTTTGGTGGATCCAACGCAGGGGTTATTAAGACCCATGTCTAAAACGCTGGTCTTAATAAATGACCCCCTGAGCCTCTACTGGGCTCGTAGGAGATAAAGGTCATTCTTAACGGCTTTGTATTTTCAGGTATTGCTCCAAACATGATGTTGGCCAAAGTTTGCAGTGACAAGAACAAGCCTAATGGACAGTATATAATTCCACATGACAGACAGGCGGTGATGGACTTCATCAAAGACTTGCCTATCAGGAAGGTAAAACGCAGCTTTTTAGCCACCTTGTAAGATATTCATAATGGAATGGATAGTAGAAAAATGAGACATTGTGGAGGTCATTGGCAATCCATAAGTACACCTATTTCTGGTGCAGAGGTTATTTGCTCTGCAACATGTGACTTTTCCCCTCTCATGCCTGATCTAAAAAAGTGGGCGTAGAAAATGGTCTAAATGTAATACAGTGAGGCAGCTGTCTTACATTTAGACTGGCGCTGGATATGCTGAAGTCATGTAGAGACCAGCGCCTCTACATAACCTCGGCGGATCCACTGCCAGCTTTAGGGGTTATGAAGACCGGCGTCTTCATAACCAACATCACAATCATTGCAGACTGGGCCTGGAAAAGAGTCCCGGCCACCTGAGAAGAGTCCTGGTTATTCATGAATTCCTGCTCTCCCCGCCCACCTGCTGATGACTGACAGTCTTCTACCGAGTTTTCTCCCTTTCTCTCTAGGAGAAAACTGCCAATCATCAGCAGATGGGTGGGAGAGCAGGAGATTATGAATAACAATGACTCTTCTCAGGTAGATTTGACTCTTTTCAAGGCCTGTGATGCAATGATTATGATGCTGGTTTTCGGTAACCACTTACTTTTAGCTCATGAGTGACACACCGCTGAAATCAGCATTTATTTCACTATTATGCTGCCCTCAGTGAGGTCAGCATTAAGTTGATGACAGTTTCCTTTTAATGAATTACCCCCTATATTTCCATCCGTTAAAACATAGGTAAGCTTAAAAATTTAGGACCCCCCCCCCTTTTTTTTTTAAATGTTTTCATTTAAAAAAATGATATGTTTCTCCATTAAAACAGACACAAACACATGAAAATGTATGTCCATCTGTTAAATGTATAGGATAAAATACCGACGTATCTCTGAAATTGCAGATTCACAGTCCCATAAAAGCAGAGTTTACCATGCCTTTGTGTTCAACAAAAAAAAAAAAACAGTGATGGATTTTTTTTTTTTTTTTACATTGAAGTCTATGTAAAACAACTGCCCTTCTGATGGCATCCGTTTTTTTAGATATATGTTAAACAGATCTGCTAAGCAGATGACAAAAATGATGTGATCCTAGTCAGCAGATTTGTTCCTATGAAACTGGCTGACCTGTTGCACGTGCGCTGGGTTTGACTTTATAGCAGCACAATTGGCCTTTTCTAGATGGCGGCCAAAACCAGAGATTTTCTGGCATCATGGAAGCCTCTGTATTACACGATTTGTAGGAGGTTCACTTGTTTGTTTGTTTTTTTTCTTCTTCATATGCTGGAAATGGGTCATCCTCATTCTGTCATTCACTTGGAAATTCAACTTCTTAACATCCCCATGTGTCTTCACTTATATTGAGAAGTGGATTATGTGATAGGGCAGATTGTTGTCATGTATTATTAGATCCCCTCCTCTTCCACACACACATTTTTCTGACCGCCGGTCTTCCTGTGTTCCTGGCGCACATATTGATGAAATAGTAATAAAACCAAAATTATTCATCGTGCCTGGTAAGAAAACACAGCACTGTAACACAATCAGCTCTTGGAAGGTCTTGTGCTTGTCAGCAGTAGCGGTTTTGCTACACCCTGTGTAATGCCGCCAGCTCTCTAACAATTGTGTTTATTGCTGCAGGTTCCAGGCATAGGGAAAGTCACGGAGAAAATGTTACGAGCACTTGGAATTACAACGTGTACTGACCTTTACCAGCAGAGGGCGCTGCTCTCACTGTTGTTCTCTGATACATCCTGGCATAACTTTCTACATATTTCCCTGGGCCTTGGATCAACGCGTATAGAAAGGTGAGTGGATGTTCATGTGCATTGATTTCCTACATTACAGCGATGTCCCAGATAAGCGCTAAGTGTCCTGTTACAGTGGTCTTGGAGACATAAGTGACAGCTCATAATATAGTGCTGTTATTATATTCTCATTTAGCAGCGGGGGTGAGGGGGGTGCAGTCAGATAATATGCATCATGGCGGTCGTACAGTCTCGGCAGTACACACAGTTTATTTCCACGCATTCATTTTTTTATTATTTTTTTTTATAACGACAACATACAGAGATTGTCATCACTCATATTGGTACTATACCCATTGGAGCTCACAATCTAAATTCTAAATTAGCTTAGCAATATGTGCTTGGAGTATGTGTGGAAACTCGAGTATGCAGACAAAACCGAGACAAGTGGGATCAAACGGCAGATGGTGCTTTTGGTCAGAATCAATGGCGCGTAATCACTGCCAATATGAAAACCTTATGGTACCTCAATGGAGCAGACAATTGTTGGGAAGGAAGCATTCCTTCCTGGAAATCGCCTGCTTATCCTTGCATTGCATTTACATTCAGAGATACCCTTCACAGTATCGGGAGGAGCGATCATTAATGCCATCGCTCGTCCTCATACAGAATCATTCTTTGCCGACAGCAGAGTGAGGCTTGATGCAGAGAGAGAGCACTGCACATGTTCGGACACCTCTGTATTGATTCTCAGCTTGTATGCACTGGCCATCATCCTGTGGATGTGCCATAAATGTTACAGGTGGGAGTATCCTTTTAAATGGATTGTCTCACTTCGGCAAGTGGCATTTATGATGTAGAGAAAGTTAATACAAGGCACTTCCTAATGTATTGTGATTGTCCATATTGCCTCCTTTTTGCTGGTTGGATTCATTTTTCCATCACATTATATACTGCTCGTTTTCATGGTTATGACCACCCAGCAATACATCAGTGGTGGTCATACTTGCACACTATAGGAAAAAGTGTCAGCCTCTCTGGTGACCGGGACCAGGGGAGTGTACATAGGCTGGTGCGTTTTCCTATATTGTGCAAGCACGACCATTGCTGATGGATTGCAGGGCGGTCTGTAACCATGGAAACGAGCAGTGTATAATGTGATGGAAAAATGAATCCAGCCAGCAAAGGAAGCAATATGAATAATAACAATATATTAGTAAGTGGCTTGTATTAACTTTCTCTCATGATAAATGTCATATACTGAAGTGAGATAATCCCTTTAAGGAGGTGAGCTGTCTGACTGTGTCAGTGTATGCCATCTGTCTTCTTATAACCACTTGTAGACTCCTTCTTAAAGGGACACTATCGCGAAGAAAAAAATTTTGATATGTTTTACAACATAACAAAAGCAGGTTTTAACATAATGTATTTTTCAAATTGTGTAAATGTTTGTTTTTTTTTATTCAGTTTTCTTGCCTTACATGGGGGCTGCCATGTTGGAAGTAAAGTGTGACAGTCTGGGTTTACAACACAATGGCACCTCACTTACGGCAGGCATGTACATAGGTTTCCTCAGTCGCTGCCGACCCTATAGAGAATGAATGGAAGACGTGAGCCCGCCCCTGTGATGACACCAGTAACACACAGCCAGGTCCTCCCTCCTTGCTGCTGGGGGAAGCCCACTGTGCCTGCTCCTCACTCCTGCAGCAGCGTCCTTGTCTTCATTAGGCTGCCTGTTCTAAATTCTATGGCAGCTCACCCCAGCAGTGCAGACAATTTTTGCTGAGTGTACTGCTGGGGTGAGCGGCCCAGGACTCAGAAACAGAGTAGATGGAGGTTCTTGGGGCTGTAGGACCTTAGTGATGTAATCGGCCATGTGACCAGTGGGGGAGGAGCCTGAGGAGCAGAGATCTGTGTTTTTGTAACGAAGCCATTGTCTCATCTTATCTTGCTGAAGCAGTGATGTCACCGCTGAAGGTGTGAATTGGTGATGTCATTGGTACCACCCACTTTTTTGCAGCATGCCTACTTACAGGTTGCTCAAAGCCTCATTTGGCCAGCAGAGCTCCCTCTGGTGACCAAAGATGGTAAATATGGTAAAATCTAATATTTATTTATAATATTTCACACATTGGAATTTTATTTATTTATTTATTATTTCTTACAAATATATAATAGTTTTTTTAGCATAAATAAAATATAGAACAGGTTTTTGTGATAGATTCCCTTTAATATCATCCTAAGAGTCCTCAAGTGAATGTCCGTCGTGAAACAAGATTAAATTTTTTTTTGTAATCTAAATAAGTTAAAAATTCTCTGCTGATGAGCTACTTCATATATTGGATTGGTGCTCCATTGTTCTGATGCACAGCTCCAAATTCCCTTCAGAGACATTTCAAAGATAATATGCTGGCGTCCTGCCTCCACCACTAGATGGCGCTGACTGCATACTGTTAGATGTTTATATCAAAAATACAATAGTGTGCCATAGAGCTTCCGGCTGTAGGTTTGATTTTGCATGAGATTTGAAGCACTATATCAGAGAACCCCTATTAGACTGGAGTCAGATGGCTGTGTGTGGTCCTGCAAAAATAGTATGTGTGTCATCCACATTTTCCCGACCAGTCACAGCTCATCTGACTCAAACTCACAGCATCATTGAAATTTATGATGCTATCATTTCCTCTCTTACTGCTGGTCCGCTGCACTATACTCACAACATCATCTGAGTACAATACAGTAGACCTGTGGTCAGACAGCAACTGACAGCATCATAAATCACAATGGTGCTTTGAGTTTGGGTTAGATCGGTCACAGTTGGTCCAGGAGATGTGGCCGACGCGTGGACTGGTTTTCCCAGATTGCATACAGCCATCTTACATGACCTTGAGATATATATTAAGAAAATAATCAGTTTAGAGCTCAAACAGGATGATAAAAAGTACTTATTACTTTAAGGGTGCATTCACACGAAATGGACAAGAATAGGACATATTGTATCTCTTTTGCGGAGATGGGGAACGCACATACGCATACGAACGGCACACGGTGTGCTGTCCGCATTTTTTGTGGACCCACTGAAATGAATGGGTCCACATCCTATCTGCAGAAAATGCGGATCAGATGCAGAGCAAAAATATAATTGTGTGAATGGGGCCTAAATGGATTGTCTGGGAATAGGAGGTTTTTACTAAGTGCCCGCAGGCTGGCCCTTGAAACAGAAGATTCATACTTACCTGCTCCCGACGCTCCGGTCCCCTGCACTGCCTCTGCTGTGTCCATGTTCCGATCCCTGTCTTGTTTTCTTTCAGCTGTGCATGGACATGGTCACATGATCTGCTTTAGCCAATGACAGACTTCAGCAGTCATGTGCTACTTGTGGCCACAAGCTAGGAACTGGAAGGTGGACACAGCGGAGACATGGGGAACAGGTATCTTCTATTCTACTTTATCTTCTGTTTACAGAGGCAGGCTGCGGGCACTTGGTAAAAACATCCTGTTCCCGGAGAACCCCTGAAAACTGAATTGTAAAATTATATATGTACTTACTGTCTATTTGTATCATGCATTGCTGACTATCTGTTCTCCTGTTTTGTCAGAGATGGAGAAAGAAAAAGCATGAGCACAGAAAGGTATGTTTTCTATATGACTAATGTGAAGGGTGTTCTCCAGGATAGGCAACGGTTGTAATTGGTCAAACCATACGCAGTTTATATTTATGCCTTTACTATAACCATTATATATAGATTTTATATGTAATATTATAGTGACGTGTTTGGTGCTTTTTCAATCGGACTTCCTACTAGTATGTATTATTGATATCAAATTTATCTTTTTATAGTATCTAATAAAATATATAGATTCTAATGGAATATTGAAAATACTCGGTTTCTCTTCTTTTTGGTGTAATTTACTATGATAGAGTATATTCCTGTTAATGGTGTTGTTTATTGTAGTGGACAATAAGTGAAGTGTCTTGAATGAAAGCCTGGACTACCAGCTTTCAAACAAGACCAGTTGCATGTTTCTAGCTGCTACCATTGAGGAGATATCACCATCTAAAGCAGCCCTACCCCCTCCAGTTAGCTACTTTTCTCACTGCCCGAGCTGGACTTGGGCAAAACAGTTAGGTGGTTAAAGGGGTTATCCAAGATCATAACAGACCTCACAGAGTGGCTGACCCACGGTGGTGATCATACTTGCCACTGGGTTCGGTTTCCATAACTCCACAGCCAGCTCTTCCTCTTCTTGCTGCACTGAAATCAACATCCTGCTGATGTGGGTTGGCACCTCTGGGAGGTCTTTTATAGTCTTGGATAACCCCGTTAAGTTAGTCTTCATAGAGCAAATCAAATCAGTTTCTGAAAATGAACTGGTCACTATAATGGGATGTGTTTTCTGTAACTCAAAGTCTTTCTTACTAGATAGGGAAGAGGGGGAATGCAGCTGCAGGCTTTCTTCTTGAATCTTTGTGATATTGCATGCTGTGAGAGAGGAGGGAGCGCAGTCAGGAGGCACATAGCATAGATCTTCCATCATATCAGAGAGAGCCCACCCAATGAGCAGGTGTGGAGAGAGAAAATGTGCATTAAAAATGTCCCCCATATGCCGTGCCCCTCAAAATGAATATATTTACCTCGCTCCCTACGCCGCTTCTGGACCCCGCACCTCCAATGCTGCTTCTCCCCGCGTGCGGATGAAAACATCCGGTATTGGGGGGGGGGGCAGCTCATCCCCGTCACCGCCTGCCATTGGCTGCCCCTCCCCCTTGACACAGGTTGTTTTCATCCACGCACAGGGAGAAGCGGTGGTGCGGGGACCAGGAGCGGCACAGGGAGCGGGGTAAGTGTATTCAGTGTGAGGGGCCTGGCATATGGGGGGACATTTTTATAGTATTGGATAACCCCTTTAACAGAAACCTTTTGAAAACTCCAAAATATTATTCTTAGATGTTCATGTGGAGCCCTGGCCTTTTTTTGTAGCTTGTATTAATTAATCTTACTATAATAAGTTACCTTATTTTACTGTGATCAATTTCAGGACCTTCAGTGAAATGAGCTGCGCTGAGGAACAGTATGAGCTGTGTCAGCAGCTTTGCAAGGATCTTGCAGAAGACCTTAATAAGGAAGGATTAAAGGTTTGTGAAACTTTGAAACAATCTCCTGAAGCCTTGGTTCTCCTACACTGAATCTTTGTCTCCTACATTGTCAACATTTTCTATCGAGGGTTGGATACGTTTGTTGGAACCCTTGTTGAATGGCTTCCTATGTGCATCTAAATAATCTTGTCTTTTTCATAAATGTCATGTGTGAAATCTCGAGAGCTCCTTACACTCCCTTTTCTTACTAGTTAAGGCCCTATTAGACTGAGCGATTGTCAGGCCAGTTATCAGGAAAAAGTGTTCATTGGAACGCTCATTCCCAATAATTGGCCCGTGTAATTGTGCCACCGATCATTCGATAAATGAGCAGTTGTTTGTGGTCCGATTGACATCTTTCGTCAACGATTATGGGCAGCACATCTTCCTGTGTAAGCAGGGATATGCTGCCAATACTCATCACAACTGTACGGGTGAAGAGCGACTGCAGTAGCAATCGTTCCTCCCTCAAAAACTTCACATCGGCCTGTGCAACACACCGATGCAAATGAGTGCCGATTGACATGTTTATCACCAATCGGTGCTTGTTCTGCCCAAACATTAGCCAATCCAATAGAGCTTGGTCGTTATTATAAATATGGAGACCTTTTTTCTGTACAGGGCTGAGATGCTCTAATAGAGAGATCTCAATTATCTCTTTGGTCCGTCACCCAGCTGATCTGACGGGCTTCTTATCTCTGCTCTCTGACATTATAAACACTCATTATAGCTCAGTTCTTATCTTATTTAAGCTACATTCTTATCAGTAAGTGTTTATGACTTCTTAGTACATTAGAGATGAGGATTATTAGATGACTGGCACAAAGTATAAGTAAAAAGTAGGATTTACACAGCTAGACAAACAGTTACCCCAACAGAATTCAATATTTTTAATAAGGACCAATTGAATAAATGATTTTAGCCCAAAATGAGTAAAATGTACTCATACAAAAAAAATTGCCTCCGAAGGTGTACTTAGCCTTTAAGGCCTTATGGCCTGACAAACCAAAACTCACATCCCAACGATTAAGCATGATCATGGCATTATTATGCTGTGTGGAAGGAATCTACTCATAATGAGTGCTCTGAGTTGTTTTTATTAGCTTTATTCATTTCAGCACAGGCAGAGGAGACTTGAATTACTGTGGACCTTTACTTTCTCCCTTCTGGTGTCAGCTGCAGAGAGACATAGCTACTAATGTCCTGTGTTTTTAGCAGCCTCAGCACTGGATCAAATATGCAGCCTCTGTTCTGTGAGAGGAGTGTGACTCCAGGAGCATGCTGACAGAGGGGAGGAAAGGCAAGAGCAATGTGAGCTGTCAGGCCTGCCCAGTGATCGAGCTGCACTGTATCTGTATCATGGCAGATAATGATAACTTTCTATTAGTGTATTAGAAGCAAATAGAGGTCTTCTGCACAAACTGCTAAGGTTCAAGCTAGAGGTTTCACAAAGGTTCTGTGCATAAGGATCTAAGAGCCGTGATGGTATGTTTTAGGCTTCAGAGGAGCAGTATGGGTGATTCTCTTTAGGGTACACACATTGCTGCACAACATCAATACATGACAAACTCATATCTCGGTCAGCTTAGAGGCTTCAGCTAAAAGTTTTGAGGATTGTGTTACAGGGATGCTACATTGACGTGCCCAACATTAGCAACCAATAATGAGGCAGACATGAATTGCTCTATAATGACCCTCAAAATCCCTAATGACAGAGACTGTCAGACTTACTGACTGTAATATTCAATTCTGACTGCCAGCTTGTCCCTGGGGTTCCCTGTACACTGTCCTAAGTCAAAGCTAGGTCACTCAAATACAGCAAAAAATGTCTATTTCAGTTGCTTGCTTAAGCAGGCATTAAGTAGATCAGCAGCTCAGTCTGGCTGACTAACTAAGTTATGTATAGTCAACTGCGTCTCTCAGATCTACATGTCCTTCTCAGCAGGGCTGTGGAGTCGGTAAGCCAAAGCCCCGACTCTGACTCAGACTCCTCAATTTCCCCTAACTCCAAATCCCACTCTGACTCCCACTCCCTCATACATGGCGCATGTTTAAGCAATCACTTAATTTAAGCTTTTTATCACCCTTATGATACAATAAACACAGTATGTAGGTAGAACATAAAATATATTTATCCTGCTCTGTCTCCTCAGGCTGTGGGTGGGTCTCCAGCAGTTATTAGCATATATTAACTTGTGATCTCTAACACAATTACAGGTAAAGCCATGCTTCTCAGTCCTCAAAACACTTGGATCTCTCAGAGCTCAGTCCCATCATTCTGTGGGGGTGAGGTTACTCCTGCTCTCAGCCAATCAGATAACAGTCTTTCTGGTCTGCAGGTTACCATAGACACCTGTGTGCAATGAGAGACCTGCTGAACTGTCTATAGTTAATGGCCGACCAATGTATTTAGAAAATGTTTTCTTTTAACTGTCCCTTTATGATGAAAGTTAATCTTTGTAACTAGTGAGAAAACCTCTTTAATCTTGTTTCCTCTAGCAGATCTGAGATGAGTGCAGCCATTCCTTCCCAGTGCCTTTTTCCTTTGATCTGTAGCGAAGAGCTTCACTACTGAGCATCTACATGAAGGGCAGCATACATTCATCTCAACTAAAAGCCTAGATCCTTAGATCAGGAATAGAACAGACATTTATAGGACATTTCATCATTTTCCCAAATTTTTATGAAACTATATTCAGCACATACTGCATTGAACTAACTATACCAATTTATTATATATTTTCGGAGTCGGTACATTTTATAACTACTCCAACTCCACCAAAATGGGCTCCGACTCCACCAAAATGGACACCGACTCCACAGCCCTGCTTCTCAGTCCCTTCTTGTTTTGTCACGTGTGTTCTGCGTGATTCATCATGGACCAACAGCATAAATTGCGAAGAGTTGGAAGGAGATTAAGGCCCCATTCACACGACCGTATGAATGGGGCTGTATCTATTCCGCAATATTGCGGAATAAATGGGGCCCCATTCACCTCTATGGGAGCGCACAGCTGCGGCACGGAGCCAGCTCCGTGCCGCGGCTCCGCATAAAAAGATAAAACATGTCCTATTCTTGTCCGGACAAGTATAGGCATTTTGAATGGGGCGCCCGGCCGTTTGTTCCGCAGCGCGGCGGAATACACGCTGGGCGGCAGCCGTAGTATTTCGGGTCTGCATTATTGCGGACCCGCAATAATACGGCCATCTGAATGGGCCCTTAAAGAGGTTTTTCCATCTTGGACAATGGGGGCATATCGCTAGGATATGCCCCCATTGTCTTATAGGTGCGGGTCCCACGCTGGGACCTGCACCTATATGAGAACACGGCCCCAAAAGAGAAGGAGGGCACACCGCGCATGCGCGGCCGCCCTCCATTCATTTCTATGGGGCCGCCAAAAATAGCAGAGCGCTGGCTCGGCTATTTCCGTTGGCTCCATAGAAATGAATGAGAGCGCACCGCGCAAGCGCGGCCCGGCTCCCATTAATTTCTATGGAGCCAACGGAAATAGCCGGCCAGCGCTCTGCTATTTTCGGCGGCCCCATAGAAATGAATGGAGGGCGGCCGCGCATGCGCGTTCTCAATATAGGTGCAGGTCCCAGCGGTGGGACCCGCACCTATAAGACAATGGGGGCATATCCTATGAGGTGACTGGGACGGGAGCTCTTGCGTTCCTGGTCACCAGAGAGACTGGCGCTTTTTTCTGTAGTGTGCAAGCACGACCACCGCTGCTGGATTGTAAAATGCCATTTGCTAAATAGAAACAACTCCTTTAACTCTAATAATTTATTTCTAACAAGACATGGCATGATTGATTTTTCTAAGTTGGCCAGTAAGCAGTAAGCACAGGAATATTTTATGCTAGTTGACATTATGCCCCGATACCAAGATCCGGCTGCGCATGCTCCCTAGATGAGAGGAGAGTCTCGGCGCCAGCACAGAGTTGGTGTGCACCTCCAATCAGCACATCATGTCACAGGGACAGCGCTATCTGAGTTTCTGAGCGCTGCAAAGATGTGGGTTGCACCTGGAATAGAATTGGGTTACTTTAACAATGTTCACACCCAAGTCGTGACCTGGATGGTATCTGTTGGTTACACACCATGTCAATCATGAGCCTGAGGGCATATATACCTGGTGTTTAGTTTGTTTCCTCATTGCTGCCCTAAACCTCTGATGAAGCTAGCAGAGGCTGGTGAAACATGTTGGGGGGCAGTTGTTAGGTTTTAGAAATTCTGGTCTATGATCATGCTGTGAATGAACTTATATCACGTTGAAGCAGACGCAGATAGTTGTGGATAGTATGGGTCAGTGAGGTTAACTGACAGCAGTCCACATGTGTGTATGAACATTGGCAGTGGGATTCTGTGCACACCCCACGCAGTGTGTAAGCAGTCATATACGCTAAACTTATATGTGCAGTCACAGCAGGCGTTTAGACAGAAAGTTTTTAATCTTTTGATTTGCTCACAATTCTTTTAGTAGGCTCAATAAAAGTTACATTTTAGCATCACTATATAGGAGTATCTGGGAAAATATTTGGTTATTGGCCCCTTGGGCTTTTAGAAATGATTAATATGTAAATTACCAAAACCCAGATAGGGTCCCTTTATCTATATTCATTTTTCTAAGGAGTGTACAAAAGACCAGGAGACATTCATTATGTGCAGAGGAATGGAGATTTGCACATCAAGAGAGAAAAGGATTCTTTACTGTTAGAAAAGTCAAACTATGGAATGCCCTACCCCAAGAGGTAGTAATGGCATATATGATGTCAGCATGTTATCTAATAACAATGGCATTGAGTGTTATAATGGATGATATATAATTCATCTGAGAAAGCTTGCACTTGTGTCTTTTTTTTCAACCTATGGAACTATGTAAGTACACATCTGTGGTGGACGCTCTGGGGAAAAATCAAAGATAACATAGTTCGCACAAAATGCCTGTTTTTACACCGGAACGCAACGGATCCCATTGTGGTGAATGGGATCCAGGGGGCTCCAGCAGTTCTGGTATTCTGGTCCTATGCTGGAATACCAGTATTGTAGCGCAGATGTGAACCCAGCCTAAGGTGCTTTCAGTTGTATTATTGAATAGTTTAGTTGGTTCCTGAACCCACCCAATTCCTCCATCCTTTTAAACTGCTGTCCTCGTTCCCACACTTGGAGAATATTTCCTAGGTTCTTCTCTAGGATTTTGTTTATGTCTCGCTTGTCTTTGCACTTCCTCCTTCGGTTGTTTTATAGATGTCCTTGTCCAGCTATTTCCTGCTTTGCACTTCGAGGCCAAAAAGATTATATTTTCTAAGCATTTATGAAAGTTAAATAATAACACTGTGGCATCTGCTCAGAGCCGTAAGAGTTCAGTCAATGGGTGGACCTCCCAGCTTCCATTATGGCTGGAACTTCCTATCCTGTAGGTGAACTTTTCACTCTGTGGCCAAAAGAAACACTAGAGCCTTTATAGGGTTATAACTTTACTTCTTCTTCCTTTATTTTAGGGCAGAACTGTTACATTAAAACTAAAAAACATCAAGTTTGAAGTCAAGACCAGAGCATCCACCGTGTCCTATGCAGTTTCTACAGAGGAGGAGATCTTTTCTGTTGCCAAAGAAATTCTCAAGGCGGAAATTGATTTGGCTTCACCAGAACCTCTGCGGCTCAGATTGATGGGTAATTCAAGACTATGAAGCTCACTTAGGATGAACAGTGCACCCTCCATTCATTTCCCCGCTCCGTTCTCACTGTAGGTGTGGGTCACAAAGGTGGGACCCGCACATATCAGACAATGGGGGCATATCCTAGCGATATGCCCCCATTGTATGTGATGGTAAAACCCCTTTAATTTATCCTTCTCCGGTTTGTAACAATTGTGTTGATCTTTGCTGTTTGAAATCACATTTTTTTACGTTCCCGCTTTGCATCTTATGGCTGTAAATTCTCTGTCCGTGTCAGACATGGGTTCCTTGGGCCCACCTAAGATGCCGCCCCTCTATGCAGAACATGTCAATTCTTAATTTTAATTTGAATCAACCCAAGGTAGGCTTTCGGGGCCCATTTTTGTGTCGGGGTATGCACCGAACGTAGGATCCTCTGTTGTGTCACTGTTTTAGTGCAAACCCATTTCAAAACCTGGTTCAAACAATTAAAGAAGAACTCCCGACAAAAATTTTATTCCATGTTCTGCTAGAAATGTACATGATATAATCTGTAGTGAATGTCATTTTCTTACCAGTGTCTGAATTTTTGACTTGTATCATCCTGAAGTTTCTTATCTGTGTCATGTGACCAGCAATTAGACCCACCAACTCACACATAGACTTATGTGTGGACAGGAAGTCTAATTCTCTATGTATTCCTATGAGATTGAAAGTGAGGCTCCCATAGAAATGGATAGAGTTGTTGCTAGCTTTCTGTCCTGGGTCAGTTGGAGGTCAGGGAGTTGGTCACATGACCCAGCTACAATAAGAAGAGAGGTTTTTACTCACAGAAACAGTCACTGATAAGAAGATGACAATCACTACAGATTATATCATGCACCTTTCTAACAGGTCAGAGAATAAAAATTTTTGTGGGAGTTCTTCTTTAAACAAAGAAAAAACATACAAAAGGCTGCACATCACCAAGTAAAAAAGAATACTTATTCTATTGGACAACACACAAAAAAGTTAAAAACTTTGTATACAATAAAGACCTTTTGCAGGACAAAAATGATAGATCCAGTGCACAACCATGTGCACACCCAGTCCTGAATATGGACAAATGTACATTAATTGTACATGTAATTTAATTGTTAATTGTGCTATCCTTTGTCTACACTGCAAATCCCTAGAGTACCTTAGTTTTCTTCTTCAGGACTGGTGCACATAATCGCCTAACCTACCATATTTTTCGCTACATAAGATGTATTTTGTTTTTCCCCAAAAGTGGGGGAAAAATGCCCCTGCGTCTTATGGGGCGAATGCTAATGAGCGCTTCCATTATGGAAGCGCTCATTAGCACAGGAGGACCAGGAAGCAGTGAATGCTCTGTACTCACCGCTTCCTGGTCCTCCGTTCGCCTGTGCACAGTGTGAGGGCGCTCTGTGACCTCACACTGTGCACGCCGGTTCACGGCACAGCCGACAGCAGGAAGAAGAGGATCGCGCTGGAGGAGAAGAGCGGTGGTGTCCGGAGCAGGAGAGGTAAGTGGCTTTTTTCTTTTATTAAATATGAGGTACTGGGGGCTGACCTGAGGCAAGGGGGCTGCTGGGGGGCTGACCTGAGGCAAAGGGAGCTGCTGGGGAGCTGACCTGAGGCAAAGGGGGCTGCTGGGGGCTGACCTGAGGCAAATGGGGGCTGCTGGGGGCTGACCTGAGGCAAATGGGGGCTGCTGGGGGGCTGACCTGAGGCAAAGGGGGCTGCTGGGGGGCTGACCTGAGGCAAAGGGGGCTGCTGGGGGGCTGACCTGAGGCAAAGGGGGCTGCTGGGGGGCTGACCTGAGGCAAAGGGGCTGCTGCTGGGGGGGCTGCTGACCTGGGGCAAAGGGGCTGCTGGGGGGCTGACCTGAGGCAAAGGGGGCTGCTGGGGGCTGACCTGAGGCAAAGGGGGCTGGGGGCTGCTGAGGGGGGGCTGACCTGAGGGCAAAGGGGCTGCTGGGCGGGCTGGACCTGAGGCAAAGGGGGCTGGGGATTAGAGGCAAAGGGGGCTCCTGGGGGATAATATGAGGCAATAGGGGCTCCTGGGGGATAATATGAGAGGCAATGGGTGCTGCTGCGGGCTAATATGAGGCAATAGGGGCTGCTGGGGACTAATATGAGAGGCAATGGAGACTGCTATTGGGCAATGGGGGCTGATATTAGGCAATAGGGACTGATGAGAGGCATATGGGCGCTGATGAGAAGCATGGGGCTCTTATCTGAGGTCAAATTGGGGGTCATTTATTTGGGTGTCTGATCTGAGGTCTTGTTGGGGTCTTATTAACATTGGGAGTCTGATTGGGGCTGTCAGCTAAGGTCTGATTAACATTGGGGGTCTGACTGTAGGTCTAATGAAAAATATTTTTTCTTATTGTCCTCCTCTAAAACCTAGGTGCGTCTTATGGGCCGGTGCATCTTAGAGGGCGAAAAATATGGAATCTGGTGGCTCTATGTCTGTCTTCATAAAATCGCCGGAACTGAGGGGAACAAAAATCTCCATGACCCCGGTGCTTGTAAACACAGAATTGACAAATTGTCTGATTAGATGCAACTGCTAATCATTCCACTCTATTAGTAGAAAAAGAACCCCCACGTGACAATTGCTTGTCCTAACCGATAAGATGGGTGATAACATGAATAAAAGTCCATGAATTCCTTCCTGGAGTGAAAGAGAACAGTAATGCTGCGTTAACATCTGCATTGTAAACTCCGGCAATTTGTTCCAGCGGAACACTGTGCACCACTGGATCACCATTCACTATAATGGGATCTGGAGGAGATCCATCCGCTTTTCCGGCGTATATGATGGCTACGTGTAGTATAATGGGATCTGGCTGCTTTCTGGCGGGTATGTATTTTTATGTCCAGCTGAAAGCCGACATACATGCCCAGGGGTGCATCACCATTGAGGCGAGGTGAGGCGATTGCCTCAGGCAGCACCAGGTAGGGGCAAGAGGGGGGGCAGTGGAATGGAGATGATCTATTTCTGCAGTATAGTATTGGGAAGCACAGTATGTGGCACTGTATTACCCTGTATGTTTTGTAGCTCTGTATCTAATGTTTTCCGAGTATTTCTTTAACAGTAGGGCTGGAGGGAAGGGGTTAGGTTAAAGAGGCTCTGTCACTACCTCCTAATCTATGTATTAAAATACATAGGTGGGTAGTGGCCTCACAATGAATTCAAATCATACCTGTAATTCCCTTGTAGATGCAGCGGTTGATGTGTAATTTGAAGGGCTTTCCCCTTCTGAGCACCGTATCTTAACCACCCTCCCGGGTCCTAGGCACGCCCTCCAGTGTTTAGAAACTCCCCTATCCTTTATGATTGACAGTACTAGACCGTTCGGCGCATCTGAACGATTTCCCAGGCATGCGCAGTAGCGCTTGCAGTGCCGAACACTGCAAGCGCTTGGATTCAACTGCGCACGCACCGTCACTTCGCCGAGCTCGCTCCTGGCTCCTCTCAGCTGATAAGAAGCGCGCACCGTCACTTCCGGGTACGACGAAGTGACGGCGCTTGCGCAGTTGAATCCAAGCGCTTGCAGTGTTCGGCACTGCAAGCGCTACTGCACATGCCCGGGACATCGTTCAGATGCACCGAACGGTCTAGCGCTGTCAATCATAAAGGATAGGGGAGCTTCTAAACACTGGAGGGCGTGCCTAGGACCCGGGAGGGCGGTGAAGATACGGTGCTCAGAAGGGAAAAGCCCGCCCTCCAATACTCTGAAGGCTCTTTTGTATACTTTTTAAACTTCAAATTACACATCAACCGCTGCATCTACAAGGGAATTACAGGTATGATTTGAATTCATTGTGAGGCCACTACCCACCTATGTATTTTAATACATAGGTTAGGAGGTAGTGACAGAGCCCTCTTTAAGAAACTAGCATTGAGCGGTTAGGGGGTCGTTTCCGTTTCTCCTTAGGCAGCAGAAAGGCTTGGTGCACCTCTGTACATGCGGGATACAGTGCCCGGAACAGAGAGCTGGAGTTCACAACGCGGATGTGAACCCAGTCTAAAAGGCTGTGATCAGTCTCAAATGTTCTACACCTAGAATAATAAGCCTGATATTGTGTGAAAGCTAAGATTCTATACTATAATATGCCAAGAACTGATCCCTTGCACTAGCTGCGGCAAGCCTTTAAAATTATTACAGATGTATTACAGATATCCTTTTCCTAGATTATTATTCATTTTACTATTGTTATTAGGTGTAAGAATTTCTGGATTTCTATCGGAGGATGACAAACATCAGAAAAGCATCACTAGTTTCCTGAGCTTAAGCAAAGCTACAAAGACTAAATGCTCTGATATGGCAGACAAATCTGACCAAGCAACTCAGGCTCCGGCCCCACAGAGAGAAAGTTTCTTCAATCAGAAACGTGCCGCAAGACAACAAGGACTGGAGCAAGGGTCCACAAGTAACGCAAGCACAAGCAGTGAGCAGAATGCGACGTGTGCTCCAGCTGAACAGCAGAAGGACATTATTGAGGTTGACCAGATTTGTGAAGAACCTGATTTCACGTGTCCTATTTGCATGATGAAAGAGAGCGATTGGGATCTTGAGGCATTTAATAAACATATTGACCAATGTTTGAGTAAATCCCCTCCTTCTGCTAACCTTGAAACAACAAAATTTAAAGACGTACTTGCTGCAAGTAATGATAAAGCCAAAAAGAATAATGAAGGCTTGTCTGATGACCTCAGGAAAGATGTCCATATAAAGAATCTTAAAAACAAATTGGTGACTGTCCCACCATGTGATGACTTGGACGACTTTGTAATTGATAAAAACACAATGCGTGCTATCCATGACCAAGAAGTACCGATAAACCCCTGCAAGGATGAAATCATTTGTAAGAACCCTATGGAAAATCATCAAAAAGAAAGTGATGTAGGCCTTAAAACCACCGATGAGAGTAAAGCCACCTGGGCACCAAGTTCTTCAGAGTGTCATGAGGAAACCATATTCATCTGCCCAGTATGCAACATACGGCAAGATACCTCAAACCTGGCTGTGTTTAATAGACATGTTGATGTGTGCCTCAATAAGGGGATTCTAGAAGAGCTCCAGGAACATACCTCCAACCAGGATCCAAGACGTCCCATCAAAACCGATCTTCAAAATGGTGAGTGCATTAAGTTGACTGCTCGTGGGCTTTTACTGAATGCTATAAACATCTCCTTCTACTTAGAACGTTACACTCTATTACATATATTCATAGCTTTACCACACATTTCCAAAGAAAACTAGAAGACTGTTGAGAACTATGGGGAAACTTTTTTGCCCCAAGCAAGCAGCACCAGTGTGGGTGAATGTATCCCGTATCAGCACTGTAGACTATGTTGGTACTTTATACATAGAGTACTTGATGATAATTGACAATTACTGGGAACCTGTCGTCAGGTTTATTCTGCCCTTTCTGAGGACAGCATAACGTAGTGACAGAGACCCTGGTTCCAGTACGATGTCACTTGTTTTCTTGCTGTAGTTTTCATAAGATTAAACTTTATTATGTGCCAATGTGAGCCAGTACTCCTTGTACCCTGAATCGGTGTGCTCCCCCCCTCTCTTCTATCACTGATTGACAGATTTCTCCTTATTACTGTGCATAGGTAGAAATCTTTCAGTCAGTGACAGCTAAGTGGGGGCTGGAAGCTCATAACTCCCAAGCACATCACTGAAAGGACTACTGACTCACACAGCGCTTAGCTCACGTGGCGCCAGGTAAACTATGAGTTTATGAAAACTATTGTGAGAAAATAAGTGGCACGCTGCCACAATCTGGGTGTCTGTCACTACGCTATGCTGTCTTCAGGTAGAGCAGTATAAAACCTGCCGACAGATTCCCTTTTGAGGCTCAAATGCATTGAAATAGAAATTCAAGAATAGACACCAGCATCACCATCACTGGAACATAAAAGTTGATTTTCATATTTCTCACGGTGCATGGGCCCCCATTTAAAATGGGAGCTACATATTAAAGGGGCTGCCTGAGATTTTGTTGTTGATGGTCTATCCTCATGATAGGTTATCAATATCTGATTGGTGAGGTATGACCTGGTACCCCCGCAGATCAGCTGTTTGAAGAGACAACGTTGTCCTGGTGAGTGCTTCGACCTCTTCCCAAGCCAGTGACATTACATTCATCGGTCATGTGGCCTAGCCACAGCTCAAGTGCAATACGAAGCACAGCTGCTATACGGTGGATGGTGCTGTGCTTGGTAAGCTGTGAGGTGGCTTCAGTGCTCATCAGCCTCTTCAAACAGCTGGTCAGTCGGGGTGCCAGGAGTTGGACCCCCACCAATTTAGATATTTATGACTTATCCTTAGGGTAGTCCATCAATATCAAAGTCTTGGGCAACCCCTTTAAAAGAATCCACCACTGACTGGATCCAGAAATGTGCTCTGAGGGATTGCCCCCGTCATGGCTGTGGATGGGAAAATACTGTAGTTCTAGTCTAGGTGGACCAGGACCAGAAGCTTATACAGGGGTGTATCGGGCAGGGCTGTGGAGTCGGAGTCGTGGAGCCGGAGTCGGTGTCCATTTTGGTGGAGTCGGAGTTGGAGTCTGTATAAAATGGACCGACTCCGACTCCACAAATATATAATAAATTGGTATAGTTAGTTCAATGCAGTATGTGCTAAATATATTTTCATAAGAATTTGGGAAAATGATGAAATGTCCTATAAATGTCAGTTCTATTTCTGAACTAAGGATATAGGCTTTTAGTTGAGATGACTGTGTGCTGCCCTTCATGTAGATGCTCATTAGTGAAGCTCCTCCGCTACAGATCAGAAGAAAAAGGCACTGGGAAGGAATGGCTGCACTCATCTCAGATCTGCTAAAGAAAACAGGATTAAAGGGGTTTTCTCACTAGTTACAAAGATTAGCTTTCAACATAAAGGGGCAGTTAAAAGAAGACATTTTATAAATGCATTGGTCAGTCATGAACTATAGACAGTTCAGCAGGTCTCTCACTGTACACACGTTTCTATGGTAACTTGCAGACCAGAAAGACTGTTATCTGATTGGCTGAGAGCAGGAGTGACCTCATCCCCATAGAATAATGGGACTGAGCTCTGAGTGATTACCTGCAGTAAGCAAAATGTGTTGTGAGGACTGAGAAGCATGGCTTTACCTGTAATTATGTTAGAGATCACAATCTCCTGCTCTGTCAGAGGAAGTTAAAGGGTTATTCCCATCTCGGACAATGGGGGCATATCGCTAGGACCTACAGTACAGACCAAAAGTTTGGACACACCTTCTCATTCAAAGAGTTTTCTGTATTTTCATGACTATGAAAATTGTAGATTCACACTGAAGGCATCAAAACTATGAATTAACACATGTGGAATTATATACTTAACAAAAAAGTGTGAAACAACTGAAAATATGTCTTATATTCTAGGTTCTTCAAAGTAGCCACCTTTTGCTTTGATTACTGCTTTGCACACTCTTGGCATTCTCTTGATGAGCTTCAAGAGGTAGTCACCTGAAATGGTTTTCACTTCACAGGTGTGCCCTGTCAGGTTTAATAAGTGGGATTTCTTGCCTTATAAATGGGGTTGGGACCATGAGTTGTGTTGGGCAGAAGTCAGGTGGATACACAGCTAATAGCCCTACTGAATAGACTGTTAGAAATTGTATTATGGCAAAAAAAAGCAGCTAAGTAAGGAAAAACGAGTGGCCATCATTACTTTAAGAAATGAAGGTCAGTCAGTCCGAAAAATTGGGAAAACTTTGAAAGTGTCCCCAAGTGCAGTCGCAAAAAACATCAAGCGCTTCAAAGAAACTGGCTCACATGAGGACCACCCCAGGAAAGGAAGACCAAGAGTCACCTCTGCTGCGGAGGATAAGTTTATCCGAGTCACCAGCCTCAGAAATCGCAGGTTAACAGCAGCTCAGATTAGAGAGAGAGAGAGGAGACTGTGTGCAGCAGGCCTTCATGGTAAAATAGCTGCTAGGAAACCACTGCTAAGGACAGGCAACAAGCAGAAAAGACTTGTTCGGGCTAAAGAACACAAGGAATGGACATTAGACCAATGGAAATCTGTGCTTTGGTCTGATGAAGCCAAATTTGAGATCTTTGATTCCAACCACCGTGTCTTTGTGCGACGCAGAAAAGGTGAACGGATGGACTCTACATGCCTGGTTCCCACCTTGAAGCATGGAGGAGGAGGTGTGATGGTGTTGGGGTGCTTTTCTGGTGACACTGTTGGGGATTTATTCAAAATTGAAGGCATACTGAACCAGCATGGCTACCACAGCATCTTGCAGCGGCATGCTATTCCATCCGGTTTGCATTTAGTTGGACCATCATTTATTTATCAACAGGACAATGACCCCAAACACACCTCCAGGCTGTGTAAGGGCTATTTGACCAAGAAGGAGAGCGATGGGGTGCTACGCCAGATGACCTGAACCCAATCGAGATGGTTTGGGGTGAGCTGGACTGCAGAGTGAAGGCAAGTGCTAAGCATCTCTGGGAACTCCTTCAAGACTGTTGGAATACCATTTCAGGTGACTACCTCTTAATGCTCATCAAGAGAATGCCATGAGTGTGCAAAGCAGTAATCAAAGCAAAAGGTGGCTACTTTGAAGAACCTAGAATATAAGACATATTTTCAGTTGTTTCACACTTTTTTGTTAAGTATATAATTCCACATGTGTTAATTCATAGTTTTGATGCTTTCAGTGTGAATCTACAATTTTTATAGTCATGAAAATACAGAAAACTCTTTGAATGAGAAGGTGTGTCCAAACTTTTGGTCTGTACTGTATATCGAGAACGGGGCCCCCAAAGTTAAGGAGGGCGCACCGCGCATGCGCGGTCACCCTCCATTCATTTGCATGGGGCCGCCGAAAATAGCTGGCTCGGCTATTTCCGTTGGCTCCATAGAAATGAATGGGAGCGCACTGCATATGCGCGGCCCAGCTCCCATTCATTTGTATAGAGCCGATGGAAATAGCCGAGCCAGCGCTCGGCTATTTTCGCCGGCCCCATACAAATGAATGGAGGGCGGCCGCGCATGCACGGTGCGCCCTCCTTGACTTTCGGGGCCCCGTTCTCGATATAGGTGCGGGCCCCAGCGGTGGGACCCGCACCTATAGGACAATGGGGGCATATCCTAGCGATATGCCCCCATTGTCCGAGATGGGAATAACCCTTTAATATATGCTAATAATTGCTGGAGACCCACCCACAGCCTGAGGAGACAGAGTGCGTGCAAACTGCCTGTCAGCCAGTGAATCAACGGCTGAGAAAACCCCTTTAAGGCAAGTACTTCTTAGTATATCTAAACTTTCAATAAACTGTGCATAAATCAATTGTCCAGTGCATGTTCTCTCTGTATGCTTTATGTCTTAGTTTGCTTTTCCTCTGATGTAAAACACCTAGGGCCTTATGTATGAGAACTGTCTAGGTGTAGAAGTTTCTTTGTTGTCCATAGAAACCAATCAGAGCTCCCCTTTCATTTCATATAGTGCTCTGGGGAAATGAAAGGGGAGCTCTGATTGGTTGCTATGGGCAACAAAGAAAGTCTTAGACCTAGACAGTTTTCATACATCAGGCCATTAGTGAGGTGCACCCAGAGAAAAGCCTGATAATGAAAGTTCAGAGTAAAGATATCTAGTAAAACATAGATTACAAACATATCTGTACTATTGATTTATGGAAAGTTTGTTTAAAGTTATCACTTAAACATGTGCCATGTATGAAGGAGTCAGGAGTCGGAGTCAGGGGAAATTGAGGAGTCGGAGTTGGAATCGGGGCTCTGGCTTACCGACTCCACAGCCCTGGTATCAGGCTCCCAAATATTGAGTTGCATTCAATGTACTGCTCTAACACTATTAGCGTTTTATAATATCCATGCTCCTGTAATCCATTAGCTCACGGTCCACATCCACTTTTTGCTCCGCAGTATTAGGCTGTGTGAGCAGATCCTGAAAGTCTCTCTGGAGCTTTTGGTGACCTTTGGCTGCTCCTTCCTGCTGTAGGTGAATGATCCATTAGGAGCACAAGCTGTAAACATGGCACGGCGCCCGGCATACACAGACAAAGGTTGTGTGGAAAAATAACAAATCCTGCCAGGACTTTTCTCCTTAAATAAAACTTTTACTGACGGCTAGAAGTTTACTGCACAGCTAGTAAGTTTCAGAGTCTTCAGTCAGGGGTAGGAAAGACTGCGTTATTCTCAGCGTGTATTACGTATATATCCTACTTGGGTTTACATAGACTGTACGTATACACCGTGTGCCCACATATAATTTACATTAGTGGACACAGTATTTGTGTTACATGAAGAAGGAAGTCCATTACCTTCTGCCAGCTGGTTTGTCATTTGTCTTGCAGAAAACTTAAAGAGGCTCTGTCACTAGGTTTTAACCTATGTATTTAAATACATAGGTTAAAACCCCTTAACTTGTACATTTATAACATACCTTTATTGCAGAGTACAGCGCAGCGGTTGTGCTGGAAAACTGCAAGCGCTTCTATCCTTGTGCGCACGCGCCGGCGCGATCGAACTGCGCAGGCGCGGGATTTCAGCGCTAGGCCGAATGGTCTAGCGCTGTCAATCTATTTCCAGAGGGGCGTGGACTTCGGCATGGGGGAGAGCCTCGGGCCCCGGGGGGGCGGTGAAGAAGCGGTGCTCAGGAAGAAAGAGCCCGCCCCCCGGTGCTCCGAAGGCTCATTAACACACAGTTTTAAGTTCGTTTTCCAGCACAACCGCTGCGCTGTACTCTGCAATAAAGGTATGTTATAAATGTACAAGTTAAGGGGTTTTAACCTATGTATTTAAATACATAGGTTAAAACCTAGTGACAGAGCCTCTTTAACTCAACAAGTGTCCCCTGCTTGATTATACAGTATAGTACACAATGCCAGTCTGCTGCATCAAAAGCTGAAGAGATATTGTCTTGTGTTAGAAAGTGTCACGGACGTACAGAGACACCCGGGCGACAGTCTCCGCGACAGTGAGTGGCAGGAGATCTTTGAGACTGGCAACATGTGGTTTGATCTGACATGTTTACCTTGTGGATCAATAGGCGTCTGTGTTGTTTCTGGTACTGGCCACACCCTTAGCTTCCAGATGTTGCTATTGGGGTCATTTAACTTTCCCTATTTGTAGTCTCTCCCACTATGCTGTGTGGTTTATAGCTTCAGTTGGACCTGTGGATAGCTGGTGTGTGGATCTCTGCTGAGTTCCTTGTGCTGCCATAGCTTCTTGGAAATTAAGTGTTAACTTTCCCTTTTGTTTCTTATTTTGCTTTTTCTGTTTGTTGTATTTCCTTGCTGTTTTGTATCAGGCCTCAGGGAGACTACCATTCATCCTTCCTTTGGAGGAATGGGCTGTCTCTTTCCTGTCATTAGTACCAGGGTCCTTTAGGGTGAGATAGGACTTTAGGTATTCCTGTGTATGAACTCGCCTACCTTTGGGGTCTGTTCATACTGGTAGTCAGTCAGGGCTTTGGTTAGGGTTTTCACTAGGAGGTGTCAATTTTCCTTCCCTAGTTTTTAGGCCTTATTTCCTTTTCCTTTCCCTCCTATACTCGATGTGGGGTATTTCTCTCACACCAGAGCGTGACAGAAAGGTGCTTGACTTCTAGATTAAAAACAGGATTATTAAGCTCCTTTATAAACTACTTGGGAAGCATTAGCCGCAAACTGTGAATCTGTATGGCAACGATCAATCGCATTATAGGGAATCATATCTGCGTGTAAATGCATCTACAGTATCATCTCCTCTCAGCAATCAGGTAATGAAGAGTTTGTTCCCAATAATTGCCTTTTCATTTACTGTGTAAGGCTAGTTTCACACTTGGTTTTATCGGATCCATCAGGCTGTTCTCTTCCGGAGTACACTGGATACTGCCATTCACCGCTGGACCCTATTGAGTATAATAGGATCCGTATGGGATCTGGTCGGTTTCCAACACGAATGCCGGGTTTCAGCTGGTACAATGCAAGCGTGAAACTAGCCTAAAAGAGCCTCAAAGGGGTTCGACACCCTGCCAGTCAGCGGTTTCAAGCTCTGGTTCCAGAATTACACAGATCTCTTCATCGTGTAGTGGAAAGACCTGGTTACTGCAGCTCTGCTACCATTTGCTTCATAGGTCCTGTAGCTGTGTTGCAGTTACCAGTTCTGTCCACTATGCAATGGACGACGCTGTGTAGTTCCAGGGCATGAGCTACTGCTGAATCGGAGATGCGGGATGTCAGACCCCCGCTGGTCAGATATTGAGTATAGGCCATCAATCGTAAAATCCTTTGCATCCCCTTTGAGGTTCTTATCCTTTATGCAGTAATGTTGAAGAGCCCCACCCTTATTGTGTGATTTTTTTTATTTTTTTTTTCTTGCCGCAGTTTAGGTGCCCACATCTGTAGCTTAAGAGTATTTCATTACATTTCAGCACCATATAGTCCTCCACACATCATACAGTAACTGACATGACTGCATTGTAAAAAAGGACACTACAGACCCTGAGAAATGTGCACACGATGGATGTTCAGAGTCAGGAAGAACGCATGGCTATAAAGCTTAGCGACCGCTTTCTGTCATTAATTGCCATCTTCCTGTAAATGGAATGTAAATTCCTGCTGTGTCTTGATCGATAATTGTCTGAACCGTTACCTTTCGTAGACAAATGCTTTTCAGCAAATATTTGTCCTTTGTAGAGCAGCAGTTTGTTTTAGTTGTGCTTTTACTGTGTTGTTCCTCATAGAAATTTGTGAATTTCGGGTGTTAGTAGTCCTCTTGTCAGAGGGGCGTGTCCCTACACAGTCTGACACTGGCAGCACTGATTGAACAATGTCAGACTGAGACTATTTAGTCATAATTTGCCAGGAGGAATAACGGAGTAAGGGTTCTTTCACACGAACGTATATTTGCGGGCCCGCATTACTGCGGACCCGCAAATATACGGGGGCCGCCCGGCGTGTGTTCCGCAGCGCTCGGACAAGTGTAGGACATGCTTCAAAAGAGCCGCGGCACGGAGCTAGCTCCGTGCCTCTGCTCCTGGCCCCATAGAGGTGAATGGGGCCACATCTATTCCTGCAATTTTGCGGATAGATACGGCCCCATTTACACGTCGTGTGAATGGGGCCTAAAGATGCTCCACAATTGTTATTTTATAAGAAATACACTTATTTACTAAAATGCACATGGTGACAGGGATATATCATCTGTAAACCTAAAGGAAATCTACTATCTCTACTCTACTCTATAACTACATTCCTCAGATATAATCTGTACAAAAGGTTAAATAACGTTATATAAAAATTAACTTGTGCTGATCCAGGCATTACATGCGTTTTTTCCTCATTCATGTTTAAGGGAGAATACATTTCTTTTTTGGAGTCACTGAAAATAGAACTGTCATATGTTTCAATCAGACCCTCTGCATGGAGTTTGTATATTATAAATATAATAATGGTGATTTGCCTATCATGTAGGAGCGAATTTGGCATGTGTATCACACATATCCCAAATACACTATTACTCATTTCAATGCATAGGATTGATTGAAAATACAGTGGAATATGTAAAGAAAATCTAGCGTGTCCCGTTGGATCTCACTTATAGCGAAAACAGGGGCCAAGCCAGCATGCTTGGCTATTTCAGTAACTCCAGAATGCTGGAATGGAGAAATCCAGACAGGTGTGGTCAGCAATCCATTAAATTGATAGAGGTCATCTCATCAGGCAATTAGAGGTCAGGGGCACATGTTCTCAGTATAAGGTAGTATGTTGTGACATACATTTCTTTGGTGGTAAAACCCCTATAAGGCTCACCTCTCCTGACATGCCTGTTTTAATAGCTTCATGCATTCCCCATGTAATAACAATTCTGGAACATCTATTCTTATGTCTCTATGATGTGCCATTCCTTTATTATTTCTACTAGAAGTTATGAATGAATTGCTAGCAGTCTGCAGTAAGGGTACAGAGGGGTGGTAACCAGTTGGGGGTGTGTACCTGCACAGTCTCACAATATCCAGTCAGTTCTGCCATTGTCAGACTGTGCAGGTAAACCCCCCTTCCCCCCCAAATTGGTTACCACCCTTCTGTGCCCTTACTGCAGACTGCTAGCAATTCATTCAGAATTTCTAGTAGAAATAATAAAGAAACGACACAACATAGAGACATACGAATAGAGGCTACAGAATTGTTATTACGCTGGGAATACATGAAGCTATTAAAACAGGCATGTCAGGAGTGGTGAAAGGTCCTCTTTAAAGGCTGACCTCATAAAAACACATTTAAGCCATATTCTTTTCAGTTTGGTAAGGTTAAGCTTTAATGGGTGTTTATGAGGTCAGGAGATCAGGGATAAGGATTCACATGAGTCGTCAGCTGACGGGACTCAGGAGGAACAGTCTGCAAATGTACTAATTTTTCACCGCATGTATCACAAAAAACGCTGAAAATCTTTAATAACGACCAATTGAAAAAACTGCCCTGAAGGCGTCCTTAGCCTTTAAGGACTAATCATTTCAATTCTTGTTAACAGGGACCATGGTCAGGGGGAATGCTGGTAATAAATCCACTGCTCGAACTAAACGGTAGGTTTCATCATTATTAGGTTGGAGCATGAACAGCCCGTTACTGTGTTCGCCCCAGGAATGTGACACATGAACTTTTCCTTATGTTATCACCATCAGTCATAAGTCCTCTCTGATTGTCACATTCAGAAGTCAAAAAATGAGATGCTGCACATCTATTAGTTCCCTGCACTCATCAGGCCGGGTGTCGACATTGAGACGGGGATGTTTACTTGCTTCCAGATCACATACAGTTTTGGTGATTTGTGTGAAGACACGAGCATGTGGCATGTATGCATTCTGCACATCTTAAAGGGATTGTCTGAGACCCATAGAAAGTAAGATACTACTGGGACAGGTTTTAGAGCAGTAGAAGAAAAGGACTCAACTACTGAGACTGACACTGTTGAAGTGCTTCGGCTCCCGTCCCCACCGCCCTACATATGTCACCGTTGGGGCAGCGGTCATAGAAATGTATGCAGGATGTCATCACATGCCGTGCAGTGGAGACAGGAGCCATGGCCATGGAATCAAAAGGTGAGCCCTTGTATTTTGTGTTTTAAAACCCTGTTGACCCAACAGTATGTCATTTGTATGGGTTACAAACAACCCCTTTACCCTGTGATCCAGCAGTCATTTTTTAGGGGTCTCAGACACCCCCTTTAAATTTCATTTTCAGGAGGTGTACATTTATGACTCTTTTTGGGTCAGACTGTTGATCACATTTTTTCTACTAAACATTAATGATGCAGAATTGCATGAAGGTGTCATGAATGTAAAGTGCCGGGTGGCATTTTTACAATGTGCCAGGGGTCTACTTTAGAAAATATATGGGCTTGTGAGTATATGATTTGGTTTTATTTTAGAATTATTGTTTTTAAGTTGTCTTTTTATGCAAGTTTTATAACAAAAAAACACCTCCCCAAATAACACAGTTATCTGGAAGATGCACAAAATCTGTCCAAAAAGTCCATCATGCTACCAGATTCTAGTTGTAAGTAGTAATTCTAATTTGCCCTATCTTAGGGCCCGTTCACACGACCGTGTGAATGGGTCCGCATCTTCTCTGCAATTTTGCGAAATAGATGCGGCCCCATTCATTCATGGGCAACATTAGATTGCGGACAGCCACCGCTCCGTGAAAAAAGATAGAACATGTCATTTTACGGACAAGAATAGGCATTTTGTCTGGGGTGCCGGCCATGTGTGTTTTTTAGGGCATCCGTCTGAATGGACCCTAAGAAGTATATGTGAAACTAGCCCCCAATCCCCAAGGGTTAAAGGTTTTATGCTTTTCAAGTTCAGGGCTACTGCTGTTCTGCTGCCCTTAATTTCTGGATCCTTACGGAAGCAGGGATTTGTATCATGATTGATAGCACAGGGGAGAGTTGCTCTGATGACATCATTGTGTCACACGTGGGTACGCACTTGCCTGTGCGTACCCACTAGTGACTTCGGGGCAGACAGACACTGCTGTGAGCAGTGATCAGTGAGAGAGCCATGTGGCTCCAAGACTACTGCGCAAGCCTGAGAGCTGTTCTACACAGACTGAGGTTACTGCGCAAGCCCTAGAGCTCTTCTACACAGACTGAGGTTACTGCGCAAGCCCTAGAGCTCTTCTACACAGACTCAGGCTACTGCTTAAGCCCTAGAGTTCTTCTACACAGACTGAGGCTACTGCACAAGCCCTAGAGCTCTTCTACACAGACTGAGGCTACTGCACAAGCCATAGAGCTCTTCCACACAGACTGAGGCTACTGCACAAGCCCTAGAGCTGTTGCACACAGATGGAAGTGAGCTTGCTGGAACGGGAACTGGTGTGTAGGCATACGATGTGTGCTTTGGCAATCTGGGCCATTACAGATGCAGGAACTCTTACTTGTATTGTGCAAGTGCAGCCATCGCTGGTAGTTTGCAGTAGAGGCCATATCCTCTGACAATGAGCAGTGTATAAACAGGTAGGAAGAAGAAGAATGGAAGGAGGCATTTTGCCGATATTTAAGGGTGAAGGGTGAAACTGAGCATGTGCGGCCATCTCAGTGAGCCAAAGAAATAAAAAAAAAAACAACAGGTGGCGCTATACAGATACATTTTATTGAACAACTCAGTGGCTATACTAAATTTTTAATTACATGCAATTACAAAAAAATCAGATCCAGGTGCTGGTTTGAAAACTTCAATATTTTTTTGAGGGGCAACCCCTATACATTTCTATGGACCATTGTTACAGCAGATATAGAGGCAGAAGTCTTTATCTAACGCCGTCCTCAAGTATGAATGTAGGTTTATGTTTACTCACTTTTTTCCCCCCCCAACAGACCAAGAGCAACGCAGCAGAACCCAGCTTCTAAGAAACCCAAGACTAACCGCTCCAATCTTACCATCGATGCCTTCTTTAAGTAATATTGAACAATTGGAGATCCGCAGCACAATGAATATGGCATGGTTGGATCATTAAAATAGAGAAGACCCATTGTCCATTATATTGGTTCCACAGATGGTTTACCTACCTCAGGATGAGACTGTTTTACTGCCGATGTCCAAGACTGCGGGAGTTGTTTTGTCGGAAATATTGGTGTATGTCGGTGTAAACAAATCTGTTCTGGCATCATAAAGACATTCATCGGGTTCAGGTTTATTTATTTTATTTAATTAAAGTTGGATACCTCAGATCCAGCCATTGTAAACCATTCCAGTCTTCTGGTTCCTATACACGCGCCTTACAGAATAATTATTTATTTGGATCTTCTCGAATAAGTTATTTTAATTGTGGAACGTTTTGTGAAAAAAAATATTTTATGTGCAACTTTTGACCATGGCAATATTTTTCTGCCTGCAGCAAACTAATTTTATTCTACTTTATTATTATTATTATTATTAATTTTTTTTTTTTGGTGGGGGGGGGGGGGGTCAAATTTTCAAAGTCAGAAGATGACCCTTTAGTTTCACCACAGCCTGTGAAGGAACACTTTACAAAGTAAGTCTTCAATCTTACTAAAGCTCAGGCCATCTAACATGGCCACGGGTTAGATTCGCTTCCTAACTCTATGAAAGGTTGTTGTGATGTCAGTCATTAGAACCTGTTAGTTGTGTATGTTCTGAGCTCTGACCAGGGCAGGGTAGAAGTCTTCAACCAGTACGTCACTCATACAACTAGACTGGCATTATGCCCTGAAGGAAGGGGACATGGCAAAAGCACAGAAGCAGTTTCCCACCTGCCATGGATGGTGCCTGGTATTGTATTTCAGCTCCAATGAAGTGCATAGAGCTGAGCAGCAATACAACACACAGCTCGTGGACAGTTGTGGCGCTGTTTTGGGGAAAAGAACAGCATTGTTTTTTTTCTAATTCAGGAATCATGTATATTCTCTAATAGTAAGGCTTCATTCACACGACCGTATGTGTTTTGCGGTCCGCAAATTGCGGATCCGCAGAAAAAACGGATGACGTTCCATTGTAACAATGCCTATCCTTGTCAGCACAACGGACAAGAATAGGACATGTTCTATCTTTTTTGCGGAACGGAAATGCGGACATACGGAAACGGAATGCAAACGGAGTACCTTCCCTTTTTTTTGTGGACCCATTGAAATGAATGGTTCCACATACGGTCCGCAAAAAAAACAGAACGGACACGGAAACAAAATACGGTCACGTGAATGAAGCCTTATCATGGTCACGTGTCTTTTGGGTTGAACTTGAAGTGATTTTTTTTTTTATCCAGCTGCACAAGGTACTCCTCTAATAACCCCACGTAGACCTCCTTGGATTATTTATTTGTGGTCATATTTTAATGCTATGTATTTATCATATTTATAGAATAAAACAAAATGTAAGTTTATAATCTGTTTGTGCAAATTTGATGATATTTGTTATTTTTATATTAAAATGCCAAGTTTCACAATATGTATTGTCGTGGTGATTTTTCTGGTTGGCTTTAGGCTTTGGATTATTTGGTCCAGCTTTAAAGTTCTCTGCTGCAAGTCAATATTCACTACTCACAAAAAGTTAGGGATATTTGGCTTTCAGGTGAAATTTAAGGAAACTGTAAAATGTTCACACAATATCATGAAAGTAGGGCATTTAAGTAGAAGCATGCCATGGTGATTTCAATTCATATATAAATTACCCCTTA
This sequence comes from Rhinella marina, assembly GCA_900303285.1. Taxonomy (NCBI): domain Eukaryota; kingdom Metazoa; phylum Chordata; class Amphibia; order Anura; family Bufonidae; genus Rhinella; species Rhinella marina. The sequence continues at coordinate 321,289 of ONZH01011519.1, forward strand.
ACCCTAAAAATCCACCCTTACATGATTTTAAAGTGGCATGAGGTTACCTTTTACACAGCTTGTATTTTTTAAACGCTGTCGTATCTTTGGGTTATTTTGCTTTCAAATTGTCAAGGGAGGACTTTTTTTTATACAGGTGCAGCTAGCAATTGTGTTTTTGTAATAGATATATGGTGGACATAACCTGATCGGCATTTATGCTAGCTAATCAAATTTGCTAGCAATTAAAGCTGGTGTAAATGAAAACTGCCTTAGTTGCCCATAGCAACCAATCAGATTTCACCTTTCATTTTCCAAAGGAGCTTTGAAAAATAAAAGATGGAATCTGATTGGTTACTATGGGCAATTAAATCAGTTTTTTCTTTACACCGGTTTTCATAAATCTCCCTCACTGACTATATGCATTGTACAATCAAAGTCTTATTTCTTTTCTGTTCTCGCTGTTGAGTGAAGAACAAAATACAGAGGAGACTGGAGCACTCTGGTGAGCACCGCTGCCTCCTCACAGCCCACCAAGTACAGTGCCGAACCTTGTATAGCGGCTGTGCTTGGTATCGCGCTCAGCCTCATTCACTTCAATAGGACTGCGCTGCACCTAGGTCACATGACAGAGGAAACTGACGTCACTGGCTTAGGGTAAGCTGCAAGATGGCTTTCTCAAACATCTGGGGTCAGACCCCCATCGATCACATACTCATGACCTATGCACAAGAGAAGTCTTCAGTATAAAAAGATCCGAAAACCCCTTTAATAAATATCCCCCCGGGATGTCCTGTTATTATGTGACAGTAAGGCTATGTTCAGTGGGCTTAAATCTGCCGAACTCAAGACTACCTTCAACTTCTCATTGGGATATATTTATCAAAACTGGTGTAAAGGAAAACTGGCTTAGTTGCCCATAGCAACCAATCAGAATCCACCTTACATTTTTCAGAGCTCCTTTGGTTGTTTGCCAGGGGCAACTAAGCCAGTTTTCCTTTACACCAGTTTTGATAAATTTCCCTTTACTGACTTCAATGGGGAAAAATGCAACATGATTTTTTTTCGTGCAGCGGTTTTAAAATACCATTGAGAAGTAGCATGTTACTTTTTTCAAGCATATTTTAGTTGCATTTCCCATTGAAGTCCATGGAGAAGGGCTAAAATAGTTAGAGGTATTTTGCATGTTTATGTTGGTGTTTCTGCTGTCAAAAACACGCAGCTTTCAAAAGTAGTGCCTAACCAATGTATGTCAATAAATGTGAATATCAGTAATTGGGGGGGATTTAGCAAAACAGGTGTAAAGTGGAACTGGCTTAGCTGCCCATAGCAACTGATCAGATTCCTCCTTTCATTTTTCAAAGCAACTTTTGAAAATGAAAGTTGGAATCTTTACACCAGTTTTGATAAATTTCCCCCCATTGTGTCCGTACAGTAAGTCTGTCAGTAACGGTATGTGTAATTCTGTGTGTGTCAGTGCCTGATGTGCAGTCAGTGAGCGTGTATGTCAGTGTAAAAGGGATCATTTACCCTTCTTTATTACAGAACCATGTTAGTTCTGCATTTTTTTTAAAATCGGATAGTTTTTATTTGCTTTTCAACAATATTATACAATAGTACAGTATAACCCCTCCTTCAGAACCCCCCCCCCCCCAAGACCCCTCCCTCCTCCCCAACCCACCCTTAAGCAAGGCAAAGTTTTATTGACAATTCATTGTAGTGAAGTTACAATCGACAGTTTAATTGTTTTCTTTTTCCCCTCCCCGCCTCATAAACCTTCAGTAAAACAAGCAGGATACAAAAGTACATAGGAAATTATCTTGTCTTTCCCTTTTTCACATACAACATAGTACGAAGTGCAGATCATCCATCTCTCAAAGCATAGTTAGCCAAACAGGGGTTTCCCCTTTACCCTGTTTGTACACCTCAGACACCCATCTCTTCCGTAGCGTCCCAGTCCTCGAGACCTCTATTACCTCTGTTTATCCCCAGACTTTCCACTATGCATCTGATACATCTTTTGCTATCCAATGGTTCCATATTTTTTCAAACTTTTTAATACTCCCCCTTTTTTTTTATAGACCTATTTCTCCATTTTCAGCAGGTATCTCACTCTAACCTTGAACTCCTGAATAGTTGGTGGTTCCCGATCTATCCAGTGATAAGCTATAAGTTTTCGAGCCTGGTATAGGAGCCTCATTATCGCCAGCTTATGTCCCTTCACCACCTCTAATGAGCCCACATACCCTAGTATACATACAAGTATAGATTCCTCTAAATGTATTTGGAACCGTATTACTTCACTAAGTAATTTTACCACCTCACCCCAATATCTCCTGAGACGGGGGCAGTTCCACATTAAGTGGATCAGTCCCGTGGAAGGGGCCTCACACCTCTGGCAATTGTCATCTTGCCGATATCCCATATTTTTCAATAATTTCGGAGTCCTATAGATTCTATGTATGAGGAGTACTTTGGACACCCTTTGTGCTTCACTAACAGTAATATCTATGAAATTCTTTAGAATCTCTGACCACTGATCCTCCGTCAATCCAGGCACATCCGCTCTCCACTTTTCGAAAAGGAGCATAGGGTGTTTTTTATGATGTTTGTCTAGCAAGAAGTTATAATGTAGTCCAAATTTGTATTTTACGTTGGAAAGTCGCCAGTAACGGCTGTATATTCAATTTTTCATACTCTTCAGTCTTTGGTGTTATTCTTATTCCCAAATATTTTATTTCCTCCACTACCTGCAAATTGACATTAGGTATTCTTGCTATCTCACCGGTATTTTTAAGTTGCATAAGTGCAGATTTAGCCCAATTAATACATAGCCCTGACAGAGTCTATGATTGTCATAGCCTGAGGTAAAGATTGCTGCCAATCCTCCAGGAAAAGCAAGAGTTCATCCGCATAAAGCGCCACCTTCTCACATACTGTCCCATATGTGAATCCTTTTACCGTCTCAGCTGACCGCAGCACAGCTGCGAGGGGTTCAATTGCAATCGCAAACAAAAGCGGTGACAATGGGCACCCTGTCTGGTTGCTTGAAAAAGGGAATGCTTCAGACAGCATGCCATTGGCCCTTATTCTCACGACAGGAGATGAGTATAATAATTGTATCCAAGATATATATTTCTGTCCAAACCCCATTCTACGTAGGACTGCCCACAGATAGGGCCATTCCACGCTGTCAAATGCTTTGGCCGCGTCAAGAGACACGACCGCCGCATCCGAGGCGTGAACCTGACCTGCCTGGATATTGAGAAATAGTCTGCGTACATTAACTGCGGTTGACATATTGGGCATAAAGCCCGCCTTATCAGGGTGGATAATGTGGGTGATAACCGACGATAGTCTATTGGCCATCATTTTAGCCAGTAGCTTTATATCCACCGTGAGTAGCGAGATAGGTCTATACGACTCAGCTTGCAACAAATCTTTCCCCTCCTTCGGTAGGACAACTATAGTGGCCTGATTCATAGATTCAGGAAGTCTTCCTGCCTCAAATGCCTCTTCATATACCTCCAATAAGTGTGGTAATAGCTCTGATTTATATACATTAAATAACTCTGAGGGAAGACCGTCCACTCCTGGAGATTTATTTGTAGACATAGATTTTAAGGCCTCTTCCAGTCCTGGAAGCTTGAAGGGCGCTTCTAGCTGCTCTCTTTGCTCTACACTTAACCTCTGAAATGGAAGTGGCAGTAAGAAGGAGTCAAGCTCCTCTTTCGTAGGATTAGTTTTGGACTGATATAACAAGGAATAAAACCTATTGAAGATCCTTAATACCTCTCCAGGTTGGGTACACAGTTCCCCTGTACTAGACTGCAAGGCCGCCACATAAGCAGTATCCCGGTAGGGTTTAGACATCATAGCTAGTAAGCGTCCTGCCCTTTCTCCTTCCTCATAATATTTTTGTTTCTGGAAAAAGCGTTTGTTATCCGCCAGGGTTAGCAGTTGTTCATCTAAGCTTTTTTGAGCTATTTGCCACATCCTAGCCTTCTCTTCTGATGGGTTAGCCATGTACTCCTGTTCAGCTAACTGCGATAGTAACTCTAAGTCCCTAGTACACACTTTTGTTTTTAATTTCCACTATGAGCAAACCCCTAATATACGCCTTTGCAGCTTCCCAAACCACTGTTTTAGACGCCGTGCCTTTATTTAGATCGAAAAACTCCTGAATCTTATACCGTATTCCCTCTATATCTTCCATGACCTGCAGCCAGAACGGGTTAAGTTTCCACTGAGCCCCATTTTTATGTCTGAGAGATGATAGGTTAGCATATAATATCACAGGGGAATGATCAGGTATTTAACATCCTGCACCAGACATCCCATCCTATCATTACCAATGATCAAGTCGATCCTAGAAAGAGACCAATACGTGCTAGAGCAACACGAGTAGCTTCTAACATCAGGATTCTGAAGACGCCAAAAATCCATCAGAGCAGCTTCTTCTAATAATCTCCCCAAAGCCGATTTCCCAGAGGGCAGCACCTGACCTAAAGGGCTAAATCTGTCCAGCTGTTGACAAGGAGTCATATTAAAGTCTCCCATAATTACACCGGTACGAGTGGATATTTGGAAACCAACCGTAGGCCTTTGTAAAGGACATTTGGAGAATACGGAGGCGGTATATAAAGTCCCACTATTATACATTCAACGTTGAATATTGTACCATACAAACAGATATAGCAGCCATCCTGGTCAATTTCACTCGCTAAGCATTTGAACACTATAGAACAGCGGTGCACAACCTGCGGCCCGGGGTCCACATGCGGCCCTCGATACCATTCTTTGCGGCCCCCAACCATCTGATGACAGACATGTATGTCTATATCTTGTGGCTGCTCACATGTATCTTTTATGTATTCTCCCATTAGATGGGAGTCCTGGAAGTTTAACTAGCCATCTATGATATATACTGTATGATCTATATGCCATAAATACAATATTTCAGTTGGTAATATACCTGTTTAAGTTTTATTTTCGGCCCTTGGAATTGGTTCAGGCTGACAATGGGGCCCCCAACCAGAAAAGGTTGTGCACCCCTGCTATAGAACGATGTATGAGAATACTGACCCCTCTAGCATATGTGGAATAGGTGGAGTGATAGGCAGCGCCCACCCATGCCACAGCCAATAACTTAGTCTGTTCAGCCATCAAATGAGTCTCCTGAATGCCGCATATCGCTGGTTGGTACCTCTTTAAATTATCCCACAATGCTCGTTGTTTGTTAGGTTCTTTCAGACCCCTCACATTCCAGCTGATAAAGCAGATCTGATCAGCCATCAGGATAGAGTTGCAGATAAACTAGGATGCCGCAGTGCCTGTGCCCCAACAATGCTCCAGGGCCACCATCCACAACACCTCTCCACAACAACCTCAACCGGGCTAAGTGATCAGCCCACACAGTGCATGTACAAATATTACCTTGCTGTAAACACAATACAAGAGTACCTATTTCCCCCACCCAGTACCCCCTCCCTCGTCTCAAAAACATATAGAGTCTCCCAAGCAAGCTCCCACTTAAACACTCCAGTTCACACACCAGAGCCCGTGGGTGTACCTCTTTCTTGCTAGGAGAACTTCTCCTTCAGAGGCCTAACACAGCACTGGACAGCAGTGCTAAACTTTCTAAACACAGTCAACAGAAACCAACACTAACACTGCGACTTATACACTCCCCACTCCCAGAACTCCTCCACCACCATACTTATCTCTGGCATGGTATATGTACTCGCTCCTACATATCTAGAAACAGATATATCATAACTCATACACCGGTTCTACAGTACAACCACCTTGGCTCCCTGGCGTATTTTCTACATTCAACATATCGCATGTAATACATGAGAAAAGGCAGATCATTTAGTGCAGTTAATAAAACTCCCGAAGCAGCACAATGTCTCACATAAACCCCGTCATTGATCCTGAGCGGCCTCTGCACGAAGCTGGTTCTCGTTACGGTCCATCCATTTCATTGCTTCTTTAGGATTATCAAAGAAGTGCGTGGACCCCGCCGCCACGATCCTCAATTTATGTTCAAATTCTGCAGTCGCCGCTTTACATCCAGAAATCTCGCTCGTTTTTTTCTGTACCTCCAGAGAGTAAGTAGTCAGGGAACAACGACACTTTCTGACCATTGAAAGACAGATCCGGTTTATCCCTGGCTAGGCGCAAGATGAGGTCTCGATCTCTATAATGAAGAATTTTCATAAGAACAGGCCTTGGGGGGGCTCCCAGGGGGCAGTGGTCTTGTTGGGACGCTATGGGCTCTTTCGACCGCGAAAAGCGGGGTCAAGGATTCCACACCAAAAGTGTCCCGCAGCCAACCTTCAAAGAATTCTGTAGGGTTGGTCCCTTCAACTTTTTCGGGAATGCCAACCGCCCTAACATTGTTGCGGCGGAGCCTGTTTTCCAGGTCGTCTTGTTTGGCTGCTAAGGCATCCAGTTTTCTTTCATGCTTCCCCCCCCCCCCCCCATTCCTCTGTATGGGAACAATAGCGTCCTCCATATCGCCCACTCTATCTTCCAGAGCCGTAGTACGCTCCGCCAGCTTTTTAAGATCATGTCTCACTATTGCAATGTCCTCTTTTATGCCCCCAACTTGCATATTCAATGTGGACAGAGACTTGCCACACCTAGTAATAGCTTTCATGACATCTTTGAGAGTGGGTTCATCTGGGTCTGCATCACTAGCAGGTTCACTTGGCCTTCCCCTTATGTCTTCTCCGGATCTCCTCCTTCGTCCTCTGGTGCTTGATGACTTGGCCCATTCAATGTCCGAATCCTCCTCTATCCCTTCCTCTTCTTGGATGTATTTGTCACGCGTTGCTGTGGCCTCTTGGCCCCCTGGATCTACGCCGCGGGCAAACTTCCCCAGCGTTGCTGCTGCTGTTTGTTGCGCCGCAGCTGAGTGGTTCAGTGTGGCCGCTTCAGCGCCATCTTGGATTTCTTTCTCCTGCCCCCTTTGGTCTCTTTTCTTGGTCATGTCGCCAGAAAAAGACGTTCCACAGCCTTCTGTATCCAAGCCCAGTGCTGGGGCACCGTGTGGCAGTCAGGTAGAGCGATAGGAGTTATAATTTTCAGGATGTTTCAGCGAGGAGTCCCGGGAGCCACCGAGCGCACATCTGCTCACATCCATTGCAGGCCACGCCCAGTTTCTGCATTTTTAATTGAATACATTTAAGGCTGTGTTCACATCAGATTTTTGTCCCATGTTTAACTTATACATATAAAGGGGGAGATTTATCAAACTGGTGTAAAGTAGAACTGGTTTAGTTGCCCCTAGTAACCAATCAGATTCCACCTTTCATTTTCCAAAGGAGCTGTGATAACTGAAGTGGAATCTGATTGATTGCTATGGGCAACTAAGCCAGTATATTATAAATGTATATTATATAAGTGTATAGCAATATAAGTGCATATTAAACAGATCAGTTCTACAGTTCCTTTGTAATATACCTCACTTTTGCATTTTTTTTCATTCCCGACATATATGTTAAATTTGGGGTAAAAATGTGATATGAACACAGCCTTATGGGCATACAGTCATTGCTTCCCCTCAGGTGAAGCTCCGCCCAGGCTGTCCATCTCCTCAGATCAGGTGGCACCCATAGAAGATGCTTGATGTATAGCTGCCTCACATTCTGTGGGGACACTTTCACAGAAAATGGTTCCCTGCTGCTCTCAGCAAGTTCTGTAGGAAGGGGAGATATATCTCCTCGTCATCTCCTTTCTCAAATGAGGAAGCCATTACAAAGAATACACATGTGGGTGCTTGGAAAGGGCCATGAAATAAGTGAACCCCACCCAGGCTGAGAACATGAGGAGAGGGGAATCAGTTTCTGTGGGGTTATCCATGCAGAAGTGATTTCCCTGCTGTTTTCTGTAGAAATGAACAGGAGGTATATACCCTCCATCCTAGAGAGACATGGTTGACAGAATAGAAGCAGAGCACCGGCCAGGCCATATGCAAATCTCTCTCAGCTCAGGTTATAAGGAGAGTGGACCAGGAAAAATGTGCCATAAGGGCCAATTTTCCCAAACATAGGCCCATAGCAACCAATCAGATTCCACCTTTCATTTTTTAGAGCTCCTTTGGAAAATGAAAGGTGGAATCTGATTGGTTGCTTTGGGCCACTAAGTCAGTTTTCCTTTACACCAGTTTTAATAAATCTACCATAAAGACCTCAAACACAGCCAACCCTCATTGCAACTGCTTCCTGTGGTAATTCAGGATTGTCTCTCCTTTTCTGGGGGTCAGACGGAGGCCTAGATTCACTATTGACTCTGTGTCTTGATTTTGCATAGAATTTTGTTGCGTTTTGTCAAATTTTGGTGACAACCGCAGCATTTAGGGGAGAAATTTTATCAAAAGGGGTTCAAAGGAAAATATGCTTAGTAGCCAATTAGATTTTACACATAGCAACCAATTAGATTTTACCTTCCATTTTTCAGAGCTCCTGTGGAAAATGAAAGGATTAATCTGATTGGTTGCTTGGGGCAACTAAGCCAATTTTCCTTTACACTGCTTTTGATCAATCTCCCAGTGCATTAAATCTGAACATAACCAGAGCAGAGGCAGGAAGTGTTGTCATGAGAACGGAGGAGCTGAGCTGTTTAGACATTGTATTCGGCATGCTTGGCAAGGCAGTGTGGCCTAAAAGTCTCAAACTTTTCTGGCGTAAAAGTCTGAAAGAAAGTAAGACAACTAAAAGTTGTCCTAAACTTTTAGACATACAATCTAAAGATTCATCATACAACCAGAGCCACTTTGTTAATTCATGCACAATTAACGCCTCAGTGACCAGACTGTTTTGGGCCTTACTGACCAAGCGTTTTTCTTCCTTTTTTCATCGTCGCCTTCCAAGAGCTAAAACTTTTTTATTTTTCCGTCTATATAAGCTGTAAAGGGTTTTATTTGTGCAAAAGTAGTAAAACGTAAACTATATGTATTTGATATAGCTGCAGTAGTACTGACCCACAGAGTAAGGGCTCATGCCAGGGGCGGATTGGCCATAGACCTTACAGGGAAATTTCCTGGTGGGCCGATGCCCAGGGGGCCACCTGGGCCCTCGTCATGGCTGGCCAGTGGAGGTTTTCAGGGATGTATTTTGTGATGGACTGTGGTATTTGGATCTGTTGGGGTGGTATAATGTGCCACAATATGGTATTATTGGCTCTGCCTTCCATCAATTTGGACCTGACTACAAAATGGGGCCACTTTTAGTATTTTTTCCAGGGCCTCTTTAAGTTCCCAGTCCGCCCCTGGCTCATGCACACAAACTTATTTTTTTATCCGTGTCCGTTTCAGTTTTTTTGCGGCCCGTATGGGGCTGCAAAAAACCCAGAAATGACTCTGTGTGTATTCCGTGTCCCTTCTGCAAAAAAAATAAAACATGTCCTATTATTGTCCGCATTACGGACAAGGCTCGAGCTGTTCTATTATGGGCCTGCTGTTCTGTTCTGTAAAATGCGGAATGCACATGGCCAGTGTCCGTGTTTTGTGGATCCACAATTTGTGGACCGCAAAACAACAATGGTCGTGTTCATGAGCCCTAAGGCTGTCATGTTATTTGCCAAAAAATGATGCCAGAAATGTTATAATATAAAAACTTAGTGGCTGTTATTGCTGATTTTTTCTCCATCCACTCCAGAAAGATAAGTTATATGTAACCCAAAATGTCACTATTAAAGACTTGTCCCACAAAGAACAAGCCAATCAAAGCTAAAACAATGGAAAAATAAAAATGTTATAGCTCTTGGAATGTAATGATGAAAAAATGAAAATAAATGACTTGGTCACTAAGGCTCAAAATGCATACAGGAGGAAGGTGTTAAAATCACACAATCTAGACAGGATTCAAATATCAAGATTTTTTTGTTCTTTTATACTTATTCTTCAGATTTTGGACCTATTTCTGGTGCAGCTGGCGGTCACTCACCATAAATTAATGAGGCAAACAAGGTCAGAATTTTCAAAACTTGCATCAACAAGAACATAGTCTGTGTCTGTTGTCTAGAAATTCTTTTTTTTCTCCTCTGTTGTGACACTATTTAACATCTGTTTCATTGCATCACAAGACAGCAATGGGAAAGTAGTCGAAATATCAAATAAGGTAGATGATTATTGTCCAAATAATCTAAGTAGTCATATGCTAAATACATTTTCTAAATGAATTAGGATACGGTTTTAGCTTTGTCCATAAATATGTTAAAATTAAATTTGTTTGTGGATTGTACACAACATAGATCACTTTTATAAAATCTTGAATACTTATTTGAATTTGATTTTATTCCCATATTCTTGACAGGCTTGATGGTAAAGTGAGCATTAGACATGGTTAAAATAGTAACCGAATAATTTATTACTATTACAAAATGGAGAATACAAGAGAGGTTTATTCATTTTATGAAAATTGTTCTGGCAGGTTTCCTATTTAGTTAAAAACACGTTTTTCTTATTATTCACAAAGGTCTAAAATGAGATAAGAAAATTGTCACCAAAGACGTTATCATTAACCACGTAATGGCAGCTACAAAACAGTACTGACAGTTTAGGGAAGTGAATAGAGATGACTGGCTCCCTTTAAGCAGTTTTAAATACATCTATACAGTGGTGCACCACCAATGAGGGCAGGTGAGGCAGCCGCCTCAGGCAGCACGAGGAAGGGGCAAGAGGGTGGCAGCTGAAGGGAATGGGTTAGGTTAAGAAATATGCATTGGGAAGGGGGGACGCCATTTCAGTTTTCGCCTCCGGCAGCACATAAGTTGTAGTGGTCTTTATTCGCTTCATAGCAGGAACATACATGGGAGGATGCACAAACACATGGACGAGCCTACAGCTGTTTCGCGCACACTGATGTTTCAACAGGGCCTCTTGGGAGGTGTCAATCCTGAACTGACATATGACATAAACAATACAAAAAATATATACAAAAAATTACATACATTAAAACATCTATAAAAAGGTTATGTTCATTCAGCCCCATATGGCTGGTGACCCCTGATTTCATAATCCATATTGCTTTACTTTGAAGTAGTTTTGTGTGGTGATCTAAGCAATCTATCCTCAGGATAGGTCATCAGTATCTGATCGGTGTGGGTCTGATACCCAGGACCCCCGCTGATTAGCTGTTTGAGAAGGCACCAGCACTCCTGAGAGCATAGTGGCCTTCTTGCAGCTTACCAAACACAGTGCCACACAGTGGGTGTGCTTGGTATCATGCTAAGCCCCATTCACTTCTATGGCGCTGAGCTGCTCCTAGGCCACATGACCAGTGAACGTGACGTCACTGGCCTAGTGAAAGCAGAGAGAAGGCTGCGGAGCTCACAGGAGCGTTAGTGCCTTCATAAACAGCTGATCAGCGGGGATCCCAGGTGTCGGACCCACAACGATCAAATACTGATGAGTGATAACCTTTCCTCAGAAAAATATCGGAAAACCCCTTTTTCACAAACCTGCAAATTTCAAGATATCTAAATATACTTAAATTGGTTGTGCCACCATTAGTTGTTATTTAAATATAATTCAGCATGAAAAACAAGTTGGTTTTGTAATTTTCCTTCTGTTACAAATCAGGTCCATTTGTGAGATATTTTTTTTACTTCATTATAATGTTGTCACCTTGTGTTTAATATATATATAATAATGTGCACATCCACCTACTGAGGTGGTCGCACATGCTCCGTTCCATTATTCAACTGCCACCAGCCCTATCTACTGTTAGAAGCTATGACAAAGATAGAGCTGCAGCAGAAAGGACAAAGTCCCCTTATAAAGATGCTTAATTTGCCCTTAACTGCCAGGTTGAAGAGAATCTAGCATAGCAATTGGAGCAATGAATGGGGAAGATCTGGATGTAGGGTACAGGGATGGTTCTTTCTTTGTTAGATAGAGATTGTTGTGCAGTGACCCAGTGGATCACTGCTAAAGGGTTAATATTGTAGTGGAGAACTGCTGGAGACTAAAAGGGAACCTGTCATCTCCGAAACACCCCTGACCTAGAGTAAGCATTGTATAGTGTAAGTGATGCTGAATCCGATTATATAAGTTTTATCTTCATACTCACTTCCATTCCGACGCTGTGCTCCCACAAACCTGCAGTAAAATGCACTCAGTGGACTCCAGTGCTCACTCACATAATGGAGAGGACTCAAAGAAGAGTCCTGTCAATGTATTTTACTGCCGGTTTGTGGGAGCACAGCGTCAGAATGGAAGTGATTATGAAGATAAAACTTACATATTCGGATTCAGCATCACTTACACTATACACCGCTTACTCTAGTTCAGGTGGTGTTTCGGAGATGACAGGTTCCATTTAATGTTGTAATTATTTTCTAAAGTACTTAAATGGTTAAAGTAGTCTTTTTTGTGTGCACTGTATATCCCAAGATCTGCATCCTGCAGACTGGGCATTTCAAAAAGTGTTTATGAGAGTGGAATTGAACACTGGTTATTGGGGAAGATGATGCACATAATTCAGGGAGACTACAACCATCATTGATGGTTATTCACAGTTATTGGGAAACGCCTACTATATAATATACCTATTGCTGCTATATGTACTGTAACTCCCATCATCTATCCAGTAAAGAGAGATTACAACCAAACGGGCCTGGTCATTGACTCTATCTCCATCCACCAGCCTATTTGTCACCTTGCTCTCCTGCCTCGCACGCTGCCAACCATCTACCATCAGGGGCACTCCAACCACTGCCAGGAAAGAGACCCCAAAAGTTCAAGGTTTTCCCTGAGGGAAGAAAGGGTGTGCCCTCCCATTGCTGCATGGCCTAGGGAGCACCAGGGTGAGGGCTGCCACTGTGAGAGCTACTGCCTCCATCACTGCCACTACCACAACTCCTCTCGCTCTCCCCTTCTGGGCTTGCTGCAGATGTATTATTATATGACGTCTCATTTTCATGGCATAACCTCTTTAAGTGTTACGCATCACTCTGTTATTCACTTATTTGATGCATCAGGGTTCACATATAAGAAATCATATGAAGAACATCAAATGTAAAGTAACAAGAGCAAAACTCAAAAAATATACAACATGGATTAATGTCATTTACTTTTAAGAATTCATCTAAACCCTTGTTAATACTGTCCACTGTTCCTGCTGTGACCACGTCTTGAGGAAGTCTATTCCACAGATTCACAGTTCTTACAGTAAAGAAGCTTTGACGCTTCTGGAAACTTTTTCTTCTCCAGTCAGAGGCAGTGCCCCCTTGTCTTTTAAAGGGCATTTTACATGGAACAGTTTTTCACTGTATTTTTTGTATGGACAATGTATATATTTGTATAGCTTAATCATGTCTCCTTTAGACGTCTAAATAAATGTAATTGTTCTTCATAACTAAATGTACATTGTCTTCATAACTAAGACGATGTACAAAAATGTTGAAGGTACACTCCAACATAGCTGTATATTGACCGCTCTTCTGCCCTGGCACCCCATAGATCAGGGGTCAGGAACCTTTTTGACTAAGAGAGCCGTAAACGCCACATATTTTGAAATATAATTCCGCGAGAGCCGTACAAAATGTTTAAAGGGCCATTGACAGATCAATCGCTCCAATGTTCACTTAGTACAGCAAGGAATGCTCCTCCCTGCTGTATAAAGCCACAACTGGACTGAAACAATGGTAATTAGCAGTAAAAAAATTAAATAAATAACTTACATTGTGAGCTTCTGCCACCTATATTTCATGCTTGGGGGCTTTTAAATCATCTCTTGGGGGTATAAGAAACTGATTTAAAGCCCCCCAAGAGTGAACTAGCAGCGATCGGTACCTGCCGAATATGTAGTTATATTCGTTGTGCTCTGCAGCTCCGACTACCGGGTTGATCCCTGCATCTTACGTCACGCTGCTCCCTCTCTCTCCATAGAGGTAAATGGAATCTGCTGGCAGCGTATGCGCACCAGTGGCAGCACGACGTAAGATGCACGGTTCAACGCGGAAGTAAGAGCTGCGGAGCACAACGAATATAAATGGAGGGGGTTATGAAGCTCATGTCTCCTCGGTTCAGCAAGCGCCGAGGAGGCAGAGCCGGCGGCGCATGCGTGCTAGAGTGAAAGTATATGCAGCGATCCCACACAGATACGTCATCGGGTGGAATCGCTGCATTATGGGAGAAGGTAAAAACAGGGGCTAGCGCCCCAATAACATATAGCACGGGCGCCGTTCCTGAGCGCTTTATTACAGCTCTGGGAGACCTCCAGAGCTGTAAAGAAGCGCTCAGAACAGATTTTTGCCCTGATAGTGGTCCTTTAAATCAGTTTCTTATGCCCACAAGAGATTAATTTAAAGCCCACAAGAGTGTAATATGGGTGGCAGATGTTTTTTAAGGCCATATTTTTTTTTTTTTTTTTGGGGGGGGCTATATAATGGATTATGTGGGATTATTTTCAGGGGTGAAGTGGGAAGGGGGGGTTGGTGGGACACACTGTATTACACAGCCCCTTTATTGATGCAGCTCACTGCTGCTGACCATGAGGCTGTGTAACAATTTCCATGTTATAATGTTCACCTTCAAAGCAGCAGCACAGCCAGGGGTTTCTGGAACGTCCAAGGGAGACACAAGGGAGGAGGCAGATGCCGCTTCACTAGGGGACGCAGGTGCGTGCTTGCAGACGGCGCGGCTATGCAGGGAGTTATGGGAAATGTAGTCCATGCTCCCTGCCGCTCACCACTGCCGCCAATGCTTATCAGGCCATCAAAGAACTACCAATATCAGCGTGCACCGCGGCCTGATGGAGCGCGGTGCATGCATCCTTCCCATAGACAGGTAGGAGCCCTGTCTGCGAGCCAGATACGGCCATCAAAAGAGCCATATCTGGCTCGCGAGCCATAGGTTCCCGACCCCTGCCATAGATGATCAGTTCTGCTGAGCATAAATGTATTCCCAGTGGGAAGAAGGGCCAGACTTTCTGGTTGCTTGTAAATGAAAACCTGCTGAGCAGCATAGAATAGCAGTATTACCGGATCTCTTGAATAATTCCCCTTTAGTGTCTTTCACTGACCTGTCAGAAGATACAGTGCCTTGCGAAAGTATTCGGCCCCCTGGAACTTTTCAACCTTTTGCCACATTTCAGGCTTCAAACAAAAAGATATAACATTTTACATTTTTTGGTGAAGAATCAACAACAAGTGGGTCACAATTGTGAAGTGGAACGAAATTTATTGGATCATTTAAACTTTTCTTGTAATAATAAAACTGAAAAGTGGAGCGTGCAAAATTATTTGTCCCCCTTGCATTAATACTTTGTTGCACCACCTTTTGCAGCAATTACAGCTGCAAGTCACTTGGGGTATGTCTATCAGTTTTACACATCTTAGAGACTGAAATTC
>ONZH01011520.1:0-20563 GCA_900303285.1 Rhinella marina
ACCTAGGTGCATCTTGTAGGGTGAAAAATACGTGTCTCGTGTGCAAATGTATAGCTTGTGGCTCCTGGTAGTCATACGTTTTTTTCCCTGGCTCTTTGTGTCTGTAAGGTTGGCCACCCCTGGCATAGGGTATGTATCTCTCACAATTAGATATTAGGATGCTTTTAAAAATATTCCATTTTGTGGCTGTATTTTTTCATTTTTGAGGACTTTGTCTCAGTTAGTTAGGCCTATGGCCTAGTAGACCTATTATTTATTCAATAAGTCTATCTGTACCAGTATAGGCAACTAAACCCTAGGTGAATGATCAAACTCAGTACCCTTTGTATGATCATTTTTGTTACTTTTTATTATTCTGGTTATTACAGAGGATTCTGAGTGTTTGATACCGATGACCTATTCTCAGGGTAGGTTATCAGTATCTGATCTGTGGGGGTCTGACAATAGGCACCCCCATGATCAGCTGTTTAAAGAGGCCAAAGCACTTTGGTGAGAGTGCCATAGCCTTCTTGCAGTTTACCAATAACAGCACCATCCATTGAATAGCAGCTGTGCTTAGTATCACAGCTCAACCCCATTCACTTGAATGGGAATGAGATGAGCCTAGGCTATGTACAGTAAGTGATGAAAGTGATGTCACTAGCTTAGGAAAAGGCAGTGGTGATCAGCTGATCGACATGGAGTTGGACACCCACCTATCAAGTCCTGATGACCTATTCTGAGGATAGGTCATCTGTATTAAACACTCAGGCAACATTCTTTAAATTCAGAGGTGTAGTTAGGGGAAGCTGGTGAGCCATGTGCCCAGGGGGAGCTGGGTACTAAAGAAGTGCCAATAAGCCACTCTGGCTTGGCCATTGTAGTGATAGGGCTAGGACTGTGAATGGATCTTAGCCATGCGTGAAAAAGCACATAAAGACTTGTCTTGTATATCCTATGAGAGTATTTTACTATATGTATGAAAGCTTGCTTTGTTGGTCCTGTATCAAAAATAGTAAAGGCAGACATTACCCTTTATCAATCCCATATGGTAAAAGTATTCTTCATTGTTCTCCAATGCCACCACAATGGAAGAGAATAAACAAGAATTGGTTTGCCATCTTGACCATAGAAATCACTGTCTGCAGGCAACTACTTGTCCCATGATGCTTGACTGAGAGGTGTAGCCACATCTCATCCAGAAGATAATGAATTTATATATATATATATATATTCTTAATTATTAGGAAGAAATTCGAGATATAGCACAAAGGCCCAGAAAAAGCCACAAGAGAGGAAGCAGACTGTCTTCTATGCAGCAGCATGCATTTCACAGGCAAAGCCTAAATTCCAGGCAGGAGCTGATTGGTTGACAAAATCATTGCATTATCTATTTGAAACAGGAAGCTGTCTAAAGGGAAGTTAGTAACATTGGACTTCACAGAATTATGGAAATTTAGACTTTTTACTCCGTAATGTAACACCTACACATTTCGATTGACAGAGGAACATTGAAGGCTTAATGAAATAGTGAAGTGAAGAAGTATCAGAAATGCCTGACTAATATGACACGTAGCATGGTTAATATTCGAACATTTTCTATGGTCAGGTCAAATGAAAGTCAGAATAACTTTGAGAAAATGCAGTTTAATTTTAATACTTGATTTAAATGCCCTGTCTCTGCTGTCGATGTTATGGAAGTGTTACCTGGCCACATCTATGAATTTTTCTGTAATGATTTTTGGAGGTTTAAGAAGAGAATAATGATATTACAGAATTATAGTTTATAAGTCTGAAAATAAAAAGACATCCATCCATCCATCCATCCATTTCAGCATGTTATCATGAAAAGTTGATCCAGAGGAAGGCAGAAAAAACCTTTCCAAGCCGATTTTCCTCATTTTAGGGGGAAAAAATCTTTCCCAACTCCAATCAGGCAGTTATAATAACTCCCCGGATCAAGGGCACTTCTCTAGAAAGTTAATAATTATAACTAGGGATGAGCGAACTTTTGAAAAGTTCGGTTCGCTTCGCTTCGGCGAACTTTCGTGAAGTTCGGATTCGTACGAACCGAACCTAAAACGAACCTTGCTATAACGGCTGAATAATTGCTGCTACAATAATGGGAGTCTGATAGGTTATAGTTTCGTTTACTTGCAGTTGCTATTACAATGAAAAAATCCAAGTGACTTCAACAACGGCGACGCAAAATATAAGCATATTTGAGAATTTACACTAATGCATACGCTAATGCGAATATTCCCGCACAAATAACGAACATACAGTCTAGCGTTGTCAAAGGTACGCTACTTAACTGAATGAATATGTACGCATTAGCGCACGCATACACTGCGTCTGCGAACATTCCTACTCAAGTAACAAACATACAGTCTAGCGTTGTCAAAGGTACGCTACTTAATAATGTACACTAATGCGTACGCTAATGCATATGAATTCATAAAATGCGTGTACACATTAGTGAACATTCTCAAATATGCGTATATTTAGGGTATGGAATATGGCATATTCCATACCCTAAATATACGCATATTTGAGAATGTTCGCTAATGTGTATGCATTTTATGAATTCATATGCATGAGCGTACGCATTAGCGTACATTCTCAAATATGCGTATATTTTGCGTCGCTGTTATTTTAACCAGATTTGTTACGAACTTTCTCAAAATTCAGTTCGGTGACGAACCGAACTTTTGGGGAAAGTTCGTAACGAATCTGGTTCGTTACGGTTCAGTTTGCTCATCCCTAATTACCGTATTTTTCGCTTTATAAGACGCACCTGATGATAAGACGCACCTAGGTTTTTGTGAAGAAATTAAGAAAATAAAATATTTTGAACCAAATGGTGTGCTTTTGGTGGGTTTGAACTAATGGGGGATCTGTGGATGTCACTGTTATGGGGGATCTGTGGAGGACACTGTTATGGGGGATCTGTGGAGGACACTGTTATGGAGGGAATCTGTGGAGGACACTGTTATCTGTGGAGGACACTGTTATGGAGGAGCTGTGGAGGACACTGTTATGGAGGGAGCTGTGGAGGACACTGTTATGGAGGATCTGTGGAGGACACTTCTGGAACTGTTAATGGAGGATCTGTGGAGGACACTGTTATGGGGGATCTGTGGAGGACACTGTTATGGGGATCTGTGGAGGACACTGTTATGGGGGATCTGTGGAGGACACTGTTATGGGGATCTGTGGAGGACACTGTTATGGGGGATCTGTGGAGGACACTGTTATGGGGATCTGTGGAGGACACTTATTGGGGATTTGTGGATGACTGTTATGCGGGGATCTGACCTTACATTGGGCCCCAGTTATTAGAGCCATTGCTTCTAAAGTGTATGAATCTCCCCTAGCAGGGCTGCCTTTGCTAAACTACCATAGCTTTAATCACTTTTCAGTACTCACTATTCATGCAGGCAGCAGGCAGGCCGGCAGCTCAGGTCCCTCACTCAGTAACGCTATGGCCCCGCCCACTTGAATTAATGAAGTGGGCGGGTCCAGAGCCGGAGTGTGACTGAGTGAGGGACCTGCACTGCCGGCCTGCTTGCTGCCTGCATTCCATTCATAGTGAGTACTGAAAAGTGATTAAATCTATTGTAGTTTAGCAAAGCAGCCCTGCTAGAGGAGATTCATACACTTTAGAAGCGATGGCTGCTGTGAAGGGGGCCCGGCTTAATGAGCTTCAGTGACTGCGCTGGGCCCCACTTTACATCTGGCACATCGCAGGCAGCACAGTGCGGCCATGTAATACTGATCTATTCGGTTTATAAGACGCACAGCCACTTTCCCCCCACTTTGGGAGGAAAAAAAGTGCGTCTTATAAAGCGAAAAATACGGTATAACCTGTAATATTATACTATCTGGGTAGTTGAAGTCCCCCATAATAACGACCTCTTTATGTTTTGCCGCCTCGTCTATTTCATTTAGTAGTAGATTTTCTGTGGACTCTGCTATATTATGCGGCTTATAACAAATCTCTATCAGTGTTTTATTACTGATTTTTCTGTCTATGTATTTCTACATACAGTACTACAGTACCCAAAAAGATTAGCAAAATTAGGGTTATTTACTTTAGAAAAAAGAAGACTAAGATCTAATAACTATGTAAAAATATATCAGGGGTCAGTACAGATCTTTATCCTATAGTCTATTTATACCCAGGGCTGTGACTGTGACGAGGGGACATCCTCTGCGTTTCTACACAAACATATATAACAGGCCGAACTGGATGGACAGATGTCTTTTTTCGACCTTATAAACTATGTTACTATGTTACTAACATAGAAGAGGATTCTTTACGGTAAGAGCAGTGAGCCTATGTACTGTAACTCTCCGCTTGAGGAGGTGGTGATGGTAAGTTCACTAAAAGAGTCGAAGATGGGCTGGATGTATTTCTGGAGTGTTATAATATTACAGGTTATTGTCTGCTTGGAGTCGGGAAGAAATTTTTTTCCCCTAAAATAAGGAAAATTGGCTTCTACTTCATGAACTGGATGGACGGATGTCTTATTTCAGCCTTACAAACTATTTTACTATGTAAAGTGTGAAGATATAGTTCCTGACCATTCGGAATCCATTTTGTTTCTGGCCAGTTATGTAGGCCTTTTAGACCAAAGTGATTTCAAATGATCAAGGGTGGATTAAAGTGTGAAGATGTAGTTTCTGACCATTTGGAATCCATTTTGTTTCTGGCCTGGGAAACTTCAGGTTGTTTTGGGAAGACGGCCTGAGAAACTTCAGGTTGTTTTGGGAAGATAGTTTCAGGTTGTTTTGAGAAGATGGCCTGAGAAACATCAGGTTGTTTTGGGAATCCAGAGTTATACTTCATCTGGTTATAGTTGTTAGAACGTTCTTTTTTTTTATTTGTTCCGGATCCGGAAATTGGCCATTCTTGGGTCCGGAATAATGGAGAAGGAACAGGCTGCGCATGTGTTGGCTCCACTCCAGTAGGGAGTAAAGTTCTTTATTTACATTCTATAAAAGCTGTAACCCTTTGAGGGGGAAGTCAGAAGCTCATCCTACGGGGGGACACCTCGTGTAGGAACCTAATTGGTGTTTTCCCGATAGAGCCTCTGACTGCTTTCGTTGAAAAGGCTTCCCAGCTGATGTGTTGCTGTCAGATGAAGTTTACTCAATCGGTGATGTAAGTTTTTTATCCTTTGTATATACTTAACTTGCAAAAGAAGGACATACATTTGCCTGATTATTATTGTTATTATTGCATTAATAAACTTACTTATATAGCTTACCCTTAAATTGGTGTGTGTAGTCTCTCTTTAAAGAGTATCCAAACCTGAAGTCTTGCTCTTATCAGCATAACACTATGTTGTGAACTATTCTAGTTTCTCCCTCTATTCCACCCCCAGTTCCATTGCTTTGTCCCAGGTCACTGTCTACACAATCTTCCCCTTTTATAAGTTAGTCACCTTCCCCCCAGTCCCTAGTTTAAACACTCCTACCTTCTTGCCTTCTTTCCTCCAAAAAGTCTGCAGCTTCCATGTTAAGGTGCAACCCATCCTTGCGATAGAGCCTGTAGCCAACATTGAAGTCAGCTCAGTTCTCCAGGAACCTTCCTACACCAGTTCTTGAGCCACTTGTTAATCTCCTTAATCTCCCACTGCCTTTATTATGTGTCTCGTGGTACCGGTAATATTCCCGAAACTAAACTACTACTTTTGAGGTCCTTGCACTGACCTTGAAACCTAAGTCCCTGTAATCATTGTTAAGAACCCTCCACCCCCTCTATCTTTGTTATTGGTGCCAATGTGCACCATGACCACTGGGTCTTCACCAGCTCCTCCCAGTAATCTATTAACCCGAACCGCAATATACTGAGCACCAGGTAGAAAACTCACCGTTCAACGATCCCAGTATTTGTGACAGATATCCCTATCTGTACCCGCAATTATAGAGTCTCCTACTTCTGGCACCTGTCTGGCCTGCCCTGCACTCCTGGTCCCCTCTTATTGGAGCTGGCATTCCCTTGACAGACAGACGAATTGGTTAGCAGCAGTGGTGCCATCCCTGAACTAACATCCCCCTCATCTGCCAACTTTGCTAACTTGTTGGGGTGTGTCAGATCAGAGCTAGTACTCCAGCAAAATCCTTTCCATATTGTCAAGGTATCTAAGTGCTGCAATTCGCTCATTTAGATACAGGATCTGGGCTTCCAAATGTGCAAATTGCTCACATTTTGCACAGCAATATGCCCTCTCAAACAGCTGTTCCGGGACTGCATACATTGCACAAGACGTACACCGCACTGCACTATCAATCATGGAGCAAATAATTGCTAATAGAAATTACACGAAATAAGGTAAGGTATACAATGTAATTAAAGTGATAGCGGAATAAATACAGTGCCTTCTTAAAGCCCCTGACTGTAAAGTCACGTCATCTCAAGTCACACGCTTATGATAAAACACACACTTGGGACCAAAACACTCGCACACTCGCCTCTGAGTCTACTTATAAAGCTGCTATTCCCAGTCAGATGCAAACATGGCAGATTTTTTATTTCTCTTGATTCAAATATTCAATATTCTTTTGAAATGTCTTGAAGGTCATCAATATACCGTACTACAAATAGAATAAGTCTAAGGCGGAGATCAGAAGCTAGTTTGTGTGTAGGTTATAAAATATTTATATGTGCAAACCATCTAACATAGCATGCCATCATATAATATCGCATGGAAGAATGAAGACTTGAATGCGTTAATGAATCTTTATGTGCATTGATGTCCAGTCTTCTGCCATCAGCTTCTGGCACAAAAAGAACATACTGTAAGCATTATCTAGTTGGGCAGCTAATGAAAAATATGTCTTCTTTTTACCTGACATTTCCTTACAATATAATTCAATAAATCATTTAATTTAACAAAATCCAAATGGTTCAAAAATCTCATGTTGCTTAGCTATAGCAGAGCTAATTTATTTTTGCCTACTTAACTTCATCACTTCAGTCACTGGAAACTTGTAAAGCATTGGTGCAGCCTCCTCTGGAATATGCAGTTCATTCTGAGCATCATTCATAGAAAGGATGCCCTAGAGCTAGATAGAGTACACAGAAGAGCGACTAAACTGAAAAGAGGCAAGGATGGTCTTAGTTTTGAGGAAAGATTAAACCAATTACATTTATTTAGTCTTGAAAAGAGGTGTTTAAAGGGTTATTCTCATTTTAGACAATGGGGGCATATCGCTAGGATATGCCCCCATTGTCTTATAGGTGCGGGTCCCACTGCTGGGACCTGCACCTATATCCAGAACGGAGCCCTCGAACTGAATGAGGGCGCACTGCGCATGCACAGCCGCCCTCCATTCATTTCTATGGGGCCGCCGAAAATAGCTGAGCGCTGGCTCGGCTATTTCCGTCAGCTCCATAGAAATGAATGGGAGCGGTGGCCGCGCATGGGCAGTGCGCCCTCATTCAGTTCTATGAGCGCAGCGGGGAGCTGCGCCTGGTGGTGGCCGGACCAGGGCCAGGGTCCTCCAGGCGCAGCGCTTCCCGCTCCGTTCTGGATATAGGTGCGGGTCCCAGCCGTGTGACCCGCACCTATAAGACAATGGGGGCATATCCTAGCGATATGCCCCCATTGTCTAAGATGAGAATACCCCTTTAAGAGTAGACATGATTAAGTTTCATAAAGTATCTGCCAGAGATGATGGTGAACTCACTGAAAGAGTTCAGGAGGGACCTGGTTCTATTTCTGAAGAGCAATAATATTGTAGGTTACAGTTGCTAGAATTCTCCAGAAGTGTTGTTGAGTCTCCACAGGTGAAAAGGCTTCTTCACAATAAGAGTTGTGAATTTGTGGGATAGTCTACCTCAGGAGGTGGTCGCAGCAGGAACAGGTGACAGTTTTAAGAACGCCTTACATTAATTCCTAGAACAAAATAACAGTGTGTGTCAGTATGTTGTGAGAACCATTGTTTTGGAACACCACATTTCATAACTGACTCAAAAAAGGCAGTAGAACTGGTTCCATGATGCCCTGGATCTATCAAAGTCTGGTCAATGTTCCCTTTACAAATACCAGATAGGAATGGCCATAGTAAATAATGGATCCCCATACCATGACCCTTAGTATTGGTCTTATGTGTCTCTGCACTATGCATGATGACTGTAGGTGCTCTCCTGCCCTCCTGCAACATATGAAGCGGCTAACATAAGTACCAAGGTTAAACCTGCAGAATTCACAGGAGGGGTGGAGAGAGCGAATTGCCAAAATCTGTAGTGTAGAGACCAACAAGACCACCACCATTAGCTACAGTTTGATCACCAGATCTTTCCACCATCGAGAATTTCTGGGACTGCAGTAATGATGTCTTGGATTTGTGTGAAAAATTTTGAATATTGTTAAGATACATTTACATGTCCTTTTTTATATTGCCCCAACATTTGAACATACTTGAAAGAAAGTGTCAGAGATACTGTAGTAACTGAGACAGGAGCAGTAAATATGATACTTGACTGATATCATACAAAGGTGCCTTTGCTTATGGGTCATTTTTATAGTACATCTCACGCTGCCCTATGCCACTTTTGATACTGTACCACATAAAAGGTTAGTATATAAAATGAGAATGCTTTGACTGGGGGAAAATGTCTCTAGGAGGGTAAGTAAATGGCTCAGTGATAGAAAACAGAGGGTGGTTATCAACGGTACACACTCAGATTGGGTCACAGTCACTAGTGGGGTACCACAGGGGTCAGTATTAGGCCCTATTCTCTACAATATATTTATTAATGATCTGGTAGAAGGCTTGCACAGTAAAATATACATTTTTGCAGACAGTATTAAACTATATAAAGTAATTAACACTGAAGAGGACTATATATATATATATATATATATATATACTACAGAGGACAGTATACTGCTACAGATGGACCTGGATAGACTGGAGGCCTGGGCAGAGAAGTGGCAGATGAGGATTAACACTGACCAATGTAAGGTTATGCATATAGGAAGGAATAATGCAAGTCACCAGTACATACTAAATGTTAAAACACTGGGTAACACTGGCATAGAAAGGACTTAGTTGACCGCAAACTTAACTGTAGAAACCAGTGTCAGACAGCTGCTGCCAAGGCCAATAAGATAATGGGTTGCATCAAAAGGGGCATAGATGCCGTGATGAGAACATAGTCCTGCCACTTTACAAATCACTAGTCAGACCACACATGGAGTACTGTGTACAGTTCTGGGCTCCTGTGAACAAAGCAGACATAGCAGAGCTGGAGAGAGTTCAGAGGAGGGCAACTAAAGTAATAACTGGAATGGGTGGACTACAGAAAAATTATCCAAATGAGGGTTATTCACTTTAGAAAAAAGGGTAAATGTAATAACGATGTATAAATATATCAGGGGTCAGTACATAGATCTCTCCCATCATCTATTTATCCCCAGGACTGTGACGAGGGGAAATCCTTTGCGTCTGGAGGAAAGAAGGTTTGTACACAAACATAGAAAAGGATTATTTACGGTAAGAGCAGTGAGACTATGGAACTCTCTGCCTGAGGAGGTGGTGATGGTAAGTTCACTAAAAGAGTTCAAGAGGGGCCTGGATGTATTTCTGGAGGGTAATAATATTACAGGTTATAGTTACTAGAGATGGGTCGTTGATCCAGGGAGTTATTCTGATTGCCTGATTGGAGTTGGGAAGGAATTTTTTTCCCTTAAAATGAAGAAAATTGCCTTCTACCTCACAGGGTTCTGGCACAACTGGATCTGGATCAACTGGCAGGATACCTTGTCCCAGGTCACTGTTTACACTATCTTCCAATTCTATAAGACAATCACCTTCTCCCTGTCCCTAGTTGAAATACTCGTCCAACCTTCTAGTCATCTTCCCTCCAAAAAAGCTACACCTTCCACGTTAGGATAACAGGCTGAACTGGATGGGCAGATATCTTTTTCAGCCTTACAAACTATATATGTTACTATGTATGTTACTACTATGTTACTTTTTTCCACACTATTTTTGTATAGGTAAATAGGGAAATGTCATTAACTCACATTTTCTTTTTGAGTCACAAGCATTGAAAAATATCCTATATGTGTATATTACAGCCTGTTGATGGTTTTGCTAGCATGTAATTATGTATTGAATTTGTATGGTGATTAATTGGAGTCCTTAGTGAAATTTGTGGAAAGGTAAAGGTGAACACTAATGATGAGCAAAGTTATGAAAAATTCGATTTGGCTGCTTCATTGAATTTCACAAAGAAATGCAATTCAAAGCACATTCCTTTGTATATAGCGGGACCAATGACTGGGCATGGCAATCACACCGCAGCCTGTCATTGCACCCCCGCATTCATCGCTGATCATGGTATCTGATGCTACAATCGAGGCCTTTCAGAAGTATTTTTTAATGTAATTTCAGGAAAATACATTTGTTGCCATGAAGCCCAAGGAAATTCAGCTTCATGGGCGATCAAATTTTTCCTGAAATTCAGATCCAAGTCAATTTGTGAACACCTATGGTATGTGAAAAGTATTTCAATCAAAGATGTTTCAATGACCCCGTTACCTGCAAGACTAAGACCATAGATGGTATTCCCACCCCTGCTTCAAATAAAGATGGAGGGGGACATTCATCTTCATGGCCATGAATAAGAACAGTTCATAATCCAAAACGCATAGTGGTGCTGCTAGGGCAGTTCATAGTGGTGCTGTCCTGCGGACTTAATAAAGCTTGAAGATATTTTTATCAGATCAGGATCTACCCTTGGTGCTGAAGTTTGTTTTTTTCTGAGGCTCAATCTATCTGCTGCTCCTCAGTTATTAAGAGGTGCACATCTCTGAGTATCTATAGTGCATCTCTGAAGGCCCATTCACCAGAACAGAAATCTACACCAGCAAGGGATCTAGTGAAGAGTTCAAGTTTAATCTACACAAGTTTCCTGTCATAGATTATAGCAAATGTGCTCAAACTTGCATCGTCCACTAAACACTCTGCCCATTTTTTGGCTGAAACCCTCTCCAAAAATTGCAGAATTTGGGGAATTTTTGGCGTGCATGAAACTTTGCAACTGTTTCACGCTAGTATGCCGGCATACAGGTGATGATAATTGTCTCCTATAATTCTTCAAGGTTATCAGGCCTTGGTTTTGATACTTATACCATGGGATATGTAATATTCTAGGGAGGAGCTATAGAGGTGACTTGAGCCCTAGTGCCTTAGGGGGCTCAAAGCTCCTCTGCCGCATTAGAAGACACCATTATTATAAATGGCACATGGAAGGTGGGGGGCCGTTTTAACAGAGTTTGCTTTTGGGCCTCAAAACATCAAATTACACCTCTCCTAGCACAATACAACAATACACAACAATATTAAAGGGGTATCCCATGATTAACGTAAAAAATGAAAATCATAAATAATCTAATACATGACAACCACTTTCTAACAAAACTAGAACCAGTGCTGTACCTCATATGGATCCAGAGATCTCACCATTCTGCTGCCATTAGAGGCAGAGCCTGTTAAGAGCTCATTTGCATCTATTTCTTCCCAGAATTCCAGAGGAGCAAGTATGGTTTATAAGTCTCCTCACGCCAACTAAAACACCCTCTCCCCAATTGCTCCAATTGTTCTGCTAGATTTATTTCAAGCTGGCTGCTTGAAATACTTACTCAGAGGCACCCTTGTGGCAGTTGAAGGATGGAACTGAGCATGTGCTTCCATCTGAGTGAGCAGGATGGAGAAATTAGAAAAAGAGTAAACAGCAGGTGGCGGTATACAGATAGATTTCAGTGAATAACTTTAATTACATGTACTTTCAAAAGTGTTCAGCTCCAGGTGCTGGATTGAAAACGGAAGAATATTATTGTTGGGACAAACCCTTTAAGACATCTTCGTCAGTTGCTATGGGTTACAAAGCCTTTTTTCCACTAGTCACTGTAGAGCAGTTTTAATAAATGTCACATTGTTTCCTTGATCTCCAGGCAGATTTTACACTCTGAACATTTGTGAATGCCCAGTGCTTTCTAGCAGTTCCATTTCTTCGCCTTATTGAGCAAGCCACATCGGAGAGCTATTTTCCTGCACTAAAGCATACAAGCTGATTAAATGTTAATACCGTTCTGATGTAACATTTGGAGTGTAATGTGTTTAAAAAAAAAATAAAGGAACTGTAAGGTGACTATGAGTTGACAGAGGAAGTAAAAAGCCTTTTCTTTCCTTCTGCCGAGTTCAAAAGTTCATTTTGTCCTTTACTTGAACTTGCTGAAGGAATCCTCATTTATAATTTATGCACAAATCTGTAGAAAACATAAAAATTCAAACTTCAAGTCAACCTGACGTGTCTCCATGACAGCGCTGGATAAATAAAAGATCGCAAAGTCCACGAAGATAATGTACAAATAAACAAGATCCAATGGGAGGGATGTCTATAAATATAGTCCAAGATGTAAAGAAAAAGGTTAGGGAGCTTCAAAAAGAAATACCATAGAGATGAGACTGTGGAGGCGGGAGGTCACTCAGAGACAGAAATCCTCCTCAAAGTTGTAAATGAATATATCAGCTATTTGATATTCAGAATCCATTAATTTTGTGAGGATGTGGCTATCGTAATTAATACTGTACAAAATATAATCACTAAGGCCTCTTTAACAGGAGCGAGACGGATTGGCTTCGGATGCGTTCAGGGTGTGTTCAGTAAAACTCGCACCATTTTGCAAGAAAGTTCAGTCAGTTTTGTCTGTGATTGCGTTAAATTGTTCAGTTTTTTCTGCGTGGGTGCAAAGTGTTTTGATGCGTTTTTCACACGCATGATAAAAAACTGAAGGTTTACAAACAACATCTCTTAGCAACCATCAGCCAGGGCTGTGTGCAAAACGCAGAATATAGATCATGCTGTGTTTTTGACGCAACGCAGAACTGATGCGTGAAAAAAATGTACACAGACCCATTGAAATGAATAGGTCAGGATTCAGTGCGGGTGCTATGCGTTCACGTCACGCATTGGACCCCCGCGCAAAACTCGCTCGTGTGAAAGGGGCCTAAAGGGCATAACATTGTAACATTGTAAGTAAATAGCCACCAATAAGACCCTTTTAACACAAGGGAGTTTTCCCCGCGGATACGATGCGTGAAGTGAACGCATAGCACCCGCACTGAATCCTGACCCATTCATTTCAATGGGTCTGTGTACATGAGCATTTTTTTTCACACATCAGTTCTGCGTTACGTCAGAATCGCAGCATGTTCTATATTCTGCGCTTTTCACGCAGCCCTGGCCCCATAGAAGTGAATTGGGGCTTCAGTGAAAAACGCATTGCAAGCAGTCCGGGTGCAATGCATTTTCACTGATGGTTTGCTAGGAGATGTTGTTTGTAAACCTTCAGTTTTTTTCACGTTCAGGAAAAACCCATCAAAACTGATTGGATCCACGCAGAGAAAACTGAAATCTGAACGCAAATGCAGACAAAACTAACTGAACTTGCTTGCGAAATGGGACAAGTTACACTGAACGCATCCTGACACAATCCTTATCGTTCGCGTGAAAGAGGCCTTAAACCCGAATTCTTGTAGGTCCATCATTCTGTGATGACCATATTTATCATTATGTATTATTTTTCATGAAACAAATTCAATACATTGTCACAACATGCTAACAAAACCCTTGAAAGGCTGCGATACACATAACAGCCGCTGGGTGGCCACATGCACTTACACAGGATAGACATCTCATGACACATTATCGAAAATCATGTTATGAAAAAAGGAAAGTTGAGGAAGGACATATCTGTATTTGAGAAGAGCAAATCTTTTAAGGTTTTTTTTTTTTTTAAAGTCAGTTCAGACACAATTCGATTCTGAGAGAGTGAGTGAGAGAGAGAGACTTTGAGTTTCTTAGCAATATATATGCATTGTCTGGGGGGTACTCACAGGGCCTAGTATGCATATTACGTGTGAAGAGTTTTCACTGTCTAGCCTTGTTGGGTTGGTTGCTGTAGGACACTCTGTGAATAATCTATTGTTTGGAAGCCCTACTAAAAAAAAAAAAAAAATAGTATTGTCCAGAGAAGAAAAGTCAAATAGAGTAGATGACCACTTACTTATTCTTCTTGTTATTGGCAATTTTTCTCAGCCTTTTTGTGTAGAATATTTAGAGAACCGGGGGCATTTAGGTCCCTATAGTTCATTATAGGATTTCATTATTTATGCACTTGTACTACCCTGTACTTAACTCAGACTTTGTTTTTCTCTCTTGTTACATAATCTAATTAGGCTATTTTTATAACCAAATTACTCATGAGATGATTCTTGCTTTTGACAGCCTTTCCATTTTTACACCCTCCTCAGGGATTCACTTTGTTAGTTGGATTTAATAGGCTGGAATGTGGATGACCTTTTCAGATAAGTATTTAGAGCCGCTATATATATTAGGCTCTGTTCACCCTGATGTCGTGGCTTTTATTTTACAGCATCCTAATGGATCTTAAGATATTCTGATGGATCTGATTGACTTGCAATTTGTCAGTCAGATGTATGTCTTTGTTACCTAACAGAATTCAGAACACAAGAAGATGTTATGCTTTTCTGTCCGCCAGGGGCGTTGTTAGGGTCTCAAAAGATCCGGGGCCCAAGCCCCAGTGAATATGGCCCAATTCTCTATATCGACCCTCGTCCCAACCCTGCTATACAGCAGCACATACCCCACATCCAGGACCTCCCAGGTGACTTCTCTGATGTAGATCTTCTCTGTCATCATCTTCTCCATTCGGTCCGGACAACTTCTCTCAGCTGCCTTGTCTCTGCAGAGTGTGACACACAGACATCTTACCTTCCTCACATTTCATCATCCCCCAACCTGGAGTCCCCACAGCCTTATCCTGCTGCTCGCTGTGCCCCCCAAAACGTCCAAATAGTATCCTGGAGAAATAATAGTGCCCGCCATAGTAATAGTCCTACCAATAGTAATTCCCTCATTAGTAACACTGCACCCTACAGTGACCCCAGCACTGATAATGCTCCCCAAGAGTGCATCCATTAGTAGAAGAGTCCTCCAGTATTAATAATGCCCCCTATTGTTTCCCCAGTGCTAATCAAGCTCTCTACAGACCCCTCAGTAGTAATAAGCCCGTCCCATAGTGCTCTTAGTAGAAATAAGGCGGATCTATAAGTCTCTCCTATAGAGCCCCAAGTATTAATAAGAATGTCTAATGTCCCCTGTATTTATAATACCCCAACAGTGCCCCCAGTATTTATATGGCTCCCCCTACTGTTATAATGCTTGCCCTGAAGTGCCCGCTGCAGTTATATTCCTCCCTTTAGTGTCCTCAGAAATTATAATTCCTCAGGCCCTCCACCATACAGTCCCATGTAAATAAAGCTATTTCCCTCCCTCCGCAGTAGAGTCCTGTGTAAATAACATCATCACACCATCTCTACAGGCCCTCCAATATACAGTCCCATGTAAATAACTTCCCTCTCTATCTAGAGCCCTCTCCAAATACAGTCCCATGTAAATAACATCATTCCCACCCATAGCCGTTAACATACAGTCCTATGTAAATAATATCACTCCCTCCGACAGCCGCCTTCAACATATAGTCCCATGTAAATAACATCACTTCCTTCCCACAGCCACCTCCAACATGCAGTCCCATGTAAATAACATCACTCCACCCCACATTCCCATGTAAATAACAGAACCCTGCCCAAGTCACCTCCAACACATAGTCCCATGATAACATCCCTCCCTTCTGCCCTAACATACAGTCCCAGTTAAATAACCACAACTCCCACCAACCCTCTGCTTCTCCCTTCACTTACCTCTTCTGTAGCAGAGCTCACTGCAGCTTCTTCCCCGCAATTCTCCTCTTCAGTTTAGAAGGCAGGGGTTGAAAAGGACCTGCGATGATGTCACAGCCATGTGACCAGTGCAGTATTGGACGGCACTGATCACATGCCCTGTGATGTCATCACAGGTCCTACATATCTTGCAGTGCGTTAGATTCAATTGTACTGCCATCCTGAGGACAGCAATACAATTATATCTGTCTAACAGGCAGGACATTTAGGGCCTGGGAGAAAACATCAGGCCCCGAATGTTTTAGCCTAGCAACGCCCCTGCTGTCTGCCAAACAGCAGTGGACACCTGGTGGAAAATATTTTATGGAAGTATGAACAAAGGGGCACATTTATAAAGCCCCATAGCTGGCAGTGGTTCTGCTGAAGGTATGAAGAGGTGCCGGTCTCTCCATAACTTTGCCGCATCCAGCGCCAGTTCTAAATGTAAGACAGCTTCCTTTAGACTATTTTGTATGCCTAAAACAGGAGTAGAAAATGATGAATGAGACCCCCTTCCCCGCCCACGCCCACAATTTTAGACCTGGCACGAGGGTGGCAAAGTCACAGATAGCACCTAATTTAGGCGTATTTTAGGATTGTAAATGACCCCCAAAATCTGCAATTGCGTATCCACTAGAGTTGAGCGAATCCTAAAAGATTCGGGGATTCGGCCCGAATTTTCCGCGGGATTCGTGGGTTCGAGCCGAATCACAAATCCCATTAAAGTCTATGGGATACCCGAATATTTTTGCAGGGGCCAAAGATTCTGCACAGTCAAGTTTGCCCCAACATGTGAAAACCTCAGAAAAAGATGGAAAAACCTTGGAAATGGATAGGAAACACCAGGGGCAGCATGTAGGGATGCCTCTGAGGCTCCCTAATTGCACCATTTTTTTCTAAATCTGGCCAATAGTCTGGTGATGACCCCAAGGCAATTTTCAGGGACACGGTAATGGTGACCCACTTAAAAATGCTGCCTGACAACCTGGCGGTGAACCCCTGATTGTCTGTCTTTCAATAAGATTGCAGTGTAAAGCATGGTGGTGAGCCTCAGTATGACTTTTTGGATGGAGATTGCATGTGGTCACGTACTCCCTGGAACCCCATAGTCACCCCTTCTCTGATGTGCTACCCCAGAACATTCTCTGCCTCAATTCGCAAGACCTTTTGCAGTCTCAGTGTGCTGACAATGGCGAGACACAGGTGTCGGGGGGTGAGGTAGTTGTATGGGAAGCAAGTTACAGTGGGGACTCCTTGGGGGGACTTTCTCATGATGGGACAGATTCAACTTGGGTGGATCAGGCACAGGAACAGATCAATTTTTTTTTGTGTTTATTTAACTTTTATTTAGCACAAATAACCACAGAGATATTTATTCGTTCTCTTCGCTGCGCAGTCTGGCGTTGGGGTTCGTCACTTTGATGGCGAGCTGTGCCGCTCTCTCCACAATGGTCTTTCGGTTCTTTGAGGAGACGTTGTGGGCGATTTCTGCACAGAAGGACTTGTTGCTCATCAACAGAACCTCGAGCTCCTTGACATTGTGGACCAGGAATTTGCGGAACCCTGTGGGCAGCATGTGTTTGGTCTTCTTGTTGCTACCGTACCCAATGTTGGGCATCAGGATCTGCCCCTTGAACCTCCTGCCGGCTCTGTTGTCAATATCTCTGGGTTTACGCCAGTTACACTTAATCTTTACATAACGGTCTGATTGGTGGCGGATGAACTTCTTCGTCCGCTTCTTGACGATCCTGGGCTTAATGAGGGGCCAGAGAGCCGCCATGATACCGGTTCGGAGCGTCCGCCTTCTCCGCAGACAGCCCAAGGAAGAGAGCGAAACAGATCAATTTTAAGTGTGAGGCAACATCAGCACCACAACCGCTTGGGAGAGGCAGTGGGCATTGTGTTTACAAAGGCTGATGGGCTTCCGTCAGCACTGTGTGTATAGAACCCCATGGCCTTTCATTAAAAATTTGGTTACAAAGCCGCATGACTCCTGAAAAATTGTTTTTAGAAAGCCGGATGACTTTCCTGAAAAATTGTTAGTAGAAAGACGGATGACTTTCCTGAA
This sequence comes from Rhinella marina, assembly GCA_900303285.1. Taxonomy (NCBI): domain Eukaryota; kingdom Metazoa; phylum Chordata; class Amphibia; order Anura; family Bufonidae; genus Rhinella; species Rhinella marina. Next base: position 17,876 of record ONZH01011520.1, read on the forward strand.
AAATTGTTAGTAGGAAGCCGGATGACTTTCCTGAAAAATTGTTACATATGCAACTCAGATGAAGAGGAGGAGGAGGAGGAAAGCAAGCAATTTAGGAGGTAGCCTGAGGTGGGGATGAGAACTGGGGGGATATCCCTGACCTGTTCATCTTGATGAACGTGAGGATGTCGGCGTTGTCGGTGGACAGGCGTGTCCGTTTGTCCGTAATGATACCCCCGGCGGCACTAAAAACCCTTTCAGACAGTACACTTGCAGCAGGACAGGCAAGCACCTCAAGAGCGTACTGCGCAAGTTCTGGCCACCTGTCCAGCTTGGCCAGCCAGTAATTATATGGCATGGAGTTATAGGTCAGGACGTTGGTCTGGTCCGCGACATACTCCCTCACCATCTTGCGGTACTGTTCCGCCCTGCTCTGCCTGCCCTGTGACTGTGTCGTACTGTCTTGCTGGGGTTTAAGAAACTTGGCAAAAGCATGGAATAGTGTACCCCTGCCCTTGGCGCCTACACTTTACTTTTTAGACTTTATCCCTCCTCTCCAACTTCAGCCACTGCAGTCCGCCCCCTGTTGCTCGACTGGTCTGGAAAGGCCTGTAGCAGTTTCTGAACCAGGGCCTTGTGGTAGAAAGTGGCTCGGGTGCTCCTTTCCTCCACGGGTATAAGTTGGGCAAAGTTGTCCTTGTAGCGTGGGTCAAGGAGGGTGTACACCCAATAGTCATTGGTGGACAGTATCCTCTTGACCCGGGGATCACGACAAAGACAGCCAAGCATAAAGTGTCAGGACCGGCAGTCATTGCACCCGTTCTGCTGGTCCTGTCTCTGACTCTGGTGGCGATGTGGTTGCCCGTGGCCAGGCTTCTTCCGCTATTTCGTCAGGCTCCTCCTCCAGCCGACGGTCTCTGGCTGCGGAGCGCACGACGAATATTAGTGCCAGGGACATGGCTGGTGTGCACACTTGCTCGTGGCCTGTTTCTGATCGCCGGAAAAAGCAAGCAATTTTCTGTTCATTTGGTATCTCATGAGTTAAATTTTGTTCCTTGCTTTCTCCTCCCAGTCAGCTGGTTGGGTGGGGTCTGCTAGGTATTTAAGGCCCTCAAATGTTAACCTGGCTGCCAGTGTTTGGAGTTTCCTTGCTACTACCTGGTTTGTCATTTGTGCTCTGCTATTTAGACTCTTGTTTGTTCTTTGACCTTCGGCGTGTTTTGTGACTACTCTTGGCTTACTGATTTTGTTCCTGACGTACTCTCCTGGTTTTGACGCGGCTATCTGACTACCCATTTGTTCTTGTTTGTCTGTCTTGTTTGTTTTCCCTTCCCCTGCACTTTTGCTAGTGTATCTCGAGTCTTCAGGTTGTCGACTCAGGGGTTAGCCTGAGTAGGCAATAGGCAGGGAAAGGGGTTGGGATTTAGCTTAGGGATCACTTACCCCTTGTCTGTGTATCCCAGCCCTGACATAAAGTTTGCCATGTGCCCTACTGTGCCAACACGCAAGCCTTCAGCCTCCTCACTTAGCGGACTCTCCATCACCTCCTCCCCCCCCTCCTCCGACCCCAATTCATCCTCCTCAGCCCATACCCGCTCAACAGGTAGCATGGAATCACCCCCTGATGCATGGTGCCCAAGAGTTTCTTCCTCCTCCTCAGCCTCCTCTTCCTCCTCAGTTTCGTCCTGCGAAACTGACAACAGGGTGCTCTCAATGTCACTGTCTTCCTCCACCTCCTGTGACACTGCTGAATCCTCAGATCTTAGGTTCCTCAAGGAGTTCTGGATGAGGCACAACAGAGGGATGGTGACACTGATGATGTGTGCATCACCACTGACCATCTCTGTTGCTTCCTCAAAGGGACCTAAGACCTGGCAGATGCCAGCCATCCACGTCCACTCCTCAGCATAGACATGAGGAAGCTGACTGGCCTGACTACCACCTCGGGGGATCAGCTGGCAGTCTACAACTGCCCTGCGTTGTTGGTACACCCTGGCTAGCATGTGTAACGTTGAATTCCAACGCGTGGGAACGTCACACAGCAGCCGGTGAACAGGGAGTTGTAGCCGCCCTTGCACAGTCCTGAGGGTCGCGGCATCGGTGGTGGACTTGCGAAAATGGGCGCATATGCGCCGCACCTTGGTGAGCAACTCACTCAACTGGGGGTAGGTCTTGAGGAACCGCTGGACCACCAAGTTGAGCACGTGGGCCATGCATGGCATGTGAGTCAGCCCACCAAGATGCAGAGACGCCACCAGGTTACGCCCATTATCGCAGACCACCATTCCTGGCTGAAGGTTCAGCGGCGCCACCACACATTGGTCTGCCCCCTGATGCCCTGTAACAGCTCTTCAGCCGTGTGCCTCTTATCCCCCAGGCTCAGCAGTGCCTGCTGCCGCTTCCCTACCACAGTGCTGAAACTGCTGGCCATCGAGGAAATGAGACTTGACGATTGGGGCATCACTGCCACTTTGGAGGAGGAGGAGGAGGTGGAGGTGGAGGCATAATGTGCCGGAGACACACAGACGGAACTATGTCCCACAATTCGTGGTGTGGGTAGCACATGTGCAGCCCCACGATCGGTCTCTGACCCAGCCTCCACCAGATTGACCCAATGTGCCGTGAGGGAGATGTAATGTCCCTGGCCACTGGTACTCGTCCACGTATCTGTGGTCATGTGGACTTTACCACAAACTGCGTTTTTCAGAG
>ONZH01011521.1:0-21531 GCA_900303285.1 Rhinella marina
CCCAAAGTAGCCGAGGCAGAGGCAGATGTGGAGGTGTCCTGGCTGGAGGTCTGGACCGCAGTGGCAGCACACAACAAAAGGGGAAGAGGCAGTGGCAGCAAGACCGGGCGCAGTTTGTATTGCGTTTGCTCTCTCCCACTCAGCCCAGTGCTTGACTTCCAAGTGACGCCGCATGCCTGAGGTGGTCAGATTGCTCTTCTCAGAGCCCCTACTCAGTTTTGAGTGGCAGAGTGTGCAAACCGCGCTCAGTTTGTCATCCGCACAAACATTAAAAAATCTCCACACCACAGAAGTACGAGGCCTCGATGGGGGAGCTTCACGCGACTGCCCGCTGGCGGGAACAGCTTCGGCCGTGCTGGCTGTGGCCTCACTACTCTGTCTGGACTGTCCTCTGCCTCTCTGGACATCCCTCTGCCTGTGGACATCCCTCTGCCTGTGGACATCCCTCTGCCTCTGGACCCTCTGCTCTGGACATCCTCTGCTGGACATCCCTCTGCCTGTGGACATCCCTCTGCCTCTTGCTGCCTTTTTCGGTGCTGCGCAGACCACCACCTCTCCACTGCTTTCCCCGCTGGACATCACCCCTGGCCAAGTGGGGTCGGTCATTTCGTCATCCACCACCTCCTCTTCCTCACTCTGCTCCTCCTCCTGCCCACTGGACATTCCAACAGCCTCCCTTGATGGCAACTGCGTCTCATCATCATCATCGCTCATGATAACAGATGCTGGCTCAGGGTCCACATCAGCAGGAGATGGCGAAAACTCAAGTGTTTGGGCATCACTACAAACAAATTCCTCTGCTAGCTCCTGGGATTCTTCCGGCACATCTGAAAAAGGACCCGAAAAGAGCTCCTGGGAGGGGTCAAGGGTGGGATGACTCTGTTGGCCAGGTGTGGAGGAAGGAGGGTCAGAGTGAGACTGTGTGGATGACTGGCTGGTGGACAACTGTGTGGAAGCGCTATCGGCTATCCATTGCACCACCTGTTCAACCTGCTCCAGGCCTCAACAGCGGTGTAACTCGCCCCCTGCTTAACTGTCCCATAAAGGCAGGGATTCTGGATGAGTGTGATCCTGGCTGACCCTCACCAGCACGCATTGTATCCCCACTGGCTTCAACAAGGCCACCAACAGCATTTCCGCGCCCCCGTCCTCGTCCACGTCCGATTCCGCTAGCCCCCCTCCGCATTTTTTTTTTTTTTGTTGCAAATACAATATTTGGGTATATAATTAGGTATGTGAAATAATTTAGCAAGAGAACGCACAGTACAGTGGCCAATTAAAAGGCCTAGATATTGTATATTTCAAGGTACACAGCCGGTCTGTAGTAACTGAACAGACGGTGGGTATTTACACCAGGTATGTGAGATAATTTAACAAGAGAACGCACAGTACAGTGGCGTATTAAATGGCCTAGATATTGTATATTTCAAGGTACACAGCCGTGTAGTAACAGAACAGACGGTGGGTATTTACACCAGGTATGTGAGATAATTTAGCAAGAAAACGCACAGTAACAGTGGCCTATTAAAATGCCTAGATATTGTATATTTCAAGGTACACAGCCGTGTAGTAACTGAACAGACGGTGGGTATTTACACCAGGTATGTGAAATAATTTAACAAGAGAACGCACAGTACAGTGGCCTATTAAATGGCCTAGATATTGTATATTTCAAGGTACACAGCCGTGTAGTAACAGAACAGACGGTGGGTATTTACACCAGGTATGTGAGATAATTTAGCAAGAGAACGCACAGTACAGTGGCCTATTAAAATGCCTAGATATTGTATATTTCAAGGTACACAGCCGTGTAGTAACAGAACAGACGGTGGGTATTTACACCAGGTATGTGAGATAATTTAGCAAGAGAACGCACAGTACAGTGGCCTATTAAAATGCCTAGATATTGTATATTTCAAGGTACACCAGCCGTGTAGTAACTGAACAGACGGTGGGTATTTACACCAGGTATGTGAAATAATTTAACAAGAGAACGCACAGTACAGTGGCGTATTAAATGGCCTAGATATTGTATATTTCAAGGTACACAGCCGTGTAGTAACAGAACAGACGGTGGGTATTTACACCAGGTATGTGAGATAATTTAGCAAGAGAACGCACAGTACAGTGGCCTATTAAAATGCTAGATATTGTATATTTCAAGGTACACAGCCGTGTAGTAACTGAACAGACGGTGGGTATTTACACCAGGTATGGTGAAATAATTTAGCAAGAGAACGCACAGTAACAGTGGCCTATTAAATGGCCTAGATATTGTATATTTCAAGGTACACAGCCGTGTAGTAACAGAAACAGACGGTGGGTATTTACACCAGGTATGTGAGATAATTTAGCAAGAGAACGCACAGTACAGTGGCCTATTAAAATGCCTAGATATTGTATATTTCAAGGTACACAGCCGTGTAGTAACTGAACAGACGGTGGGTATTTACACCAGGTATGTGAGATAATTAGCAAGAGAACGCACAGTACAGTGGCCTATTAAAATGCCTAGATATTGTATATTTCAAGGTACACAGCCGTGTAGTAACTGAACAGACGGTGGGTATTTACACCAGGTATGTGAAATAATTTAACAAGAGAACGCACAGTACAGTGGCGTATTAAATGGCCTAGATATTGTATATTTCAAGGTACACAGCCGTGTAGTAACAGAACAGACGGTGGGTATTTACACCAGGTATGTGAGATAATTTAGCAAGAGAACGCACAGTACAGTGGCCTATTAAAATGCCTAGATATTGTATATTTCAAGGTACACAGCCGTGTAGTAACTGAACAGACGTGGGTATTTACAACCAGGTATGTGAAATAATTTAACAAGAGAACGCACAGTACAGTGGCGTATTAAATGGCCTAGATATTGTATATTTCAAGGTACACAGCCGTGTAGTAACAGAACAGACGGTGGGTATTTACACCAGGTATGTGAGATAATTTAGCAAGAGAACGCACAGTACAGTGGCCTATTAAAATGCCTAGATATTGTATATTTCAAGGTACACAGCCGTGTAGTAACTGAACAGACGGTGGGTATTTACACCAGGTATGTGAAATAATTTAGCAAGAGAACGCACAGTACAGTGGCCTATTAAAAATGCCTAGATATTGTATATTTCAAGGTACACAGCCGTGTAGTAACTGAACAGACGGTGGGTATTTACAACCAGGTATGTGGAAATAATTTTAACAAGAGAACGCACAGTACAGTGGCGTATTAAATGGCCTAGATATTGTATATTTCAAGGTACACAGCCGTGTAGTAACAGAACAGACGGTGGGTATTTACACCAGGTATGTGAGATAATTTAGCAAGAGGAACGCACAGTACAGTGGCCTATTAAAATGCCTAGATATTGTATATTTCAAGGTACACAGCCGTTGTAGTAACTGAACAGACGGTGGGTATTTACACCAGGTATGTGAGATAATTTAGCAAGAGAACGCACAGTACAGTGGCCCTATTAAAATGCCTAGATATTGTATATTTCAAGGTACACAGCCGTGTAGTAACTGAACAGACGGTGGGTATTTACACCAGGTATGTGAAAATAATTAACAAGAGAACGCACAGTTACAGTGGCGTATTAAATGGGCCTAGATATTGTATATTTCAAGGTACACAGCCGTTGTAGTAACAGAACAGACGGTGGGTATTTACAACCAGGTATGTGAGATAATTTAGCAAGAGAACGCACAGTACAGTGGCCTATTAAAATGCCTAGATATTGTATATTTCAAGGTACACAGCCGTTTGTAGTAACTGAACAGACGGTGGTATTTTACACCAGGTATGTGAAATAATTTAACAAAGAGAACGCACAGTACAGTGGCGTATTTAAATGGCCTAGATATTGTATATTTCAAGGTACACAGCCGTGTAGTAACAGAACAGACGGTGGGTATTTACACCAGGTATGTGAGATATTTAGCAAGAGAACGCACAGTACAGTGGCCTATTTAAAATGCCTAGATATTGTATATTTCAAGGTACACAGCCGTGTAGTAACTGAACAGACGGTGGGTATTTACACCAGGTATGTGAGATAATTTAGCAAGAGAACGCACAGTACAGTGGCCTATTAAAATGCCTAGATATTGTATATTTCAAGGTACACAGCCGTGTAGTAACTGAACAGACGGTGGGTATTTACACCAGGTATGTGAAATAATTTAACAAGAGAACGCACAGTACAGTGGCGTATTAAATGGCCTAGATATTGTATATTTCAAGGTACACAGCCGTGTAGTAACAGAACAGACGGTGGGTATTTACACCAGGTATGTGAGATAATTTAGCAAGAGAACGCACAGTACAGTGGCCTATTAAAATGCCTAGATATTGTATATTTCAAGGTACACAGCCGTGTAGTAACTGAACAGACGGTGGGTATTTACACCAGGTATGTGAAATAATTTAACAAGAGAACGCACAGTACAGTGGCGTATTAAATGGCCTAGATATTGTATATTTCAAGGTACACAGCCGTGTAGTAACAGAACAGACGGTGGGTATTTACACCAGGTATGTGAGATAATTTAGCAAGAGAACGCACAGTACAGTGGCCTATTAAAATGCCTAGATATTGTATATTTCAAGGTACACAGCCGTGTAGTAACTGAACAGACGGTGGGTATTTACACCAGGTATGTGAAATAATTTAGCAAGAGAACGCACAGTACAGTGGCCTATTAAAATGCCTAGATATTGTATATTTCAAGGTACACAGCCGTGTAGTAACTGAACAGACGGTGGGTATTTACACCAGGTATGTGAAATAATTTAACAAGAGAACGCACAGTACAGTGGCGTATTAAATGGCCTAGATATTGTATATTTCAAGGTACACAGCCGTGTAGTAACAGAACAGACGGTGGGTATTTACACCAGGTATGTGAGATAATTTAGCAAGAGAACGCACAGTACAGTGGCCTATTAAAATGCCTAGATATTGTATATTTCAAGGTACACAGCCGTGTAGTAACTGAACAGACGGTGGGTATTTACACCAGGTATGTGAGATAATTTAGCAAGAGAACGCACAGTACAGTGGCCTATTAAAATGCCTAGATATTGTATATTTCAAGGTACACAGCCGTGTAGTAACTGAACAGACGGTGGGTATTTACACCAGGTATGTGAAATAATTTAACAAGAGAACGCACAGTACAGTGGCGTATTAAATGGCCTAGATATTGTATATTTCAAGGTACACAGCCGTGTAGTAACAGAACAGACGGTGGGTATTTACACCAGGTATGTGAGATAATTTAGCAAGAGAACGCACAGTACAGTGGCCTATTAAAATGCCTAGATATTGTATATTTCAAGGTACACAGCCGTGTAGTAACTGAACAGACGGTGGGTATTTACACCAGGTATGTGAAATAATTTAACAAGAGAACGCACAGTACAGTGGCGTATTAAATGGCCTAGATATTGTATATTTCAGGTACACAGCCGTGTAGTAACAGAACAGACGGTGGGTATTTACACCAGGTATGTGAGATAATTTAGCAAGAGAACGCACAGTACAGTGGCCTATTAAAATGCCTAGATATTGTATATTTCAAGGTACACAGCCGTGTAGTAACTGAACAGACGGTGGGTATTTACACCAGGTATGTGAAATAATTTAGCAAGAGAACGCACAGTACAGTGGCCTATTAAAATGCCTAGATATTGTATATTTCAAGGTACACAGCCGTGTAGTAACTGAACAGACGGTGGGTATTTACACCAGGTATGTGAAATAATTTAACAAGAGAACGCACAGTACAGTGGCGTATTAAATGGCCTAGATATTGTATATTTCAAGGTACACAGCCGTGTAGTAACAGAACAGACGGTGGGTATTTACACCAGGTATGTGAGATAATTTAGCAAGAGAACGCACAGTACAGTGGCCTATTAAAATGACTAGATATTGTATATTTCAAGGTACACAGCCGTGTAGTAACTGAACAGACGGTGGGTATTTACACCAGGTATGTGAAATAATTTAACAAGAGAACGCACAGTACAGTGGCGTATTAAATGGCCTAGATATTGTATATTTCAAGGTACACAGCCGTGTAGTAACAGAACAGACGGTGGGTATTTACACCAGGTATGTGAGATAATTTAGCAAGAGAACGCACAGTACAGTGGCCTATTAAAATGCCTAGATATTGTATATTTCAAGGTACACAGCCGTGTAGTAACTGAACAGACGGTGGGTATTTACACCAGGTATGTGAAATAATTTAGCAAGAGAACGCACAGTACAGTGGCCTATTAAATGGCCTAGATATTGTATATTTCAAGGTACACAGCCGTGTAGTAACAGAACAGACGGTGGGTATTTACACCAGGTATGTGAGATAATTTAGCAAGAGAACGCACAGTACAGTGGCCAATTAAAAAGCCTAGATATTGTATATTTCAAGGTACACAGCCGTGTAGTAACAGAACAGACGGTGGGTATTTACACCAGGTATGTGAAATAATTTAGCAAGAGAACGCACAGTACAGTGGCCAATTAAAAGGCCTAGATATTGTATATTTCAAGGTACACAGCCGTGTAGTAACTGAACAGACGGTGGGTATTTACACCAGGTATGTGAAATAATTTAGCAAGAAAACGCACAGTACAGTGGCCTATTAAATGGCCTAGATATTGTATATTTCAAGGTACACAGCCGTGTACTAACTGAACAGACGGTGGGTATTTACACCTGGTATACAAAAAGGGTATTGCAGGCACACAGAACCCAGAACACTAGAGCCAAATAAACTGTATTTAAAAAAATAAAATAAAATTCACAGCCGTATACTGCCAGATCAGATGGTGCATATACACACTAGTTATATAACAGGGTTTTTCAGCCAAAAAGAACGCTGAACAGTAGTGCCAAATATAGTTTGGTATGTAGCAGAGCACCTAATACACCACTAATGCCTCTCTCTGTCCCTACTCCAGCAGCTATCCCTGAATACGGCAGCCGTTCTCTGTAAAGTGTATCTTGTAGTAAAGCTATCACTGTAGTGCACTATAGTAGCCCTGATAAGGGCTTTTAATCACGCTCCTGCCTGTCCAACTGCTAAAACCTGTCTGTCCCTTCTCCAGCCTCTGTCCCTGACTAAGTTCACGCAGCATATGCGTACGAGCAGGAAGAGCTGAGTTTTTAATATTCGAGGTCACATGGTTTTTCCAGCCAATCCATGTAGACGCTGTTTTCGCGCTGCCAGCGTGCTCAGCGTGCCTGTCATACCCCCCCTGCATGTTGATTGGTGGAAAAAGAGCGCCAGGGAAGGTGGGAGGGGAAACGAATTCTAAGTGCGCCATCGCCGTTATACTCGATTGAAATCGAGTATGCCGAATAGCGTAGTATTCGATCGAATACCGGCTCGATCGAACACTACTCGCTCATCTCTAATAATAAATGTTCCGTTTTGTGCATAAAAATAAGCAGAAGCATTTGTCGGGCTCATATGTTTCAGTGTTATCCTACATGGATGCATACTTACTTAGAAACCTATTTTGGAGGTGACAGACTTATTTTAAAAAATCTCATCCACATGTTGCGAGCATTGTCTCCAGTGAAAGTCATGCATAAAGGCTCATGCACACAACCGTGTTTTTTGTCCACGTCTAATCCGCATTTTTTGATCCATATGTTTGTTCCGTGGTCCTAGAAAAAAATAGAACGTGTCCTATTCTTGTCTGTTTTACGGATGGTTCTACAGAGGGCAGGACGCTTCTTTCCGCCGAATGCGGAATGCATGTGGTCGGTATCTGTCTTTTGCAAAGCTGCAAAACAGACTGTGGCCATGTGCGTGAGCCCTAACTTGTGGTATGAATTTGAAATCTGTATCTTATCCATTTATGTTTGTAGATATCTGAAATCTGAAGCAAATCTGTAACTATTTCCAATTGCTATGGATTTTGCTGCTGCGGAATGTGGCTGCCCCCTTGGAGTGGATTTCTAGCGTTAATCCTGTATTGAAAATCTGCGCTAGTTGAGCGCACATTAAACAATAGGCGATAGCTTGCATCTGTTTTTCAGTTGTCTAGAAAATAACACATAAAAAACTCTGAAAGCCAAAAGACGATTTTTAGACTGTAAAGTGTTAGCCACGTTGCCACGCAGGTTTAAAAACAAATGCGTATGTAACTGATCTAAATTCAATTTTAACAATGCCTTGTTAACAATTTTAGATGGAATGGGCTAATTGTTGGAAGTAGAAACCTTGTCATTCCGCAAAGTAGCAATTCCCTCGTGAAGACTTCTGAGACACTGAAATTAAAATGTGAGTAAATTAAACACAGACTTGCCGTGCACATTATGTGGCAAATTAGTAGAGAAAAATACAGATAAATGTACATCTTTAGGGTTATCCTAGACCCCATGATGAGACAGGTATTATTGCCCTTTGTAAGATTATTTATACCCTGTAGGAAAGCTCAGTGTTAGCTTATGTCAGAGCTCTGTTATTAGACAACTTTAATTAGGATCTATCCTGCTGCTCCTAACAAGTATTTAATTAACTTCCAGGCAGGGTAATTAGCTTTAGATTGTGGCTGATTTGCTGCCTCACCTTATGTTGACACTTGGCCTACAGTACATCAGCCTACTCTACTGACAATGTAATAGATAGGATCTCTGAAAAGCCAAATGTCACGCCTGATTGGTCTAATAAAAAAAAAAGAAGATAAAAGACATAATAATGACTGTCAGGTCATGGTCCAAAAAGGCAGCAAAGGGCACAGATCAGGCAGGCTACACAAAAGCCTGTAAACAGGAAAGGAAGGAGAGAATAATTAAACATGATATATCCATAATAAATTTGATCTGCGTATTCTTCAAGTCAAGACATTACAGAAGCATGTCAGAAGAAAAATGCATTAGTATCAGAATGCCCTATATCTCCCTGTCTCTCTCATAGTAAAGCTCTTTTCAACTTATTGTAGTGGTTTCAAATAGACACATATGAAGAAATGTTGGTGTTTTATGCATTCAAAAGCATAATGTGCTGCCTGGTAGGTCCCAGCTGAGGTCAAGCATCCAAGGCGTTGCTAGTATAATACAAATATTTTTTGCTGCTCTATTTTTGTCAAAAATTGGAGACAATTGAGCTTGTCAAAACGTTAAAGGGACGGTAATTTTCTGGTAAAATTGTGCATTTTTATTTGTTTGTTTTGTCAGTACTAGGTCATTGAAAATGAAAGACAGAATATTGTCGTTCTATAGCAATCAGCACAGAGAGATAAAACACCTATATAGATAGATAACTAAACATGAGCAAATTTCCAGAACTTCGTTTCGGGTCAGAATCTATCAGTTTGGCCGTCAGATTTGTTTTAGTCTGTTTAACGCCAAGCCAACATTAATAATGAAAATATGGAGCAACATATATGGGTAAATGCATGGCAGCCGCTGCCACCAAGCAACCTATTTATAAACACACTGCATGGTCAGATTTGTTATATTTTTAAAATAAAAATTAGGTCTAAACATTATCCATTTTGGTGGAAGATGTCCACTGGTGTTTATACACACATGGTGGTATTGGAAGAAGCAATGACTTGTTTTAAACTTTGATATAGTGTTTTTCAGGGAAAAATGGTCAGTTTGACAGAGTCCACAATGATACACAAAAACAATATAGCAGGCTGCAGGCATAATATTTTTTTAAATCTATCTATCTATCTATCTATCTATCTATCTATCTATCTATCTATCTATCTATCTTATCTATCTATCATCCCTACACATAAAAATGACTGAACTTGCTTATGATTAGAGATGAGCGAACGTGCTCGTAACGAGCACTGTAGCGCTCGGCTCCCCTGCGCTCGCATGGGCGCAGGCATCCGCTTCTCACTTCTCACCCGACGGAAGCGGATGCCTGAGCCCATGCGAGCGCAGGGGAGCCGAGCGCTCCAGTGCTCGTTACAAGCACGTTCGCTCATCTCTATGCTAAATTATCTACATGCATTAATAATTTTTCTTTCTGTGACTCTGTTGCCTTTAGTGCAATAATGCACACAAAGGAGATAAATCAGTGATTTTTCATTTGCATAATAAAATATGATCCCATATATGTTTTGGAGACCACCCAGCTTATACAAGACCGCATGTCATAACATATGCTGACCGTAGGAAGCTGCTTCTAGCTATTCCTTTCGCTTTAATCAGGCAGGACACTTTATCACACAATAAGAAAAGTGAGGAAAGAGTAAAACGTTTGAAATTGTGTGATTCCTATTGAATGCCAACATTGCTATCCATAGAATCTCAAAGTTAAATCATGACTACCATGTTCACAGTTTCATCTGAATTATAAGTCATGGTGCAATTTTTTCATAAACATGCCAAAGGAAGATGCCTGCAGGGTTGGATTACATTACTTCCAGATTGCTTTTATTATACATTTCAATTTGACTACTACGGTATATGAACTGTTGACTGTGTACCCAGTACACTGATATACATTTCCTACTAATGCAGGTTACGTAGTTCGTTTATTACATAGATTTGCCACTGATGCTTTCAGCTTCCCTTTACAAAAGATAGAGCCTTTTTCAAACTGCACCATGTTTGAGCTCGATGACATGATCTTGGCATTTTTTGCAGATCATCATCACATTTATTGGATTAATTGTCACTAGAGATGAGCGAGCATGCTCGTCCGAGCTTGGTGCTCGTTCGAGTATTTCGGTACTCATAAGTGCTCGCTGCTCGGACGAGTATCTCGTCATGGTCGAGGAAATGGCATCTCCCGCATTTTGAATTTTTGGCGCCTATAAACTCAGCCAATCACAAGCCAAGAGACTCTGCGGTACACCCAGCATCACGTGGGGCCCTTACATGTCGATAGCAGGGGTTGGCTGGCCTGATCAGGTGACCCTGGAATATACTAGTGACTGCCCGTGGTGCTCGGCTCAGATGCTGTCTGGAAGTCGTTAGGGACAGATCTGCTGCGTTTCAGGGAGAGTGTTAGGGCCTGCATTTAGTTCTCTGTTAGGGAGGAGTGATCTCAAAAGAACCCAACAGCTCTTCTAAGGGCTACAAGACTTTTTTTGTCTCCTGGCTGGCACTAGTAGTGCAGCTATCGCCATATATAACACTTTTTTTTTAATTGTTTTATCTTAGTGATACAAATCCATTTCATACAGCAGTGTGGAACCATTCTGTGTGTCACAGTTCAGCTGTCCACTCACCACAAACCACAATCCGTATTTTCTGTCCAGGTGACCCATACTGTACGTCACATAATCAAATACGGTCTTTTGCTTTCACTGATTCAGCTACATTACAAAAATCTCTGTGCGGCATTTGTCTGGGTTGCAGTCAAAATAGCCACAGTCAGCAGGGGCTGAGTTTGCTCTCTGATAGTTTCTGCACGTCACGTTAAAAAAAAATATATATATATATATATATATATATATATATATATATATATATATTTAAAAAAATAAAAAAATAGTTTTTTTGTTGTTTTATCTCAGTGATACAAATCCATTTCATACAGCTGTGTGGAACCATTCTGTGTATCACAGTTCAGCTGTCCAGTCACCCCAAACCACAATCCGTATTTTCTGTCCAGGTGACCTATACTGTACATCACGTAATTAAAAAAGGTCTTTTGCTCTCACTGATACAGCTACATTACAAAAATCTCTGTGAAACATTTGTCTGGGTTGCACTTAAGCAGACCAAGTCTGCCTAATCTAATAGTTTCAGTGTAATTGCTCCATACTGCACAGTATGTAATAACATACGTCATTTTGCTCTAACTTGTCCACCTATGTATTTTCTTGTTCAGATTGAACAAGTTTGTGGGTTTCAGTACAGCAGGCCCATTTTTTTTTTTTGTACATATAATACACTTATATACAGAAAATGATGAACCCCAGGGCTAAGGGTCGAGGACGAGGGCGTGGGCATTCAATTACTGCAGGGGGCAGAAGCCGTGGTCCTGGGCAGGGTGAGACAGTACCTGCTGATGAGGGAGCAGGGGAACGCCGCAGAGCTACACTCCCTAGCTTCATGTCTCAACTTACAGGGACACGTGGTAGAGGACTGTTGAAACCACAACAGTGCGAACAGCTGATGTCGTGGATTGCGGACAATGCTTCAAGTAATTTGTCCACCAGTCAGTCTTCCACGCAGTCCACCCACGTTACCCAAGGGAGCACTCCTCTGGCTCCTCCACCTCAACCTCCTTCGGGGGAGTCTGCCCCCTCCCAGGAAAATTTGGAATGCGATCCGGCATACTCTCAGGAACTGTTTTCTGGACCCTTCCCAGAGTCACAAACCACTTCTCAGGTTGCTGCTGACCTCGTCCCCGATGCCCAAGTTTTCCAACTGTCGCAGTCTGTGGGTGATGATGATGATGATAACAACAATGTTGACTTAGTGGAAGAAGTGTGTAAAGAGGTGTCGGACGATGAGGAGACACGTTTGTCAGACAGTGGTGAAGTTGTTGTCAGGGCAGGAAGTCCGAGGGGGGAGCAGACTGAGGAATCGGAGGATGACGAGGTGACTGACCCAAGCTGGGTTGATAAGCCGAGTGAAGACAGTGCTTCTGAGGCGGAGGCGAGTGCTGCAACAGAACAGGTTGGAAGAAGAAGTGGTGTGGCCAGAGGGAGAAGCAGGGCCAGAGCTGGTGCATCAGCAGCAACTGTTTCACGTAGTGAAGCTCCCGTGGCGAGGCCTAGATGTTCGCAAGTCTGGAGGTTCTTTAAAGAAAGTGAGGATGACCGACGGACTGTGGTGTGCAACCTATGCCACACCAGGATCAGCAGGGGTGCAACCACTACTAGCCTAACCACCACCAGCATGCGTAGGCATATGAGTGCTAAACACCCCACTCAATGGAACCAAGGCCGTTCACCTTCTGCGGGTCACACCACTGCTCCTTCCCCTGTGTCACTCGCTGCCTCTACTAGTCAACCCCCTGCCCAGGACCCCGGCACGAGCGCCTCCCGCCGGAAAACCACACCTTCGCCTCCAATATCCTCCACAGCGTCCACCAATGTGTCCCAGCGCAGCGTTCAGCTGTCTTTACAGCAGACGCTGGAGCGCAAGAGGAAATACAGTTCCACATGCCCAAGCCCTCAACGTCCACATCTCCAAATTGCTGAGCCTGGAGATGCTGCCCTATAGGCTGGTAGAGACCGAGGCCTTTCGCAACCTCATGGCGGTGGCTGCCCCTCGGTATTCGGTCCCCAGCCGCCACTATTTTTCCCGATGTGCCGTCCCATCCCTACACCAGCATGTGTCACAGAACATCATCCGTGCCCCGACCAACGCTGTTTCTGAGAAGGTCCACCTAACCACGGACACATGGACAAGTGCTGCCGGGCAGGGACACTATATATCGCTGACGGCACATTGGGTTAACTTGGTGGAGGCTGGGACCGAGACTGACCCTGGGGCCGCTCATGTACTGCCCACACCGAGGATTGCGGGGCCTACCTCGGTCACGGTCTCTCAGACATAATATGCCTCCTCCTCTGACCCCTCCTCCTCCTCCACCTCCGAATTACCATCCATGGGCACGGCGCCTTCAGTCGGTAGCTCTAGGCGCAGCAGCAGTGCCGTGGGTAAGCGCCAGCAGGCGGTGCTCAAACTGCTGAGCTTAGGTGACAAAAGGCACACCGCCCAAGAGCTGTTACAGGGCATCACGGCGCAGAACGATGTGTGGCTGGCACCGCTGAACCTCAAGCCAGGCATGGTTGTGTGTGACAATGGGCGTAATCTGGTGGCGGCTCTGCAACTCGGCAGACTGACACATGTGCCATGCCTGGCCCACGTGTTCAATCTCATAGTTCAGCGGTTCCTCAAGACATACCTCAATCTGTCTGACTTGCTCACCATGGTGCGCCGCATCTGTGCGCATTTCCGCAAGTCGACCACAGATGCTGCCACTCTCAGGGCAGCGCAGCGCCACCTACAACTGCCAGCTCACCGACTGTTGTGCGACGTGCCCACAAGATGGAATTCGACATTAAACATGTTATCCAGAGTTTACCAGCAGCGCAGAGCCATTGTAGACTGCCAGATGTCAACTTCCACCAGAACTGGTAGTCAGGTCAGTCAGATTCCTCAAGTCTACAATGAGGAGTGGACGTGGATGTCTGATATCTGCCAGGTGTTGAGCAACTTTGAGGAGTCAACACAGATGGTCAGCGGCGATGCCGCCATTATCAGCCTCACCATCCCGCTGCTTTGCCTGTTGAAAAACTCACTGCTCAGCATCAAGTCGGAAGCTTTGCGCTTGTCACAAGAGACGGTGGAGGAAGATACGTCGCTTGATAGCCAGAGCACCCTCCGGTCTGTTTCTCAGCGCGTATAGGAGGAGGGGGATGAGGATGAGGAGGAAGAGGATGAGAATGTCGGCGAGACAGAAGAGGGTACCAGTGCTCAGTCCTTCTTAACTCTTGAGCGTGTATCTGCTGAAGAGGAGGAGGAGGAGGAGGAGGAGGAGGAGGAAATGGAGAGTCAGGCCAGTGAGGAGAGGGAATTCTTGCGTGTTGGGACTCTGGCGCACATGACAAACTTCATGTTAGGCTGCCTATCCCGTGACCCTCGCGTTAGAAGCATTTTTTCAAACACTGTTTAGTGGGTGTTCACTCTCCTGGACCCACGGTACAAGCAGAACCTTCCCACTCTCATCCCTGTAGAGGAAAGGAGTATGAGAGTGAATCAATATCAACAGGCCCTGGTGCACAAGCTGAAATAATCCTTCCCATCTGACGCCGCTAGCGGCAGAGGGCGTGGTTCTGTGGGCCAAGTAGCGGGGGAGAGGAGGCGAGCAGGCAGCTTGTCCAGCACTGGCAGGGGAACGCTCTCCAAAGCCTTTGCTAGTTTTATGTCACCCCAGCAAGACACTGTCACCTGTCCCCAGTCTAGGCAGAGTAGGGGGGAGCTTTACAGAAAGATGGTGAGGGAATACCTAGCTGACCATACCAACATCCGGACCGATCACTCTGCTCCATACAATTACTGGGTTTCAAAGCTGGACACGTGGCCTGAACTGGCGCTGTACGCCCTGGAGGTGCTGGCCTGCCCTGCCGCTAGCGTGTTGTAAGAACGGGTATTCAGTGCAGCTGGTGGCGTCATCACCGATAAGCGTACACGCCTTTCAACTGACAGCGCTGACAGCGCTGATAGGCTGACGCTTATAAAAATGAACAAAGCCTGGATTTCACCGGAATTCAAATCTCCTCCGGGGGAAAGCAGCTAAAGATTAACATTACTTATGTATCTGATTCCTCTTCTCTACTCCTCCTACTCCTCCTCCTCCTTGTCGTCTTTGCCTAATGCTGACCCAAAAAACGCCATTTTTTAGAGGTCCAACTGGCACTCTTTTACCACAATTTTTCCGGAGGTCCACCTACAGGCCCTCTCTCTAAAAAATTTTCCTGAGGTCCACCTCTCTCCAAACAATTTTTCCGGAGGTCCACCTACAGGCCCTCTCTCTAAACAATTTTTCTTTGCACCTAGTTGGGTGCTTCCCTAACATGTGATGGGTATGTGCCTCGCCTTTCTTGGTCTGGGTGAGCACAATTGCCATGAGGGTAACCACCAGGCTGTTGTCTGAGAATTTGGGGTAATGGTGGGATTAGGCAGCCTCAGAGGCATCCATGCATGCTGCCCCTGCTGTTTCCTGTCCATTTCCATGGTGTTTCTATCATTTTCTGATGTTTCCAGGTTTTCACCCAGCCTTCCCTAGGCAGAGCCTTGGTCTCCTGCAAGTCTCCCATTGACTTCGATGGGGTTCGTTACTCGAAACGAGCACCCGAGTATCGGGAAAAGTTTGTCTCGAATAACGAGCACCCGAGCATTTTAGTGCTCGCTCATCTCTAATTGTCACTTTTGTTTTATTATTTTTCATTCTGACATTATTATTTCTCATTTTGTGTCTTTTTAGCAATTTGCAATCGTGCATTATACATTTTTTTGTGAATTACATAATATACAACAAAAGTATAAACAATTTTTTGCATGTCATGTACTTATTCTATTCTCTGTGAACACTAGTCTGCAGTGTGTAACAGTGTAAACCCAAATCCAAGCAGCCCCTTATGTTCCAGTAATGTGGATTGTGTGAGTTCAAAGTGGCAATGCAAAAAGGGGTTGTTCAAGAATGAGATGGTTTTTGGCAAACCCCTCCACTTTTCCAGACCTGTAAAGGGAAGCTTACTTACCTGCTTCCTGGTGCCTCCGGGCCCTATCCGTGCTTCCTCTGCTGCATGTGCAGGTAAGCGCTGCATTTTGTTTGCCTTTTGCTATATATGCTGGATAAGCGTGGCCTCCCTGCTTTTTGTCTACATAAACAGCGGTTTTGTAATTGTCAAAAACTGTTTGATTTGGAGTCATGATGCATATGGCCTTAAGATCGGTCGAGGAATATGGAGACCACATGAGAAAAATGGATGCGATTTTTGATTCACCAGACTCCAGTTCACAAGGTAACATGGACTTAAAAATGCACATGTCATCATTAGAAAAATTGCTGACAAAAGAGATGCACACGTGGTGAGATTTGTCTCCCCTTCAAAAATATATTGATAAAAACATGATTCCTCGGGGACTAAGAATAAAGAAAAAAACCAACACCATATATTTTGACCTTTTCCAAACACAGTGGCATGACATTTTATCGGAATGCTCCTTGAAACTTATGCAACTTATCGTCAGAAATAAGGTACAAACATTAACGGATTTACGTAAAGAATAGAGATGAGCAAGCATACTCGTCCGAGCTTGGTGCTCGTTCGAGTATTAGGGTACTCGTAAGTGCTCGCTGCTCGGACGAGTATTTTGCCATACTCGAGGAAATGGCAACTTCCGCATCGTGCTTTTTTGGCGCCTATAAACACAGCCAATCACAAGCCAGGAGACTCTGCGGTACACCCAGCATCACGTGGGGCCCTTACATGTTGATAGCAGGGGTTGGCTGGCCTGATCAGGTGACCCTGGAATATACTAGTGACTGGCCGCGGTGCTCGGCTCAGATGCCGTCTGGATGTCGTTAGGGATAGAGCTGCTGCCTTTCAGGGACAGTGTTAGGGCCTTCATTTAGTTCTCTGTTAGGCAGGAATCACCCACAAAGAACCCAACAGCCCTTCTAAGGGCTAGAAGAAATTTTTTTTTTGTCTCCTGGCTTGGCTGGCTGGCACTAGTAGTCGAGCTATCGCCATATCTAACCCTGTTTTTTTTTTATTGTTCTATCTCAGTGATACAAATCCATTTTACTCAGCTGCGTGTAACCTTTCTGTGTGTCACAGTTCAGCACACTCGTTCCGATCCGTATATACTGTCCAGGTGACACTTTCTGTACGTCACAGAATACAACCAAGTCATTTGCTACCAATATCATCTACAGCTTGATCCAGAAAACTCTGTGTGCGACATTTGTCTTGGTCGCAGTCTAAATAGCCACCGTTAGCAGGGTGTCAGTCAGTTCTACGATAGTTCCTGCACGTCACGTTCCCAAAAAAAAAAAATTTAAAAAAATATATAAAAAACAAAATTTAAAAGAAAATAAGTTTTTCAGTTGTTTTAGCTCAGTGATACAAATCCATTTTACTCAGCTGCGTGTAACCTGTGTGTCACAGTTCAGCACACTCGCTCCGATCCGTATATACTGTCCAGGTGACACTTTCTGTACGTCACAGAATACAACAATGTCATTTGCTACCAATAACATCTAAAGCTTGATCCAGAAAACTGTGTGCGACATTTGTCTTGGTCGCAGTCTAAATAGCCACCGTTAACAGGGTGTCAGTCAGTTCTACCATAGTTCCTGCACGTCACGTTCCCGAAAAAAAAAAAATTTAAAAAAAAATATAAAAAACAAAATTAAAAAAAAAAGAAAAATTAGTTTTTCAGTTGTTTTAGCTCAGTGGTACAAATCCATTTTACTCAGCTGCGTGTAACCTTTCTGTGTGTCACAGTTCAGCACACTCGCTTCGCTCCGTATATACTGTCCAGGCGACACTTTCTGTACGTCACTTAATTCTACCAGACTGAACAAGTTTGTGGGTTTCAGTACACCAGGCCCGTTTAATTTTTTTTTTATATCATACACTTATATACAAAAAATGTTGAACCCCAGGGCTAAGGGTCGAGGACGAGGGCATGGGC
Source organism: Rhinella marina (assembly GCA_900303285.1). Classification (NCBI taxonomy): domain Eukaryota; kingdom Metazoa; phylum Chordata; class Amphibia; order Anura; family Bufonidae; genus Rhinella; species Rhinella marina. The sequence goes on from ONZH01011521.1 coordinate 18,166, forward strand.
GTGGGCATTCAATTACTGCAGGGGGCAGAGGCCATGGTCCTGGGCAGGGTGATACAGTACCTTCTGATGAGGCAGCAGGGGAATTCCGCAGAGCTACACTCCCTAGCTTCATGTCTCAACTTACAGGGACACGTGGTAGAGGACTGTTGAAACCACAACAGTGTGAACAGCTGATCTCGTGGATTGCGGACAATGCTTCAAGTAATTTGTCAGTCTTCCACGCAGTCCACCCACGTTACCTAAGGGAGCACTCCTCTGGCTCCTCCACCTCAACCTCCTTCCCCCCAGTCTGCCCCCTCCCAGGAAAATTTGGAATGCGATCCGGCATACTCTCAGGAACTGTTTTCTGGACCCTTCCCAGAGTCACAAACCACTTCTCAGGTTGGTGCTGACCTCGTTCCCGATGCCAAAGTTTTCCAACTGTCGCAGTCTGTGGGTGATGATGATGATGATGACAATGTTGAGTTAGTGGAAGAAGTTTGTAAAGAGGTGTCGGACGATGAGGAGACACGGTTGTCAGACAGTGGTGAAGTTGTTGTTAGGGGAGGAATTCCGAGGGGGGAGCAGACTGAGGAATTGGAGGATGACGAGGTGACTGACCCAAGCTGGGTTGATATGCCGAGTGAAGACAGTGCTTCTGAGGCGGAGGCGAGTGCTGCACCAGAACAGGTTGTAAGAGGCAGTGGTGTGGCCAGAGGGAGAACCAGGGCCAGAGCTGGTGCATCAGAAGAAACTGTTTTACGTAGTGAAGCTCCCGTGGCGAGGCCTAGATGTTCGCAAGTCTGGAGGTTCTTTAAAGAAAGTGAGGATGACCAACGGACTGTGGTGTGCAACCTGTGCCACACCAGGATAAGCAGGAGTGCCACCACTACTAGCCTAACCACCACCAGCATGCGCAGGCATATGAGTGCTAAACACCCCACTCAATGGAACCAAGGACGTTCACCACCTCCTGCGGGTCACACCACTGCTCCTTCCTCTGTGTCACTCGCTGCCTCTGCTAGTCAACCCCCTGCGTCACTCGCTGCCTCTGCTAGTCAACCCCCTGCTCAGGACCCCGGCACGAGCGCCTCCCGCCGGAAAACCACACCTTCGCCTCCACGATCCTCCACAGTGTCCACCAACGTGTCCAAATTGCTTAGCCTGGAGATGCTGCCCTATAGGCTGGTAGAGACCGAGGCCTTTCGCAATCTCATGGCGGTGGCTGCCCCTCGGTATTCCGTCCCCAGCCGCCACTATTTTTCCCGATGTGCCGTCCCAGCCCTACACCAGCACGTGTCAGAGAACATCATCCGTGCCCTGACCAACGCTGTTTCTGAGAAGGTCCACCTAACCACGGACACGTGGACAAGTGCTGCCGGGCAGGGACACTATATCTCACTGACGGCACATTGGGTTAACTTGGTGGAAGCTGGGACCGAGAATGACCCTGGGGCCGCTCATGTACTGCCCACACCGAGGATTGTGGGGCCTACCTTGGTCACGGTCTCTCAGACGTACTATGCCTCCTCCTCCTCCACCACTGAATTACCATCCGTGGGCACGGCGCCTTCAGTCGGTAGCTCTAGGCGCAGCAGCAGTGCCGTGGGTAAGCGCCAGCAGGCGGTGCTCAAACTGCTGAGCTTAGGTGACAAAAGGCACACCGCCCAAGAGCTGTTACAGGGCATCACGGCGCAGACCGATGTGTGGCTGGCACCGCTGAACCTCAAGCCAGGCATGGTTGTGTGTGACAACGGGCGTAACCTGGTGGCGGCTCTGCAACTCGGCAGACTGACACATGTGCCATGCCTGGCCCACGTGTTCAATCTAATAGTTCAGCGGTTCCTCAAGACATACCCCAATCTGTCTGATTTGCTCACCAAGGTGCGCCACATCTGTGCGCATTTCCGCAAGTCGACCACAGATGCTGCCACTCTCAGGGCAGCACAGCGCCGCCTACAACTGCCCGCTCACCGACTGTTGTGCGACGTGCCCACGAGATGGAATTCCACATTAAACATGTTATCCAGAGTTTACCAGCAGCGCAGAGCGATTGTAGACTGCCAGATGTCATCTTCCACCAGAACTGGTAGTCAGGTCTCTCAGATTCCTCAAGTCTACAATGAGGAGTGGACGTGGATGTCTGATATCTGCCAGGTGTTGAGCAACTTTGAGGAGTCAACACAGATGGTCAGCGGCGATGCCGCCATTATCAGCCTCACCATCCCGCTGCTTTGCCTGTTGAAAAACTCACTGCTCAGCATCAAGTCGGATGCTTTGCGCATGTCACAAGAGACGGTGGAGGAAGATACGTCGCTTGATAGCCAGAGCACCCTCCGGTCTGTTTCTCAGTGCGTATCGAGGAGGGGGATGAGGATGAGGAGGAAGAGGAGGAGAATGTCGGCGAGACAGTAGAGGGTACCAGTGCTCAGTCCTTAACTCTTGAGCGTGTATGGGGCTTAAGAGGAGGACTTGGAGGAGGAGGAGGAGGAGGAGGAGGAAATGGAGAGTCAGGCCAGTGAGGAGAGGGAATTCTTACGTGTTGGGACTTCCTGGCGCACATGGCAGACTTCATGTTAGGCTGCCTATCCCGTGACCCTCGCGTTAGAAGAATTTTTTCAAACACCGATTACTGGGTGTTCACTCTCCTGGACACACGGTACAAGCAGAACCTTCCCACTCTCATCCCTGCAGAGGAAAGGAGTATGAGAGTGAATTAGATATCAACAGGCCCTGGTGCACAAGCTGAAACAATTCTTCGCATCGGACGCCGCTAGCGGCAGAGGGCAATGGTTCTGTGGGCCAAGTAGCGGGGAGAGGAGGCGAGCAGGCAGCTTGTCGCAGCCACTGGCCAGGGGAACGCTCTCCAAGGCCTTTGCTAGTTTTATGTCACCCCAGCAAGACACTGTCACCTGTCCCCAGTCTAGGCAGAGTAGGGGGGAGGTGTACAGAAAGATGGTGAGGGAAGTACCTAGCTGACCATACCAACGTCCGTAGCGATCACTCTGCTCCATACAATTACTGGTTTCAAAGCTGGACACGTGGCCTGAACTGGCGCTGTACGCCCTTGAAGGTGCTGGCCTGCCCTGCCGCTAGCGTGCTGTCAGAGCGGGTATTCAGTGCAGCTGGTGGCGTCATCACCGATAAGCGTACACGCCTGTCAACTGACAGCAGCTGACAGGCTGACGCTTATTAAAATGAACAAAGCCTGGATTTCACGGAATTCAAATCTCCTCCGGGGAAAGCAGCTAAAGATTTAAATATCTTATGTATCCGATTCCTCTTCTCTACTCCTCCTCCTACCTCCCCCTACCTACATATCGTCTTTGCTAAGCTGACCCAAAAATGCCATTTTAGAGTCCAACTGGCACATTTTAGCACAATTTT